>VSDK01019191.1:178873-257643 GCA_009767595.1 Symbiodinium kawagutii | reverse complement strand
TTGGACGCCTAGACCCTTATGTAAAAAAGACTGCGGTAAAGTGATTGATAATAAGCACATTGAAACGGCACAGCGACTACCAAATGATTTAAGAAATAATCCTAATGCTAAAAGGCATACGCAGGAAGAATTGTATAGAATCCCAGAAGCGCTGATAAAAGAGATATTTTTATCATTATGATATTTTTCTTAATTTAATATTTAGTCTAAATTCATTTAAAGAAATATGACATTAATATATTAAGAGTAAAATGTTAAACTTCTTTCCAACTGAAATTGTTGAAAATGTATCATCCTATTTGATAGGAGAACCTGAATATGTAAAAATCAAACATAGTGAAGCATTAAAAAGAATACAAAACAAATACAAAATTACAAAACTCGGGCCGATGAGGAAGACAAAGAAAAAAATCCGTAGAACTACTATTGAATATTGTATTATGAGAGAAGATATACCATTTTCAGTAAAAAGCATAAACGATATTATTTGCGGACAACTGGACGAGTTAATGTATCTTCTGTATGACCAAGTGGAAGGATGTAGCTTTAACGCGTTCTTAGTTGTTGATACATGTATATGCGCAAAAGAATTCAATAAATCATATAAGGAAAACACTTTTGACTACTGCAACATCACAGAGACATCACGAGTATTTGACAATGTTGATGAAGCAATGTATAGTGACCTAAATGAAATAGCAGAGGAAATTATAACCCAAGTAAATAATGAAAGTATTGAACATAATATTATTGGCATTCAATCATTTAATTTTAAGTTAGTAATTGAAGAAGATTGAAGATGATTTAAATTATTTTATCTTAAGATAATTTAAATTATTTTTCTTAAATTCATATTTAGTCTAAATTCATTTAAAGAAATATCACATTAATATATTATTAGTTATAATGAGTGATACAAGTAGTGAATACAGTAACGATACAAGCAGTGAGGAAAGCGTATATGAGGTCAAAACATGGGATGAGATGGAGAAAGCAAAGAAAATAGTAATTACCAACAGTTACTGTAACTGTGGAAAGTGTGTATTTTGCGATGAGTGTGCTAAAACAAATGTGAAACTAAAACTATGCTTTAAAACATTGCCCATTGAAGTTTTGAATAACATTTCAAGTTTCATTAGATGTAAAGTGTGTGAAGAAATGATGAACTCACTAAATGACAAAGATTTAGAAGAAATAGATGACCTTTTTGAACTGAAGATATTCTATTTTACTGAGTTTAATGTGTTTCCTTCGTATGAAACAGCAATGAACATATCCAAGGTTGAACACTATGACCCAGCAAAGCACAAAGAACTTGAGTTTTTGTATAATGCCCTTTATGATGACGATGAGATAATCTATTGGAAAGAGGCATTTCTAGATGATTGTTACAATGATGATAAAGATATAGAAACCGCACTTGATGAACTAAATGATATGTTCAAAAAATTCAGACAAATAATGTATTACATGAATGACAACGATGATTACAGACATACAATATTATATGGTGGATTGTTTGTATTAGATATTCTTGACAGAGTAAATGATGTATTTTTCAAAGTTGATAGCGACGATGAAGACTAAAATGATTTAAATTATTTTATCTTAAGATAACTTAAATTATTTTTCTTACTTATTTTTTCTATGGGGTGGCATGATGCTAGGTTCGTTGCTAGGAGAATATGGATGGAGATGATTTTTTTTTGATGGATGAAATTATTTTGAAGATGGATGGGAATATGAATGGAACATGATATGGGAAATCAAAAATGAAGATGAATGGGAAAAATATTGGAACATGATATGGGAAAATGATGAATGATATATGGTGAAATGGTGGTATGCTATGATGAAAAATGGATGGATGAAAATGAAGCAACGAACCTAGCATCATGCCTACCCCACTACTTATAATCCATATGCGTTCAGTATCCTCCAGTCACGATGTGATTCCCTGGGCAATAATGTGTTCCCCTTGACATTGAGCCTCCCCTTACCTCTTTAAACTGCATAGGCATAGGTTCATATAGGTTTACTATCAAACGGGGGGTGCCTTTGGGATAATTAAGTGGCGAAAACATAAACAATAAACCGAATATCTAATTCAAAAACTCATTTAGAATATAGTAGAATTCAGTGAATCAAAATTATTGAGTGATTAGCTAGACATTGGCCGACATGGCCTACTTTCACAAACTCGTCACTGATTCCCCCAGGTCGCACCACATTCAGCAATACAGCGCCGCAACCGCGCGCTGTGGCGAAAGTACGGAAGACATCCACATACTGCGGCCACGGCATTGAAACCAGGAGAAGAAACATCGCAACATGACGAGTCGCAATGACGAGCTTAAAGTCTAATTCACTTGTCATGTTAAATTCAGGTTTTTTACACATCCTTTTAGATGTGTAGATTCACAATGAAACAAATACTTGCCCTGTTGTTCTCAGCAAGCACGTGTAGCAACTTGTCGATATGCTACTTTGAAGTGTGCAGCTTGGAGCAGGTACAGCGGGGATGGCAGCGGAGCAGCGCAGTCCTGTGCCAAGTCGGCCTCCTCCAGCAACATCTGAAATCTCTTGGGGTGGCACCTGAGAGCTTCTGAGTCAAGACTCACTTCTGATTGAAACTTCACACATCTTCACACCTTTAGGATGTATCAACTGGCATCAGCATCCATGAATTTCCACGTCTTTCCCATCAGTTGCAAGAGTTTCTGGTGCTGAGTCCTGTGCAGCCTCTGGCACAATCGTGTGATTCGCAAAGTTGTCCGGGTCTCCAGTCCACTTGCCAAGTCAGCCCACACCACCTAGTGGCGGAAGATCTGTTCCATCTCATCCGAGCATACTGCAAGAATTGCGGATGTCATCTGGTATCCCTACGTACTTCAAAGGGAAACAGGGACACGCTTCCAACCCCGAACCGGAATGCCATTTTGCCATTCTTAACCCCAAACTCATGCTGACCTAAACATGAAATGCTTTGCTGACCCCGAAGGGGAGGGCTATGTGGCCACGAAAGGGCCTCAAAAAGCGGAAGAAAACAACACATGTAAAACAAGAAAAGATGCATAAAAGACAGGGCAAAACGATAGGCAAACTCAAGCCTGTAAAAAGGCGATCACAAAAAAGGGAGAAATGAAGGGACCAAACGAAGGACAGGTCACGTTTGTTTCCCCTAGAAGCAAACGGGCGAACGGGGATCGCTATTGCCACAAGGAGCTGCAACAATTTTCTCAAGTTGGGTGTGGCAACGCTGTAAAGCAAGTGAATGTGTCCATGGAGGAAGGGGTCGCTGACATCGACGCAAAACCATCTGCATTTCAAGTCTACACTGCGACAACAGCATAGTTTGATATATAGTTTGTGTTGAGCATTTGTTGGATGTCCGAGTTCCACCAATCAACTTAACTTCTCTCAAGTGCCAGCAAACTTCGACGGGCTTTTTCAAGACAAGCCTGATGGCATCTATCAACCCCGGAATCAACCCCTGTCAACCTATCTGGGAGCATCTGGGAGCTTTTGCCCCAGCACAAGCCATATCCTCGGCACGGAGGCTGCTTGTCCAGCCCCTTGCCAGGCTCCACTCAGCTCCTTCAGTTAGGCGAAGCTTTTGATCATGCCATATGCTCTACTGAGAGTCCGTAAATGGCAGTGCAGTACCCGCAACCATGCCACAATGATCATCTGTAATATCGCCAACATGACCACCATTTACGGACAAACCAAGTGAGCTTTAAAGGAATCACCATATTGGCAAGTTTGATCTATACCACTCAGCGCATCCAGTTCCATTCTAGCAGCGCTGCTTCAAGGCCAAATGGAGAGTGCTTCCCTTCACAATTTTGTAGTCCTCGAGAGAACGAGAATCTTCGAGGTGAAGACCATCCAAGCTCAGTTCCTGCTGGTCAGGCGGTATGCCTTCCCTATCTTGGATCATGCTTTTCACGCTTGGCCCATGCTTGCAAAGCTCATGGTCCGCTTCCCAATCTGCAGGCAGCGGCCAGAACTGAGAGGGGGGCCCTTTTCCAAACTGTGTTATGTATTCTTTGATCGTCAGCGAGTATCTTTCTGCCCGGTTTCCATCACCAGAGCGTGGATCATGGCAAATGATCTTGCTTGCAAGGCGCATGCAAATCTGGTGGTAAACCTGTGGAAAAAGCAGGAGGGCGTGCCATACTTGATCCACTTCATAGCTGGGTGAAAACTGAGCTCCACGACCTGCATTGCTGCTCGTGCCGCTGGCAGAGGTCTTCGCTCTCTTGTGTGGTGGCTGACCTGCAAGCTTCGGTGCCTCTGTGTCGCCATTCACCGCTTTCAGGATGAAGAATCGACTGACCTCGATAAGGAGTTCATCCAAGGAGGCACTACCCATCCAAACCAAGTCACGGCCTGACCAGCTTGTCTGACCAGTCTTGATGACATTCTTCTCCAGGTAGTCTCTCACCGCCAAACCATCTGGGCTCTCCCAAAATCGAGCCATTTCCTTGGCTCCAGCGGTGACGAAGATCGAAGGAGCTTCACCTTGGATCTTGGATGCTGTGATCCCACTGCCTCCGCATAGAGTAAAACGGGGGATGGAAAGGGATGCGGATGCGCCGACTCTGGCGGTTGGCTGAACGTCCAAGGCAATGGTTTTGCCAGTCAGAGTCTTCACAAAGATCTGCATGGTTGCGCCAGCAACCACTCAAGGCTTGGAGGGTCCAAACGTGTAATGAACCAAAGCTGGCCACCTGTCCCTTGAGCCCCTGAATACCACCGACGGGTCGAATGATGCAATGGAGCAGTTTCCGAGCCGCCTATCTTTGATGAGGGCTGAGGAGTGGCTATAGATCAAAATTGGTCCGGGAATTTTGGTGATTGACTGTCTTCAACCATCCCCACTTGTTTATTACGGTTGCAAAACCAGGGAAGCCAACCTCAACCTGTTGTGGATTGGTTCTACTGCGATCGTGACAATTCCCTCTTAAAACAGAAACATACAGTATAATTAATAACAATAAATCTCACAACAATCAACCGCCAAAGGCTTGTCTAATCCTCCATTGCTTTCTGACCCTGTCGTATCTTTCAACCACAAAGTGTGTCCCCAAAGGTCATCTGAGATACCACCATTGAAAAGGACATTCCATCCTCGGATGCGCCTGGGAAATCGCCAGGTCATTCAAATATCGTGGAGCTGCAGGGGTCGCATGGCTTCGATTTTTTGCAGGCGCGATAAAGGCCTGGTGTTGGCAAGCCGACTGAGGGTTGGCCCAAACCCATGCATCATCCATTGGAGCTAAGATTATACAATCCATAGCAAGTGGATTCATGTTGCGCCTCCAAAAACTATAGTGGTTCTATACCCTGGATTGGTTCTGTAATGTGGTTGTTGTCAGGTTTCCATAGGTTTCCCACTTCAATCCAATTGAGCTGGCTGGTCCATTCCCGGAAACGGGTGAAGCTCACAGAATTACCCAGCAGGTGTCTTTACCCTGCTTCTTGTGGACTCATCGAAGACCTGGCAATCCTTAGCAATGCCAAACAGCAAGACCATTAGGAGCGATGGTGCCAGGTCCCTGTCCAAGTTGGTGAATGGCAAAGACCCACCGAGCTGTGCCTTGTTTTGGTGCCTGTAATCCATAGTCGAGCCAATCTGGACACACTGATAAATGTGGACTGTGCAAATCTATCTCTCCAAAAAATAGCCTGTATCCCGAATTCCACAAGAATGACAGTGTAAATCTAAGTGAACTTCTCAATTTGCATTTGCATCTGCACTGACATTGTGCCTCTGCAGCAAACATCTCAGCTGCTCGGACATCATAGAAAACAAGGCTGTACCTGTCAACTGCTAATATCAGAAAGGTCGCAAAAGCACTCAAGTAACAAAAAACAGGCGGTGCCTTGAGGACATCTTAGACACTAAGAGTGTCATACACACAACTCAAGCTGTCCAAAACCTTGCAACCGAAAACAAAAACAACTCCGGACATCCCCAGCAACTTTTTGCACCCTTCCAATGACTAGAGTCTAGAGCCTCTTGGGCGGTCCTGGTCCCCAGGGGTCACAAGTCCGAGTTCTCATCCTTGCGCGCCGTGTAGATCTGGCTCACAGTGCTCTCCCGGAGCTCCACCTCATGGGTCATGGCATGGATCAATAAGGCTACCCTGGACAAAAGGTGCCATGGCCGCTACCCCCAAATCATCTAATAGCTACCCCCAAATCATCTAATAGTAATATCTTAACCATTTGTAGTATTAAACCATTGGTGGTTTCTCAAAATAGGAGGCCCAAAAAATGATTGGTTTATTACTATAAAGGACTATTGATGGATGATTCAGGGGCACCCCTATTTTGAGAAACCATCATTATGAAGCCAACCATTTTTGGGGGTTCCCCACTTTAGAAAACCACCCCCATTGAGGTCTTGTCGCTGGCACCTCGCTCGAAGCGCGCACAGTACATTGACCGTACTGTGGTTCCTGAGTGCGAAGGGCTCAGTGCGCAAGTTGGATCAAATTCACAGCTCCGGTCTGGGAAGGAATTGCTACAGATATGGCGGTTTCTTGGAATAGGGGACCCCCGAAACTCATGGTTTGGTACAATTAAATGGCGAAGATTGGATGATTTTGGGGGTACCCCTATTTTGTGGTGTAGCCCAAAATGGTTGGTTTCGTGCTGACATGTTGGGATGGTTGAGGTGGCTACCATGGCTACTGACTATTGACACATCATATTCCATCGTATCCCTACTACTCCTATACGCTAAAGTCATTGCAATTTTTCTGTTTTTGATGCAAATCACACTGGCACACTGTCGCAAAGACGGTCCTTGCAAAAGTCCTTGCGACTGACCTTTCCCAATGGCACACCGAGATAGACCAATCAAAAAATCATTGGAATTTAGAAGTTTTGGCTGCAAATCCCACTGGCACACCGTCATGACAGCGCCAAACCTTTGTATCGAAGTTTTGTTCATCAAAAAAGCAAACGTTTCAACGTTGGATGTGCATGGCAGGGACGATTTCAAGCACCACGTTTTCCAGGAACTTGCAATGTGTCTTGTGAACGTGCCGTTGGAAGCAAACCCGCATGGCACACCATGGTTGGCAAGTCGTCAAATCTATTAAAACATCGTTGAAAATCACCAGTTTTGGCTGCAAATCCCACTGGCACACCGTCATGACAGCGCCAAACCTTTGTATCGAAGTTTGGTCATCAAAAGCAAGCGTTTCAACGTTGGATCTGCATGGCAGGGACGATTTCAAGCACCACCTTGTCAAGGAACTTGCAATGTGTCTTGTGAACGTGCCGTTGGAAGCAAACCCGCATGGCACACCATGGTTGGCAAGTCGTCAAATCTATTAAAACATCGTTGAAAATCACCAGTTTTGGCTGCAAATCCCACTGGCACACCGTCATGACAGCGCCAAACCTTTGTATCGAAGTTTTTGTCATCAAAAGCAAGCGTTTCAACGTTGGATCTGCATGGCAGGGACGATTTCAAGCACCACCTTGTCAAGGAACTTGCAATGTGTCTTGCGAACGTGCCTTTGGAAGCAAACCCGCATGGCACACCATGGTTGACAAGTCGTCAAATCTATTTAAAAGTCGTTGAAAATCACCAATCTTGGCTGCAAATCCCACTGGCACACCGTCATGACAGCGCCAAACCTTTGTATGGAAGTTTTGTTCATCAAAAGCAAGCGTGTCAGCGTTAGATCTGCATGGCAGGGACGATTTCAAGCAACACCTCTTCAGGAATTTGCAATGTGTCTTGTGAACGTGCCTTTGGAAGCAAACCCGCATGGCACACCATGGTTGACAAGTTGTCAAATCTATTAAAACATCGTTGAAAATCACCAGTTTTGGCTGCAAATCCCACTGGCACACCGTCATGACAGCGCCAAACCTTTGTATCGAAGTTTTGTTCATCAAAAGCAAGCGTTTCAACGTTAGATCTGCATGGCAGGGACGATTTCAAGCAACACCTTTTCAAGGAACTTGCCATGTGTCTTGTGAACATGCTTTTGGTAACGAATCTGTGTGCAGCTGGCTGTTCATCGAATATGTGCCTCTAGGTTTGTTGGATTGATGTTGCATTTTGGCGCAGCACCATGCCTGGGGTTGTTTCACCACTAGCTTAAAGGAATGCTCCCAGAGATGCTTTAAGAGCAAATAGGCCGCACAAACGAGGTCCAAACGAGGTTCAAACGAGCAGCAGCAGCAGCAGCAGAACCAGAACCAGCAGCAGAACCAGAACCAGCAGCAGAACCAGAACCAGCAGCAGCAGAAAGAGAAGCAGCTGCAGGACCATCTAGTGTGCCTTACATCTAGTGTGCCTATGTGAAGTTGATATAAACCCATGCCAGAATCAACCTCTAGTAGTACAGCAATGATTCTATTTTACCGCAGCTCTCCATAGGCACAGCAAATTTTCAAACTCAACATGCTCTCCAGTTTTGGTCACAACCACTTACCTCAACATTAGGGATATGCAAGTCTGCAAGGAGCACACCCTTTCGCAACGACTCCCATAACAGCTCTCGCCATAGTGATGGATGATTTTTATCAAAAACGCAACGACTTTGTCACCTGGGAGTAGTAGTTATGCATCACAAGTGTTGGCTATTAACCACAAATTCATTAAGCCTGCTTGTTACCCTACATCACTATGCTTGCTTAATCACTAATATCAACCCTCAATTCACAGACAATGCACAGAGGTCAATAGCCTGTACCCCTGGTGAACATCCATCAACATCCCATACCAATCTAGGTGCCTAGCTGTTGGGATGTGAACAACTCTCCATTTTTGATGCTCATTATTCCCTATGTAACTAACCACTACTACTCGTTATAACCCGCGATAAACACCACCAACCACCAGCCACTCGTTGGTCCATAGCCAAATCATCCCACGTTGCCAGCGCCCACTTCCCTGGGAAGCCCAACCCAGGCGCAGCGGGCGCCAAGTTCTTCAAAAACTTGCGCGGCACAGCGCGAATCGTAGAAGCTCACAACCTACGCTGCCGCATGAAGCCCCTGGCCCTCTGCCGGGGGTGCATCCTGCCATATCCTGCGACTAGACTGGTTGAAGCTGAAACTGAAGTTGGTGATCATGTGCCATGACTGGCAGGGAAGAAACATCGACTTGAACAAATAGATGGGAATATTATGGTTCATGCTGCTTCATGATGGTTCATAGTGATTGATGGTCGATGATGCTTAAAACATGCTGTAAAGAATGGTTGAGAATGGACTTGGCATGGCATTTCTGGTGTTCTGAGCACTCCACCACTTCTGCTTGGTTGGGCCTCGTTGTGTGGCTGCTGTTTGGAGCCCTTGGGGGTCACTCAACGGCTGCGCAACGCTAATTCCAGCCCTGAGGTCTCCAAACAAGAGTTCCAGCCGCATGATCTCGCCATAAGGTGCCAATTCCTGCAACAGGACGCGCCACATGAGTGATGAAAAACACGAGACCAAGCCATGACCCGACGATTTCAGGTGATATTTGTGCAATGTCAGCCTGAACGATCAGCCTCTAAGTCAATGTTTCAAGTCCAAGAAATGTACCGAATTCTGTTCAGCAACATCTGGCGAGCAAATCAACTGCAAGCCCTTTGCGAAGCAGTACTCAATCCAAACTGCTGCAGTTGATTGTGTTCAAACCACGAGGATCAACCAGTGTCACCAGTGATGGACAACCGTGTTGATCAACATGAGGCTTGCATATCATGACGGCCCGGCCTCGAAGGCCCCGGAGACTGAGACTGGAAGACCGTGGAGCTCTACCTCAAGGGTGGTCCCGGCCGCGGCCATCCCCACCACCCGAGGTAGCTCTGACATCTGCAGGAAACCATCCCAGAAGCCATGGATCAACATGCTACAAAAGCTATGAATTCATGTGCCATGATGTGCCATGCCCTCCAGCGCTCCAAATCTCGGTGTTTTGCGCCCCATGTTCAGCTGGAATGACCATCAATGATCCCACCGACCAGTCAATTTTTCAGCTGGAGCACCAGCAATGGGAAGGGTTGGAAACAGCTCCTGAGTTTTGCGCCTCTGGGAAGGTCACTTTCAAGGAGTTGCTCAAGACCACCATTCTGCGTATGAGAATCCCCAGGCCTAACACCACAGGCACCGTGGGAAGCCCGTCAAATTGCTCAGGATTCAATCTGGATTCTTGAAACCACTTGAAACTCAGTTTACACTCAAAACGTGCCAAGTATGTTGACTTTTTGACACGAGAAAAATGCGGGGATATAGCTCACCACTTCCTCAGTTCCAGCCTTGATCTGAGCGGAAGAGGGCGTAAGAGCGGCCAATCTATTCTTTTTTAGAGCCAAGTGGCTCGCACAGGAACTCACTATACACACATGTTCCATCTTGCTTCAGGAAGGAGACATGGACCAAACCTTTGCATCATCACGCGTCCCCTCAAAATTCGACACACCGAACCTGAAGGTGAAGGGGGCTTTGGCAATCCAGGGGTGACAGTTCTCGCCACAGTTCCAAGCACGGCCGTAGAATCTGGTTTCAGGTTGTCGGATGAAATGGAACCCTTCCAAACAGATGAAGCACATCTTGAAATGATCAGGTGAACTCCCCCTAGGGTACCTGTGGTGAAGCACCTTAGGCTACAGCACAGCTGGGTCCCCTTTTCCGCTGCTCAGCTTGGACATCTGGAGATACGGTCCTGGCCATGGAAGCGAAGTCTGCAGAAACTCGGACTCGGTGTGTGCGTCTCTCTCTCTCTCTCTCCATTTTTCGTGTGGTCTGTGATCTTTTGACATTAATACATGTTGTGAATGCGATATGATGCGATCGTTTTTGAGGGGATGATTCATTTCGAGCCAGGAAGCACCCATCCACTCTTGCTGTGGGTTCCATCGGAATTCCACCCTGCCCTCTCTAAGGCCTCTCCCTTCTTGTATACAAATGGTAAACTGGACTGAATCTCACAATTCAGCTATGAAATAGACCCTTGTGTTTTCTCCCTATCTTGGTCGTTCAACTATTCGCATCTCAATGTGAAATTTTCTGCAGCACTAATGCCCGATGAACCTGGCAGTCCAATCATAGCCAGCCAACACATTTCTCTCGTGTAGCGCAGTTACGACCTATCCCTGGAATAATCTTTGGGGGTTCCCACCCAGTAGTCCTGTGCTGCTGTAGCTATCGATGCCAAAGCCTTGGCTGGTCTTTGGCTAAACCATTTGAAGCGATAAATCGGCGTTTGCTTGCTGCCGTGGAAGGCAGGCAAGCGATTGACTTTCTAATCTTTCTTCACAATTTCACTGAGATCAGTCTTGCTCACTCATCATGTGTTAAATGCCTGTATGCCGGAAATTGGGTGCTTTAGGCTGTGTCTACATAGCAAGTGGCATTCATTCTCTGCCCAACATAGCTGAATAGCTTGCATGAATTAACTGAAGACAAACAACACCTGAATGGTCCCCAAAACTGTTCCGGATATTTTTTACTGGTTGGTGAATAGTGGTTCATAAACTGCTTCGATTTCATCCATCCTACCCATCCTGCCACTGTATTACCATTGACCAACACAGAAACTTGCATAACTGCCCATCTGAGGTTCCCACTTTCAACGATTTGGCTCGATTTTCATCTTTGGTCGTTTCCCCCCTGTGCGTCAGATTGCGGGCAGTCGGCTCTTGAATGCGTAGGAACACAAAGCACCACAAACATACCTGATTCTGTATTTACACGATTGTGGGGGTATCAACCTACCATCATTACCGGACATCTGATCTCTGGTACTGGTCCACACCCACATATCAGAGGCCCTCCACTTCATCGCAAATCATTGCAATTTCCTCGCTCGCAAGATGATGTACATGTGCTTCTTCAAAACATCAACCTGCAATATCCTGTGATGGAGTGCCTCTCCATAGCTTTGATGGCAATCTCTTTAACCTCGTTTGACCAAGGTCGACTCAGCGCTGTTTTCAAACCCCTAAAGTTCTCACAGCTTCTCCAAATCATTGGTTCGCCGCACTGTTTGGCACTGGATCAGCAGCTGTTCATCTTCACTCTTTGACGTGTGTGTTTGCATTGCCGCAACCTTTGGAAACATCTATATACGCATATGTCATCTTATGGTCTCATAAGATCTCAACATGTCAGACCATTTCGCAAGCATTATAAGCATTCAATCAAGGCAATTCAACAATGTCACTTTTGGTGTTGGTGTTTCTCATGAAATGCCTGGAGTCCCGAATGGTGGTCCAAACAAACACCCATTGAATTATTTGAAGTTTTCATTTGCGTGAGGCGGCCCCTAGGACTCACAACATTTCGCGTGCACGTGCCTGTAGTATAGTCCTCTATGTCTATGAATGGACTTGATACATCTTGATATCAATCTATGCTGGACTTGAAAGTTGTTCAATCCACGCATGAGCCGAATATGTCGTAATTACTGTCAAACAAACGCCCACAACATCACACGACATCACACGACATCACACGACATTTCAATGCCAACCAAAGCTGTCAAGTTGGTGATTGCACCCTTGAAATTGGCAAAAACTTCACGAATGTTCTTTTGACAGGCGGTTTGGCTGAGGCGAAGAACAGTGTGTAATGCTGCAGGCCACTGGCCGGTGTTAAACACCTGTAGCGGGGCCAAAGCTCAATGCAAACCACTCCAAAGTGAGAAAAATTGTCCTGTTTGCTTGGTGAGGTCCGTGAGTTGGCTGCTTGGTCGGTTGGCTGGTTGGTTGGTTGGTTGGTTGGTTGGTTGGCTGGCTGAGAAAACTGTTGATAGTTGCCTTTACGATTCCACCGTACCGCCAGGGTGATGTTACAACTCAATGCAGCATCTGTTGGTGGACAATTTGATTGTCTTTAGGGTCTGTCATTTCTGCAGTTCTGCTCAACGCCATGCATGGCTTAGCTTCTGAACCACAACGATTCGTGTCCCCTGTGATTGTTTGGAGTGTTCAACTTTGAAATTGATTGACATTTCAGCAATCAATTGCTCGAGCATCAACCGCTTCAAGCAATTAAGCAAACCTTTCTCGGTTGATTTCTTGCCATCTGCCTCCGTCAATTCGTTCAACTCCAGAGTCCAGCGCAACTCAGGGTAGGGATGCAGCAACTCCTGCTCAAAGCTCGCAACTTTTCACTTCGAAGCTCGGAGATGCCATTGGGTGGTCACTTAAAAAGTCACAAATATCAACAACTGGTCTATGGGTCAATATTCTGTACTTCTGGCTGTTCACATGTCCCAAATGACCAGTGACTAGTCCAACTGTTGGGATTTCTTCACGACTATATACCTCCTTTTTTAGTTGGTTGGTATTGAACCTCCCAACAGGGTGATCTCTGATTGGGGCGTTCTGGCTGGGCTCTGTTGGGTTTTAGTGACATGCTGTACCCAACCATTGCTAGAGATAGATCTAATCTACGAGGGATACAACAAATTCCAATGTTTTTGCACCAGCACCCATCACTCTGCTAATGACACTTGGCCAAATTTGCGTGTCCGTCTGCCATCATTCTGCAGCGGAGATTGCTCTTGGATTACCCACATCCGAAGGCATCCTTGTTTGTGTTGAACACAGGGTGTGGTTTTTTAAAGTCTAGCCCATCCCAGAATGTTGCGGCAAATCATGTCTTGCTTGCGCTGAAAGACTGACACGGAATTCGGCATGATGACCAGACGATATCAAGCCTCCAGCAGCGATTTGCTTGGAGGGAAGCATCGAACCATTCGGAAGAACAAAGGATGAAGTTGCTCTTCCGCTAAGCCTCAGCAGTCAGTTCCTGCTCAAGATGTTCAGCTGCCAAACACACCCATGAGAGCCGAAACCGATGGCCAGGACAGCACTTCGAAAACAACAAGTTCACTGAATCTTGCACCTATCACCGATGAAATAAATTCAGAAGCACCATCTTTCTTGATGGCACTTGGGATGACAGGACGTTCAGGGCGCGACATTGTTCGAAGACTCGTCTTCTAAACGCCTCCGATTTCAACATCATGTCATCCAAACCTCGATGGCCGAAACGAACTGCGGAGTGGCGGACCGAGGCGTTTTGGATCCAATATACTAAGCAGCATTTCTGACTCATTCTAATCGACCAGTCAGAGGGTCCAATACACCAAACTTTGACCAAGATCTCCGGCATTTCAAACCAGCTTCCATCTATGGTCCCTCACCAATTTTTGTCCATCATCATGTGAGTCTTTTTGGAAACCTTTTGGTCAGGGTTCAAAGGATGGTCACCGGGGTGTAATTTTCATGGTGTCCATCCGTTCGACCATCACACCACCGCTAGGTTCCTCGCGTGGCAGGTCAATGAGTGCAGACAGTCGCACGAAGACCTGGAGACCGCGCTTTCATCACAAGCTTCTCACCGGAAGTCATGGTGCATCCGTGTGCTCGGAGATACTTGGGGGCCTTCTCAAAGTAAAGGGACCCTCCACATCATCCAATATTCATCATTTATCAAACCATCCATTTCGGGGGTCGCCTATTTTGAGAAGGCACCACTTCGTATTTCTTAGTCTTCTAAGGAACACTCCTTTCAATGGATTTTTCAAACTGCAGTTTGCAGCACCGCCGTGCCTCCACGTCTTCAAACCTCAGGATGAACCATGGTCAAAGCTGGGCACGTACGTATCGACCATGCCATAGCGATACCCAACAGTACTGACTGGCAGGTTAAGGACCAAATGAAACTGCAACACGTGTAAGACGTACAGTAGTCAGGGGTTTCAACACTAGAGTAACGTAAATGACCGGGCTAAAGATGCTAAAAGTTTTTAACTTAACGTCATTTGAGACAAAAAATGCTGAGCTGAAGTGGTGCGTTTCTCGGTGTTTCAGCGTGTCTTCCATTGGGTTTTCGGCTCTTCAGACAGGGCCAGCGTGCGGTGCTTCAGGATCTTCGCATTTTCGTGCAAAGATGCCTCAACTCGACTGCCTTCTGTGCATTGCCTTCCTCTTCGGGCCAAAACCCTGCAACATCTTAACACGTTCTAGGCGTCAGCTGAGCATGCTGAGATATGCTGAGCTGCCTCAGGGCCTCTGAGATCGAGACTTCCGCATGTGCCATGTCTTTCAAAACAGCCTCTCTGATCTTGGCCTGGCCGCTGGAACTCCGCAGCCCTGCTGACTCCGGGAACTCCTAGCGACAACTAGACATGGCTTGGTGAAAATGACTCGTGCGTCCCATTTCTTGGTGCTTCACCTGCTTCCCCAACCAACTGATGGCCTTGGCAGCCTGGACATGGGATCAGCACAGCACGTCACTGCTTGGCCGAGGCTCACACCATGGGACTTCCTTGGAGGTCAACAAAGCAAGCCTCGGATAACAAGCGATCCATAGTGCAGCACACCCAACAGGATCAACCCATGGTTGTTGTCTCCAAATCTGATCAGGTTTCGAAGATTTGGAGGGAATTTATCATCTTTACTTGCGATTTGAGTTCGCTTCGCATCGAAATCCATCACGTGAGTGTCAATTCTGCTGTTTTGAACAGGTGAACGCAGCGCAAGGCGCATCTGCCACAGCCCAATTTGACTGTGCGCTGAGCATCCGCTCGTGCGCTGCCCGCAGGCTGCTTCGGCACAGCTGTTGAAGACCCTCCATGACTCGCAGGGCCTGGTGGTGGTGGAGCCCTAGACCTGGTTCAACTTCTGCAGCTGGTTGGGCACGGCTGGGCATAGCTCACTATGCTCCCACTATGAAACGCGGGTTGCTCAGCTAGATGCTGACCTCAACAGTGTTAGTAATTGCGGTTTTTGTTAACAAATCCATCAAGATGGAAACATCGATCTCTACGACGCACCAGCAGGGAACATTGAATGCCTAATCCAACCTCGAAGGGCATACGATTTGCATCGATTTGCCAGATCAAAATTCATCGTCATCGTTATCGTCATCGTCATCGTCGTCATCGTCGTCATCGTCGTCATCGTCGTCATCATCATCATCATCATCATCATCATCCTCGTCATCGTCATCGTCGTCATCATCATCATCGTCATCGTCATCGTCATCGTCATCGTCGCCGTTGTCGTTGTCATCATCATCTTCACCTTCATCTGCATTGTCATCATCATGATCCATCATTACAAGTCATGACCCCGTTGACAATCAATTGACTATTCATTCACGGTGAATCACACATTACTCATCGCATCCCAGGGCCATGAGAATCCAAACTGATCCAAAGTGGAAGCAAAAAGGATGGCTGTGGCTGTGGCGTTTAAAGTCGTTTGGGAACCAAAACATCAATGGGTTCCGTCTCTTAAATGGTCTGTAGTCCAAACATGTGTAGACTGTAAAGAAACTGTGGGGTTTTCCAGAAAATGTAAACTTCCCAGGGATAGCGCATGATAATGGGTTCCCCAAAGATTCCAATTTGTATGGCGTCGGGTCACTGACAAACCCAGCGTCGAACATCCTGGTGTTTTTTGATGACCTGCCACCCACGTTGCACCTGTGCGTCCAACAAGGGTAGCCGTTGCTTTGGCACAGGAAGAACTTCGAGACCTAAGCTGACACTTCTGCCCCGTTTGTACAAAAAGGGAAGGACTCCTGTGAGCCATCCCATGGATCGCGCAGCGGTCGCTTAGGCCGAGGCTGAATACAAAAACTGGCAAACAATATCAAAACATGTTCAAAACATCGCAATCATGGCAAAACACTTACGTTGCCAGTTGTTAACAATCAATTGTTGATAGCCAAGAATTCATGTGTAGCCTCTTGCTGCAAAAAGATGCGCCGGGATTCATTATTCCAGCCTTTGGTCTCGTTCCAAGGCTTTGGCTCAAAGTCCGGATGTCCTCCAAAGCCCTTTGGATAGTGGCGGACATAAGCCAACCTCATCGAATGGATTGTGTCAAGATTGTTGGAAAACAAACGCGTGCACATGTGACAACAAACATGGAAGGTGAAAATGGTTCCCAAAACTATTGGCCAGTCATGTACGTCGTATCTTAAGCCTGCGATAGCCCGCGTCCGTTCCAACTCAAGACACATCTGGGCCACTGACCACTTCCCACTCCTACCAATGTTGGTGCAGAATTCGGCCAGTACCTGGGATTACGAAACCATGGGTGTTGGAAGCGGGTGGATCCCGTTGGATGATTTGAACATGTTGGACTCACACTAGCTCCATTCACTCCTCTGTCGAACACCAGGAGGATTGGTGATTTTTTTCCGGCAGCCGCTCTCGAAACTGCAGATGAATACAAACGACCGCGTCAAAACTTGCAGGCCAAAACCGAAACGGATATGCCGCAAACAAATAAGCAAACCAAGGCCTACCAAGTCTACCACTGGCCTTTAGAAAGGTGGAGCCAAGCAGGCTCCTGAAGGCCACGCCGCGCTTGGGGCCCCAAGCGCCGCTTAGCACTGGGATGCTTTTACGGCGTCCTTGAAAGCCGAGAAGGCTTCAGAGGCTGCTTTGGCATCAGCTGCGTTGACCTTGGAAATCTTCAAGGCCCTACATCGCCGCCAAGGCCGCGCGTCCTACGCATGCCTGGCCTTGAAGCAGGCGCGGAAGCAATCATGCGTCCGATGCCGGAACTGATGGCAGCGTAATCATCCAGGGTGGCAACCAGATTTGAGTCCGTCTCGCCAATGGCTTTGGCGCGTGCCGGCGTGCCCTTCTCCAAAGCTTCGCTGTCCATGGCAGCGCTCGCCGCAAGCATCTGCTTGCCTGCGTCGCTGCCAAAGGTTTCTGGGTTTGGTTGGAAGCCTGGCATATACGGCGGAGGTCCAGTCAATCACCTTCAGGAAGGATCGTCGATTTTATCCACATAGGCTGGCGCAGCAGCCAGCATGCCCAAAGCTCCAGCAGCAACAGGTGCCACATGACGAGGTGCTGGAACAAAAACCCAGCTGCAACAAAGGCCCAAGAGGACTGCAGCACCTCGCCCTTTCACCATCGCAGCTATGGCACTTTCTGACGAATCGGCAAGCACCCCAACTCAATCCCAAGACTTGAGCCAAATAATTGGTATTGAATCACAACAATTACAACTCTTCACACATCCTCAAAACCTACACCGACACATTATCAGCAAACACATCCACGTCAGAAGTGCTTTTTAATTCTGGGGAACATTTCTTGTACTACAGGTTTTCTTGCAGGCTTGCGGCTTATCACCACTGGCGATCACATCTGGCCTGTGCAACTGATAAGGATCGGGTGGAGGCCTGGGCGCTGAGGCAAATTCACATGTGCTGTGCATGGTCTCTCTAGAGCTGCAAGCTGTTGATGTCCCCGGTGTCCATGCAACTTGGATCAATTCCATCGATCAATTCACCATCAGTATCAGTACGACCCGTGACTAACCATCAGTATAAAAACCTAACATCTAAAGCAAGCAGGTCTGGAAGTTGACCGAACAACCCGACAGCCACGACTGAGTCTGCCACAAAGATGTTGGATGAGTCTTCAAGACATAGCTTCGGCGCTCCTGTCATGACTTCGGTTCCCTGCTTTGTTGAAGGGGCTTAGGTTTTGGGAATCGGCTGGGTCATCCCAAGTACACCAAAGCCATTTTCATCGCAACAAGGTTCTGTGATTTCTAAGTATAGGAGACTCGATCACAAACATGAACCAACATCACATATCTCAGCGCAATTGTTGGACATCTCCCTCGAGGTAGCAACCCCAAAAGAAGGCCACCCAACTAAGCTACAAATTGGGTAACCAAATCCAGGCTTGAAACAAGCTCGGCGCGTATCCAGAAATGTGGATATCCCAACCTTCCAAAAACAGGTCATTTTCGGAGGTGCATCGTTTATACACAATCTCACAGTGTTTATCAAAGCCAATGTATAAACTACCGCAGGTAAAAAGTAGTGGCCCTTTTCCTCTTCATAAACGACAGCTTTAAACCATATGTGAACTACACCACATGCTATTCTTAGTTGGTTTCCTCTTGTTAGTTGGTTGCATCCACACATAAAGAGTAGATCCAAGTCAGAAGTATACACATAGAAGCAGCACGTCAACTGTCGTCTGCCACCGACAATTGGTGATTCTTCCTGGTTGATACCTTCGTCAACCACCACTAACCATAAATCACCACCACGACGGCGACTACTACTCCTACTATTTCCATTACATCTATCAGATCATATTATCATTATGACTACAACTACTCATTACACATCAGGTGCTACATGGTGCTACCAGTTTCACATCCATCAACATCGCTATTCGACACCGCGTGGGCTTCAGCCCACCAGCATGTCGACACAACGCCCCGCTGAGAGCAGCACCAAGGCAGCTTCCAGGAAGCCAACCACCGCGCCGTGAACGAAGACCACCGCGTCCCAGGCACCGCCCGAACCTTGGGACAGGGACAGCCGACCTCCTGGGGCGATTCCCCAGCCACCTTTGAGTCGTGGCAAACCTGGGACTTGGGACTTGGCAAACGAAGTTCTTTGTCAAAGTTTTTGGTCATTTGGATACTGGACATGAGACTCACTCTAGTTTCAGATATTTTTTGGTGGAAGGGATGACGACCCGCTTGCAATCTTAACTGAGTTGACATGTGGATTCGTAGATACATATCAATCAATCATGTGCAGTGGTTCTATGTCAAAGGCTCCCAACATAATGATCAACCATTATCACCAAATAGAACCATTATTAACCATGATTTACCACTACTCAACCGTGTGAAGATGGGCTGTTCATTGCTACCTTTTGGCCCTGGAAGCCAAACTCGTTGCGCCTCCCAAGCTTCCCAAATGGCTTCCCAACTTGGCTGCCGAACCAAAGGGCAAAGTGCGCGGATACTGGGCCAGGCCTCCCAGTAGACTCTCGCACTCGCTGGGACCTTGGTCAACGGATCTGTTTCAGTCCAACCCAACAGATCTCTGTGCGTCGCATGGAGTGATGCTCCTGTCCGTATCAGTCCAAGCATGTCCAAGCTGATTCTCCTCTGGATGGCCCCAGCCGGTGCCATTTGCCCTTTGATATCCTTTGACTCGCATTGTTACAGCTGTTCTGTGGAGTTTCCACTGACATTGTGGCAAAGCAATTGCGCATCAGCATTGTTTCCTCACGCAAAGATTCTGACGGCTGTAGAATTCCTTGATTTCCTCATCCGCAGTCTTGCCACTTCCTGTTGCAAAACAAAGCGACAAAAAAACTACCTTGACCCTCATGCACTCGGGAATTGTGTTGTGTTCGATACATCTTTGCGATTTGATGGTGTCTCAACTGCAGCTGTTTTGAGAGAATGGTCTCAGCTTATTACCTGCGCTTCCAACAATTCCACCCCCGTGGCTCACCTTTTCCATCCAAAGCATGGTGGATAGAGCTGGCCTCATTGCTGGACATACGGCTCTCATTGGGCAGGGCTTTGAATGAAATACAACGCTTCACGAGTCAACACCACTGTGTGCACATCATCTTCAAGGCTCCCTGGCACGAACCCCTGAACTGCACAAGCTGCAGGCGAGCTGCAAAAACGTCGGGTTCTCTTTCGTTGTATTCGTGCATCTGCTGCATTGCAGCAACCCGTTCGCAAGCCTGGACAACGGACCAAAGTCTTCCGGGATATGGTCCGATTGCTGACAAGCAAAGAAAATGCATCGACCAAATCATGGCGTGTGCCCTCCAAAAGGGACTCTGGAAGTATCATTACTGTTCCTATTGCATGTTACAGCACGAGTGCATAGTATATACCATCCCTTATCAGTTACAGTATACATCAGTATACCGTGTACCATCTTTCCAATCCGCTATGTCAGTTATGCCATCTTTCTTGTCTAGTAAAGTTATCACGAGCGACTCCACGCCTCAACGACCTTCTGTTGAGCTGCAGTGATGTTAGGAGCGTTGCCCATTCGAATCCATACGCCAGCCTGCTGCCGCTCGTCAAGTGATGCGGTTTCAACAACCATCAGTAGGATACTGAGTCGACTGATGACCATTATCCTTGACCAACCACCAACCAATGGTGAATGGTTGGTTAATGGTTGGTGAATGGTTGGTTAAAGGTTGGTTAATGGTTGGTCAATGGTAATGATGGTGACATGGTTTGACATGATTTGACTATGAGAACGCCAAAATGTGTGAATGTCTGTTCATAAGTATAATCTCGCACTGTTGTTCATTGGTGGTTGTCCTAGCTGGCTTTCTCCCCCAAAACAATGCTTTGGCTTCTAGGTAGAAAATGCAAACAAGGATCAGCAACAAAAAATGTAACAGGCACAACAACAAACATAACATAACCAAAAACACAAGAACAAACATAATACAACAACAACCAACAGCAGCAACAACAACAATAACAACCAACAGCAGCAACCACCATCACCACAACAACAATATCAATCTCAACAACTACAACCAAACCACCAAAACCACAGCAAATAAGCACAACAAGGATAGCAACCAAAACCCCACAAGGCCAACGATCATGGCTCTCAAAAACAAATCCTTCCGGAAAAGCAACGACTTTCCATGGCATTTTGCATCGACAAATCCCATGAATCGTACGGTACCAACCATCCCAGGCCACGTCCAGGGGGTGCAGGTTGTGGATCTACCGGGCCTTGTGGAGGAAACGAAGCCAGCCTTCCAAATTCTTGGCCTTTTCGGACAGGACTACTGTACCTGGACACAGTGGTACAGGGGACTGGCCATGACTGGTCGAATTCAAGACCCCGAGAAACCATGGGGTTGCGGATGGCAGCGGGGGCCTGAACATCCCAATCCATCCCAGCTATTGCAGTGCATTGATGTCGGTGTTAAGCACTTAAAAACTCCGAGATCTACTATGCATCATCACTGACAAGTGCTAATCTATATCAAGCATAATCAAGTGCTTGCTCATCCAAGATAGCTATGCAAATGTCAGGCAAGTTTCATGGTCCTTGGGAGCGCCTTCCGAGTCTAGCAAACGCTTTGTCCATCTTTCCACCTCAGTCTGGCCAACATTATTGGTTTGGCCGGCTAGTGGTCTGAGGTGCAGGGTATGCCAGTTTTCCAGACAACCACCATGCCTCTACTACATAAACACGACTTTGTCATTATGTTCAAGTTCATCGTACAGCAAATGAATCCAACACATCTACTCAGAACATCTGGCCATGGGTCAAAACCCTGTACCCCTGGTTCCCCCATCATTAACCAGCACGTTTTCCCTATGATTGGTTGGTTAATACTGACCCATAGCCATCTCAGAATCCCCTCCAACACGTCTCCCGAATCCGTGAACTGCTCAGCTTGTGTGCCGGCGAGGCACTGCCGCCAGCATGGCCTGAGCTCCGAGTTGGGAAAACGCTCGGCCGCACAACGACGATGCCTGGTCCTGCAGCCAGCGGAGAATGACGAGGATGATGTTGATGATGACCAACCAATGGTTGATGAATGATTAACTATAGGCGTTGATAAGCAACAATACCAATATGGTATATACCATGGTGATGGTGATGATGATGATGATGAGGATGAGGATGATGATGATGATGATGATGATGATGATGATGATGATGATGATGATGATGATGATGATGCTGATGATGATGATGATGATGGTGCTGATGATGGTGATGGTGATGGTGATGGTGATGGTGATGATGGTAAATGATGATTGATGATGATGATGATGGTGATGATGATGATGATGATGATGGTGATGGTGATGGTGATGGTGATGGTGATGGGGGTGATGGTGATGGTGGTGGTGATGATGACTGATGATTGATGATAGTGATAATGGTGAGGGTGATGGTGATGGTGATGATGATGGTGAAGGTGATGATGATGATGTTGATGATGATGATGATGATGATGGTGATGGTGATGGTGATGGTGGTGATGGTGATGGTGATGGTGTTGGTGATGGTGGTGATGGTGATGGTGATGGTGATGGTGATGAAGATGAATGATGAATGATGAACGATGATGGTGATGGTGATGATGATGATGGTGGTGATGATGATGGTGATGATGGTGAAGGTGATGGTGATGATGATGATGATGATGATGATGATGATGATGATGGTGATGGTGATGGTGATGGTGATGGTGGTGCTGATGATGGTGATGGTGATGGTGATGGTGATGGTGATGGTGATGGTGATGATGATGATGATGATGATGATTGATGATGATGCTGATGATGATGATGGTGATGATGATGATGATGATTGATGATTGATGATGATGCTGATGCTGATGCTGATGATGATGATGATGATGATAACAGGGGTTGGTTCATAACTACCACCACTATCCAATAACCAACGATGTTAAAAGGCAACGCACATGTCCAATGATGCGGATGATCAAGTTGATGAAGGCCGCCTTTGCCACTGCAGGACTGGACTGAACCCTTTTGCGTTGTACATCGGACAGCCAGTCAGTGCATGCATCTGGCATCCACGAATACTGCAGTCGGTAGCATTCAAAGAGGCATCTCTGTGGCGGATTTCAATGTATGATGGAACATTAAGGCCGGAGGTTTTGGTGGTTCAACCGCACCACATTTGACGACAGCAACATACGGTGGTTTCTTAAAATGGGGGACCACAAAAATGGTTAGTTTCTTACTATCAATGTCTGATAAAATTGATGATTCGGGGTACCAATGGGTAATTTTGAGAACCCCCCCAGCCATACAGCAAGCACTCGAGCGGCTCTCCTCCTGCCCAGCATCAAAGAACTCACAGGCCATCTGGATGAAGGCATCAGCCGTCGAAGGACTTTTGCCCTGTCGAAGCTCCTGTGGGAAGCTGTCCCCGTGATCACCACAAGCATCGACAACTTCAACAAAGATAACAAGTTGAGCGGCAACAACTTCAGAAACACAAAGGGCACCTTGTCTCCTCCAAACATGTCCTTGCGACGGATGAAGTCACACAAATGATCTCCCTTTCAATTTAGACACAGCAATCATGGCAAGTTTGAAAGAAATGAGATCGCACACACACACCCACACACACACAACATACTTTGTCATGATGGAGCTTCCGGAACACACCCACATTGTGTGTGGCATCCTGTTTCTCAGCAGAGGATCCCCAAATACAGAATTTCAGAATGCGCCGCAACCTGAAGAGGCAGCAATCTAATTACTGTATATCTATGCAAAAAATATGGTACGAGTAAATTATGATGAATTATGTATAATGTTGGTTTCTGATTAGTGTAAACCCCCCTAAAGTAATGAAAATAGATGAAACCAACAGGTAGATACTAATCAGAAACCAACATTAGTTATATAAATGAAGTGGATCAAGCTTTCCATGTGATGTCTTCACCAACAAATATGCCGGACGATCTTGAGTCCTGTGGACAACTCAGCAGGCCATGGGGTGTCAGAACCTCGATCAAATGACTCTTGCAATGCTGGGACATAGAATATCCAAACTGATCCGCATCATTTTGAGAAATTCCTCAGATCTCATATGATCTCTATCCTTTTTGTTTCAGCAGGCGTAAATTCTATGGTCGCACATTGTTGAAAGCTCAATCTCGACTCCAGTTTGTAAGGCCAAGCACTTGGATATGACCAACACTCACACCCTCTGGAAGGAGTGAAAGTCCTGGATCCGGAGGGCAAAACAAGAGATCTGGTGGTTTCCTACAATAGGGAACCCCCAAAATGGATATTTCATTACCAGAAATGGTTTTAAACTGATGATTTGGGGGTACCCCTATTTGAGAAACACCCAACTCCCCCTTTGCCACCTCAAAAACCCTCGTCTTGCAAAGCAACTATGTATTCTGCTTAGACTTGCATCCCTGGTTAGTAACTGGTAACTAACCACGCTTATAGGGGTTTCTGACCATGGGATTTGTTTCTATTTCCCAGCTGTAGTGCCAGCTGCACATCCAAGTAGGGAGAAGGGAGTGTGTCTTCTTCCTTGGCGAATCTTGGCGATTTCGGGCAGACTTGGCAAAAGTCTGGCATTTCACTCCAACAACGAGCGAACACAAAACCGAAACTGCCGATTCTTACACAACAATTTTCATGAAATTATACGCCATAAGTCTACAATAAGTTTACCAGCAAAACGGCAGAAATGTTGGTAAACAAGCAATTTTCATCCATTCTCCTGGTAATTTTCCCACAGCCAAATCCCATGATAATTTCACTCCGGGTCTATGCTGAATGGCAGCCCATCTGCCTACAACTCCGAACTCCACCATTTGCTGAACCTTGCAAAAAAGCTGGATCTTGGAAACTGCGGTTGCTATGTTTCCAAAAATAGTGGAAAACTCTCACCAGGAGAAACTTGAATTTTGCCGTGGACCTCATGTACTCAACATCCTAGCCTCCATCATCAGCGCAATCACTGTGGCAAACAAGTCCCAAAGTCTAGATGTTTTCACACGCAGTAACTGGAACCGACCAAAATTGCTGCGGCAATGGCAATGTTTCACTCTGAGATCCAAACACCAGCTTCAAGCTCAGCCGGGCGAGGTGGCATATTCACCATGCAAATGCAGTAGCGTTCGCCCTCCACCTCCAGCGCAAGGACGACTCACCAACTTCCATCAGATCCTTCGATTGCTTCGATCAGGCCTGGATGGCAGTCACTGCTGTGTCACCAAAGGCTGTCATCAGTCCGCGCGATGGATTTGGACCGACTGCAACAGCCTTGGCAACGACAATTACGACACAGTGACGCTCTGCCGTCCAACTTCTGATTGAAAACTATGGAGTTCAATGAACATTTCAGATTTGAATGCACTCAAAATCTTCAAATTACATCAAATTACATTGACTGAAATCACGGATTTCATTCAACATTTGGCTGAAAGCCCTTTTGCTGAGGCTTCGGCTTTACTTGGCTCCAAGGGCGGTGTAGCCCTTGATGGGAGTCCTAGACCTGCGGCTGTTGCATTCAGGTGAAGGTGGCCCCCCACAACCAGTGGTCTCTCTAGGCATAGGGGACCCCCCAGTTGTCATCCTTTATTAAGCATTTATAGTAATAAACCAACCATTTTTGGGGTCCCCTATTTTGAGAAACACCCATTTGGTGGTTTCTTAAAAAAGGGAACCCCAAGAAGGTTTGATTACTGTAAATTGTTGAGAAGCTGGATGATAAACCTTTAATTTGAATGAGTTGGGGGGTCCGCTATTTTGAGAAACACCTATTTTGAAATAAGGAAATCATGACATGAAATCACTCGTCTTAGAGGTACGACCTGTGAACAATTTGATGTCAATTGCATGCCTAGCAAGCGATCCAAAACCAACAATCCTTGAAAACACCATTGACTATTTGGTGCTTTCTGAAATGGGGGTTACCCTCAAATCATCCAACGTCATCCATTTATAGCAATAAATCATCAATTTTTTCGGATACCCTGAAGAAACCCTGAAAGTGATGAGTACCTGAGTACTGCTTGGTCCAGTAGCGAGTCTTCAAACTCCATGCGCTCCATGTATCCCTGTCAAGTCACTCCAAGCAGTATCCCTGTCACCATGATCTGGGGTTCAAATCCTTGATGTCAGTGATGGGAGATCCATAGTTCTGTGTTTTCCAGCCATGTGCGTCATGGCAAATCACAAGCTGTACATGGCAATGGGCTGGTGATTTGCTAGGAGGGCTTCATTGCTATCATTTGCTATAAATCTTCAGGTTAACATGATGGGATCTTGATGCGCTTAGGCTCTTGTCGGTATTCTGACAGACTTTTCATGCCGGATTTTTCTGCAATCAGGAAGCGATTCATTACAAACATGTTGAGAATTGTTTGAATACAGGTTAACTCTAGGGCTAATAACCACCAAATTGATTGAGACTTGCTGGTTGGCACAATGACATGCCCCCTAGCGCCTGCCCACATAACAGTTGCAATGCTTTTGGCTGAGAATCGAGCGTGTGAGCATTGCTGACTGTCGCCGGGTGCTCGGGTCCTAGCGCCAAAGTTGGCTCTTTTGAAGGTACGACAAAACTGCACGAATTTGCCCCACATTTGCTGTCTGGATTTTTTGCCCCCCAAGAAAACTAAAGACAACTGCCAAAACACGGTAAGACCGAAATCTTGGTGACTCGAACTCTTCACCAATGGTATGACTTTCCGAGGCATCCCTTCATTGACATGGCAGATGCGGCGATACCTCTGCTGAGAAGAGCAGCAAAAGGGATTCGCGACGAGACGCTTCACACTCCCAGGTGGAGCCTCAGGTGTGACGTTTCCGATGCTGAACCAGTTGTCACAGCTCCATCAGCTCATCAGCTCCAGGATCCAAGCGCCAAGATGGTAAGCACTGCTTGGAAATTGCGCGAAATCAGAGCTTCTGGGGAGATGATCTCATAGATGTTATGGACTAGTTACGGGCCATTACGGGCTGCAACATGCCGCCCCACATGGGTGTTTCTCAGAATCGGGGTACCCCAAAAAAATCCACTAATAGTCATTTATAGCAATAAACCAGCAATTTTCGGGGTTCCCCATGGCTTAAGAAACCTGGGTTCCCTATCATTACCCATTAGTTTCCCTATAGTTTGTTGGTTATTAGCCCCCATTAGTTGGTTGCTTAATAGTGACCCAACTCGCCACATCTTCTCAGACCGAACGGGCTGAGCCCACGGACAGGCAGACAGCAAACGATTGGGCATCACATCTCCCGCGACCTTGGAATGTGGACCGACTCCCTGCTCCAGTACGACCTCTGCTACCCTTTCTGCCTGTTTGCGAAGCAAAAATGACACTTTTCGGTCAGGAATAGCATGAAATGGATGAAATGGATAAAATGGATATAAATAGATGAAATGGATAAAATATATAAATGAAATTAATGAAATGGATGAAATAAATAGATGAAGTGGATGAAATTCTCTGGTAAAACTCGGGGGACCTTCCCAACAGCTTTCCCAATTTCGGTGCTGCTTGTCAAACTGGGAGCGCCTGCCAGCTGAGCAATGGAACACACCCACATCAAGTTTGCAGGGGCCATGCTACCTCGGCCGAGCTCTCAACATGGCCCGTTGGCAAAAATCCAAATCGATCCAACTTCAAGAAATTTAAGGCCAGGAAACTGATGGAAACTTGTGGAAACTGATGGAAATTTGTGGAAACGGATGGAAATTGATGGAAACTTATGGAAACTGATGGAAACTGATGGAAACTGATGGAAACTTGTAAAAACTTATGGAAACTGATGGAAACTTATGGAAACTGATGGAAACTTATGGAAACTGATGGAAACTGATGGAAACTTGTGGAAACGGATGGAAACTTATGGAAATTTGTGGAAACGGATGGAAATTGATGGAAACTTATGGAAACTGATGGAAACTTGTGGAAACTGATGGAAACTGATGGAAACTGATGGAAACTTGTGGAAACTGATGGAAACTTGTGGAAACTGATGGAAACTTGTGGAAACTGATGGAAACTTGTGGAAACTGATGGAAACTTGTGGAAACTGATGGAAACTTGTGGAAACTGATGGAAACTTGTGGAAACTGATGGAAACTTGTGGAAACTGATGGAAACTTGTGGAAACTGATGGAAACTTGTGGAAACTGATGGAAACTTGTGGAAACTGATGGAAACTTGTGGAAACTGATGGAAACTTGTGGAAACTGATGGAAACTTGTGGAAACTGATGGAAACTTGTGGAAACTGATGGAAACTTGTGGAAACTGATGGAAACTTGTGGAAACTGATGGAAACTTGTGGAAACTGATGGAAACTTGTGGAAACTGATGGAAACTTGTGGAAACTGATGGAAACTTGTGGAAACTGATGGAAACTTGTGGAAACTGATGGAAACTTGTGGAAACTGATGGAAACTTGTGGAAACTGATGGAAACTTGTGGAAACTGATGGAAACTTGTGGAAACTGATGGAAACTTGTGGAAACTGATGGAAACTTGTGGAAACTGATGGAAACTTGTGGAAACTGATGGAAACTTGTGGAAACTGATGGAAACTTGTGGAAACTGATGGAAACTTGTGGAAACTGATGGAAACTTGTGGAAACTGATGGAAACTTGTGGAAACTGATGGAAACTTGTGGAAACTGATGGAAACTTGTGGAAACTGATGGAAACTTGTGGAAACTGATGGAAACTTGTGGAAACTGATGGAAACTTGTGGAAACTGATGGAAACTTGTGGAAACTGATGGAAACTTGTGGAAACTGATGGAAACTTGTGGAAACTGATGGAAACTTGTGGAAACTGATGGAAACTTGTGGAAACTGATGGAAACTTGTGGAAACTGATGGAAACTTGTGGAAACTGATGGAAACTTGTGGAAACTGATGGAAACTTGTGGAAACTGATGGAAACTTGTGGAAACTGATGGAAACTTGTGGAAACTGATGGAAAGTGATGGAAACTTGTGGAAAGTGATGGAAACTGATGGAAACTTGTGGAAACTGATGGAAACTTGTGGAAACTGATGGAAACTTGTGGAAACTGATGGAAACTTGTGGAAACTGATGGAAACTTGTGGAAACGGATGGAAACTTGTGGAAACTGATGGAAACTTGTGGAAACGGATGGAAACTTGTGGAAACTGATGGAAACTTGTGGAAATGGATGGAAACTTGTGGAAACTGATGGAAACTTGTGGAAACTGATGGAAACTTGTGGAAACTGATGGAAACTTGTGGAAACTGGTGGAAACTGATGGAAACTGATGGAAACTTGTGGAAACTGATGGAAACTTGTGGAAACTGATGGAAACTTGTGGAAACTGATGGAAACTTGTGGAAACTGATGGAAACTTGTGGAAACTGATGGAAACTTGTGGAAACGGATGGAAATTGATGGAAACTTATGGAAATTTGTGGAAACGGATGGAAACTTATGGAAATTTGTGGAAACTTGAAATAGATTTCCTGTGCCGCATGTATCTGAACAACATCTGTTTCTCTGAAATGATTGTATGCGCACATGGCCTTACCACCGAGCTGGGACTTCAGGTCAAAGGTCTTGCGCATGATTTTTGCGGACTCCAAATTTGGCTGAAAAAGTAGAGTTCTAAGTGAGCTCATGTGATCCCAAATGCAATGAACACTTCCAAGCATTGAACAAGCCTGTTGGGTGCGCTGTCAGCAAACTTGGAATCGAACGAGGCTGGGTGTGGGAGTAGAGTGCCAAATGCTCCTGTCTGCGGCAGAAATCATCCTCAAACTCTGGCTCAAACGGGCATCAATTTACTATGTCCAAGGCATTTTCTGAACTGATGCCCCGAACAGTAATGTGATTTCCACGATTCTGCGTCTTGCCTTTGTCAGGTCTTGAATTTCCGCATACGGAACCGCAACACGGAAAAAGTCAGAAAGAACTACGGATGTTTTTGGACTACCCCTATCAACCTTAGTTGACCCTACTTGACCATAATTACCCACTATCAACCATAATTAACCAGAATCAGAGGTAGTTGCACACAACTTGCTGGCTCCAAATGCAACACCTGAAAGCCAAACAGCCCTGGATCCCATGGATCTCCTCTCCCCAGGCCAAGACTTCAAAGAGGGTGCCTCGTCTGGGTGCCTCAGCATGTCCACCTTTCCATTTCAACCCAAGTTACTTCCTTTGATTCCCTGGTTGGTGGTTTCAACCAACCATTTGTTAATGATTTACAGGGAAAATAAAACATGTTTAAAACCACCAACCAGTTCCAAGTAATGCTCAACGTTTGATGCGACGTTCAGGATGTAACAGCGGCATCCAACTATCTGCCGGTGTCCAAAAAATGAGCACCAGAAAAGCTGGCAGTTTCAGAGAGAGCAGAGTTGTTTTTCAAGAATCACTGGACCGTTTGCGATCATCATCTTGACCATCATGGATCATGATCATCATTCTGGTTGGTGGTTACCCCTATGAAAAGTATTTGTCAACCAACAATTTGTTAATAAAGACCAGGGAAAATAAAAATGTTAAAAACCATCATCCTGTCATTGATGAGTTATTGGTCCACCTTTCGCTTGCAAAAAGCACTGGCTTCTGGCGCTCACGCCGTGCAGCTTTGCGGTTTCCAGCTCACTTGTGCGATTTTCGACTTAACTTCAGCACCCGCAGCACCTTCCCTTGACCTCTAAGTCAAGATGGTGGTTTCTCAAAATAGGGAGCCCAAAAAATGGCTGGTTTATTACTACAAATAGTTAATAATGGATGATTTGGGGGTACCCCTATTTTGAGAAACACCCAGATTGGTTCTACGGAAAGTGGTTGGAATTCCATGGGCATGGAATTTTGATCAGTGGCTGAGGAAAAACCAGGTGATGAACTCTCTTCAGCACTGAAACCTCCTGGGTTTGGTGTTGATCTCGGGCTACAGCAGGAAGGATCTCGATGTGATATGCCAGGAACTGCGAATCCTGCATCAGCGGCATATGAGCTGGGCCCATGGGCACAAAAGCCCTGTGACAAAACTGTATCATATCTACAGATTCTAGGGGACAATCTACACACACAGAGGCAATCTAATCTGCAAAATCTGTTCTTCTCAAAGTCCAAAACTGTGTAACACTGTAACACTCATCTGCGCGCACCATGCCCAAATGGTCACTTTCAGCAAAGACACCCCGAAAGAAACATGGGTTTTGATGGCTTTTGGGGGTTCAGGATCTATGAGGCACAAGTGCTTCCAACACTGCTAGGCTACAAAGCAGCTTGGCACCTCTAAAGAGTGCCGATCCTGGGAAACATCTCCGAATCCATACCTTTCGCTGGAGCAGGAAACCAGGATAGGAATAGATAGGATCCATTCCTTCCTCTATGTTCGCAACTGGAATATTGCTTCAAGCGCACTCACACTACTGTATATGTAAGATGCTCCTATGATGCTATCTCAGATTATCTCGGAGACACTGTGGCTGTGGCTCACAGGGTTTAGGGTTGCACCAGTTGCAAGCAAATCATTTATTTTGTGGGACTTGTGGAGTTTCTGTACCTTATGGCATGGCCATTCCACAACTCGAGGCCCAAAACGGGTGCATGAAAACTGAACAGCAGGCGGTGCAGGAGGACCGACATGATCTCGTGAAGGATGACGGTAATGGGGGCGAGGATGATGCAGATGACAGCCATGATGGAACATGATATAGCATCAGGGATAATCGTGGACGATGATGATGATGATGAGGAGGAGGAGGAAGAGGAGGGATGAGGGAAGATGAGGTAAGGTGAGGGAAGATGAGGGAAGATGAGGGAAGATGAGGGAAGATGAGGGAAGATGAGGGAAGATGAGTGAAGATGAGGGAAGATGAGGGAAGATAAATGAAGACGAGGGAACATGAAGGATGAGGAGGAAAGATGAGGGAAGATGAGGGATGACGAGGGATGATGAAGGATGATGAGGGATGATGAGGGATGATGAGGGATGATCGTGATTCTGGGTGATCACAAATAGTATGGTGGATGATTGATGATGATGGTGATGATGATGATGATGGTGATGGATAGCAGTGTAGCATTGGCAATGACAGGGAAACATTGACGGATAGTGAGGGCAAGAATGGACGATGATTCCTGATTGATGACCCATGATATGAAGATGATCTTGCTGCAGGGCATGACCGAAACTGCAAACATTGGATTACAAAACGTCGATGATGACCAGGAGGTGTTCAAGTCTGCATCCCTCCTTGCTACTGGTTACAGGACTCTCGCTATGAAGCAACGTCTTCTGCATGTTTTTCATCGACCGCCCTGACCTTCGTATTCTCTTGAAAATGTTCTTGAGGCAATCCTCTGATACCATCGGCCACAGGCTGCTAGCCTCTGCCTCACTTTCGGTTGGTTCATTGGTTCAAGTGAGTTCAGTGAAACTAAGACACGGCCATGGAGACATAAGAATAAGCGACATAAATTGACATAATATGTAGTTTCAACATGTTTTGGAAAAGTTTCCTCACCAGTTTGCCATAGCATCACATTCACATCATATGCTTCTTTCTTTGTGCTGGAAAGTCACCTGAAAGCTGCCCGAAGGAGAGTTCTTCGATAGAAAAATGGACAGGATACGTCCTGACTGTGTCACCACCTAGGTAGCCACATGCAGGCAGGGTTCAGGATGCAAGTCAGTCAATGGACGAATGTGTTGTCAAAGCCCCGAAAAGGAAGAGTTCCATGATGGTCCATGCCCAAACGCTTACAGACTGTCCACTATGTCCATTACTTTCCCGTGAGATTTTACCCAACTCAAGTAAATCAAGCTGGTGCTTACTGGTAGCTAGGAGTGCCAAGGCTTGTAAGGCACCCCACCACCAAAACCACACCAACGGCAGCAGTCGGATGTGGCGCAGCAGTACGCACCAGAATTGGAACCTGCCGCCAGCGACTCTGATTATTTGAAGGTTTTGCGAGCATAGACTCAACGCCTCCAATGCATCATCCACTGTGCTCTTGAATAAGTCAGCAGTGTGGGATGCGCCGTCCATCGAATCCATTCAAATCCCAGCAATTGCCATGAAAAGATCGCCTAAAAGGTATCCTTTAGTGGGGTATACAATTTACCCCAATGATGTACACCATTGCAATTTAAATTATAACCGCTAACGGGCATACCAAAGGATATAATTCTAGTGGGATGCAATAGTATCCTTTAGCATCCTTTTATAATTCCCCAACAATCTTTTTTTGGGGGCATACATGGTGTCTCCACCTCGGTTGCTACTAGGTCAAACATCCATCTGGCTGCAGCCTCTCCGCGTGGCCAGTTTGATGCCGGCTTCCTTGACAAATCTCTGGTGTGGTCAATGTTTGGTTTTGATGGGTGGGTCGAACTGCTACCAGGCATTGGTAGTACTTTAAACATCTTTAAACACGGCCCAAGCGTCTGCAATAAACAGCCAACATTTTTTGGATGTTGCTCAAATTGTGTTGTCCACATTTTCCTTTACCATTCTGCATTCTTGACCCACTTCTATTGTGGACACTGACACATGCCACATGTTGGGAAGTGTTGGCCTATCCAATTTGAGTGATATGTTTTTGACATATGTGCTGGTACCTGAATCCGTGAGAAACCAGCACTCCTTTCTTCATCCTTCCCATTCCAGCTGTTGTAGCTGTTATTCTCTCATATAACCATATGTGACCATAAATAACCATCTATAACATTCTACAACCATATATTACCATTCTTAGCGATTCATAGACCACAAATAGGCCACGGTTAATCATCCATTTCCCTCAGGGTTGAACCAGTCTGAGTGCCTGGCAAGTCGACTCTCCGTCCGTCCCCTCCATGGAAGATGGACACGTGAGAGTCATCGTCTCGGCCGAGCGAGAAGGGGATCCATGCAGCTTCTGCTGACCCGCTGCGTTGTCGTGTCACAGCTTCCGAGTTTCCCACGCACTGCCGCAAGCGTCGGGTTCGTGAGTGGGCTCGTGCCCTGGCCCGGGCTGGAAATATGTTGCATTCTGCTGCCATCATCACCCTACAGCTTGAACCCTGCCATAACGTCCCTGAAGGATGGCCGGGTGGGGAACTTTGGGGTTGTCACATGCTGGGCCATGGCCTGCTGCACCACCGGGGTCAAAGGAGCCACACAATTGGCCGACAACGAGGAGAACTCGTCGGGCAGTGTCAAAGCTGCGCAGGGGGGCCATTGCCTCAGATCGCGACAGGGAGGCAAGGAAGCGGCCGGCGTAGGGACATGAACGTTGTCCAAGAATTTGCGGAAAGATTGGTGATGGTAATGAGACTGATGAGGCTGATGAGAGATGATGAGGGATGATCGTGATTCTGGGTGATCACAAATAGTATGGTGGATGATTGATGATGATGATGATGATGATGATGATGATGATGATGATGATGATGATGATGATGAGGGATGATGAGGGATGATGAGGAGTGATGAGGGATGATGAGGGATGATGACGATTTATTATATGTCATATATGCCGTATCATGTATTATCAGTATCTGAGGGTTCATTTCTCTGTGTGGGTGTCTTCAAACATTCATCGCTTTCCTGATGCACAAACGTGGACCGTCCACAGGTCCAGCATCACCAAACCGGAAAGAAATTCCCCAAAGCAATGGGTCAAAGTGGAGACACGCACAAACAAAACATCTATGGAAAATATTGTGAACATGATTAAACATGTGTTTGCTCCGTGGCGTGTCTATTTGCATGCCTTTTGCCAAGTTTAGCATGCAATGTTCATTTGCAACAGCTTGGAGGTTTAAAGCCCGTGGATATGCAAGTCTCTTGGAGCAGCAATTTGGAGCGAGAGCCTTTTGCAGCTAAAACATGCTAAGACCGCCTTCATGGGTAGGAGTTTTGCAGCAGTTTGGAGCGCTAGAAGTGCTTCATGGCCATGGAATTTGGAAAATGTGGCAGCTACATACTGTCTGCGTGCAGGCTACCCGTCGCATTTCGGAACTTCTCATGTGCCCGTTGTCTTGCACAGTGTGGAAGCTAAACGGTCTCACCTGAATAGTCGCCGGATGTTGTCGTGATCGTTGCTGTTGTTGTTGTCGCTGTTTTTGTTTGATTGTTTGAGTGAGACACACGAGACCGACATGGCGCTTCCCGGAAGGGCATGAAGTCCGATTGCCGAACCCATCTAGCTGAAACATTTTCCAAAAATCTATGGAACACCCATGGACACTGCAAATTTATGCTTTCCTGATCTTTCCTGCAGCCTTTTGAGACCCCAGGCCATGACTCAAAACAATAAAAGCAATCTTGTCTCATCTCTCAATTGTTTCTACTCTCCAGTTTGGATAGGTCCAATGTCTCCACTGGACCAAAAACCTGACACAAGCTGTGTCATCAATGATGAATTATGGTTCATTGTGGATCTCACCCAGGAGTGGTTCACCACAACTGCATGCTATTGGATCTGCCAGGCTTCACGACGGTCCAGGAAGCTGGAAGAGCAGGATCTTCCCATCCTCGACAAGCAAAGCACAGCGAGCTCTACATATTTCAATGAACTTATAAGCAAGGAAGCAAACATGTTTATTCCTTTAAATTTAAGAGAGCCAATTGCAGGTACACATTGGAAATCATGAAATAATTATTTTGCATTTATTTTGTGTTTAAAATTGCATTTTAAACAGTGATGTGAAAATCCTTTGTGTTTTAATTTGTTTGAGCATGTTTGCAAATTCGAAGGAAAGCACGAAGGCATCTTTGCATTCCAAAAGCAGGGCTACCCACAAAGACAGCAAACATATGGCCGTGGGTCAAAACCCTGTACCCCTGCTTCCCCTATCATTCACCATGGTTTTCCCTATTGTTGTTGGTTAGTATCCCCCATTTTTGGTTGGTTAACATTGACCCATAGCCGTTCCAAAGTGGCATTTCTGGACTCATTCACTAAGGACCCTGCATGGACGTACCACCAAAGTCCCACACCTTCGAGGCACGTGGCAGGCATGTGGAAACTGCTGGTTTCTCAAGCCATAAGGCTACCCCAAAATCATCCAACATGACAGTAGTCATGGCTTGAGAAACCACCATTTAGTGGGTTCCCTATGGCTTGAGATGATTTTGGGGTACCCTATGTAGTGATAAACCAACCATTTAGTGGGTTCCCTATGGCTTGAGAAACCATCATTTCATCCATTGGACTCAAAAATGCGCATGGGCAGCTTCATCATGGGCGGACTTCATGACTCAAAGCTACTCAGCTACTCCTTTCGATCGATGGCAAAGCAAGCTAAAAGGCAACCCCCACTTCTTCTACAATCGGTGGTTCATCCAGAAATGGTCTACCCAAAAAGGATATGGCGATATAGCATGTTGTTTAGCAGAAATTATAGCAAAACAACATATATAACCAGAAATTGTGGCAAAACAACATATATAAACAGAAATAATGGCAAAAACACATATATGAACTAGCAAAACAACATAAACATAAATTAGAACCTAGCTGCTTTGGTGAACGCTATGACAAACACCAGTCCTGCAGGGCACTGCTCAGTGTCGCACGTGGATCTGTGCCTATTGGACCCACAGGCCCTGAAGGTCTCACCATCGATTCGATGCCTGTGGATCAATGGCTCAAATCCAAAAGGGTTGGGGACGGTTAGCTTAGATTGTTAGAGCAGCTATGAGGATGTAGGTTTGATGGCTAACCTGTTGGGTTATGGTCAGTTCATGGTTGGTTGTAGGTTCAAAGTTCAAACGTAATTCACCCACAGGGGTTTGAGTACAAGGTTCTTTTGTAAGCCACAACTGATATGACTAGTCAATGTTTAGTCATATTGGTTACTCTTCTTGTATCCCAGATTTTCACCGCAGGCGTTAGGACAGGCTCATAGCTTTCGCTTGCGCATTGTGATTTTTCAGTGTTGGAACGTCCACATCTGGGAGCGACGGCTCTATGACAAAGGGATTTGATGGGACTGATTTTCCAACCGCCAAACAAAGCACGGATAATAGGACATGATGACACGGTGTGAAAATAGTTGCAAATTCCACGAAGCCCATGGATTTTGCCCTACTTTTGAATGTTCAACAACATGTGTTTGGAGGTGGATCTGATTGGATACACATCTTTGTACAGCAACCTTTGTGAAGGACAGCTGGCCCCAACAATGTTGCCCGTGGCCGCCGTGGCCCAACAGTATAAATTGCTGGGAAACATCACGAGTCCAAGGTGAGTCCACGGCTGACCCATCACAACCACCTGTGACGATGCTTCAGTCTGGCAGGTGCTTTGAAGGAAGTGTAGGCGCCGACTATTTCTGTTTAGATCAGTTCAGAGATGGTCAGATCACAGATCTCTGTTTATTTCTAAGTCTTTAAAATGATTTCTGTTTCTATTTCTGAGTATTCGTTAACATGTTTATTTCTAAGTATCAGTTAACCATTCAGATTGTAGGAAGTCAGCCTCCTGTAGCAGGTGCAGCCCCGCTTCCTTCAGGGTCAGCCGCAGTGCCCTCCATCGCACTCGCCTCCTGACTCGGGGCCGAGACAACTTGTGGGCTACTTCCGTTGCAGGTAGAGTCGGTGGTCTCTCAAGCCATAGGGGTACCCCAAAAATGGTTGGTTTATTACTAAAAATGGTTTAAAACAAGGATGACTTGGGGAGGCCTTATTTTGAGAAACCACCAGATGGCTTCTCAAGCATCTAGTAAACATTGCAATTAGATTTTGTAACTAGTGGCTTTGCTATGCCACTTCTCAAGCGTCTTTTGACTCTCTGAGGGAACCTGTTTGCGCCTGTGACTTGAAGATTCCCTCTTTGTCCAAACTCACCTTTTAACAACCATTCTACTCCCTAACATGGATCCCCCAATAACCTTGTCAATAGAGTGGATTTCAACACACATACTCTCACAAACGCATCTCCCACATGATCCCACATGCAGCTTTCCAGGGAGTCAAACAACCAGGATTGCTTGACAAATTCACCGGGCTAAACACCGGGAGCCAACGTGCGACATGCCAACAACAACCGGAGCTCCTGCTCTTCGGGTGACCCGCGCCAGCTGCGCCTGGGACGTGCAATGGGGAATTCATGGGACTCGCTGGTGGACTCACACACCGATTCAGAATCCTTATGGTGGTGAACAATTGTGGAGTAAATAGTGGTTAATAGTGGTTAGTAGTGGTTGATTGCGGTTTATAGTGGTTAATGGTGGTTAATAGTGGTTCATAGTGGTTGATAGTTAGTAATACTAAGAATCCTTATAGTATTTTGGTGATGGTCCAGATTAATAGCGGTTAGTCATGTCCATGTGAAAACTCAGAAAGCAAGGACACACAAAAGACAAACACGCCTGCATTGCAAAGTGACGACGAGACAACTGGAGCACTTCGCCAAGGTTCCGACAGCAAATCGAACCCTCCCAGCACCATCTCTGCTACCGTATACTTTTATTATTGAATCTGTGCACTCTTGTACATCTGTGAATCTGTGGTGTACTTCATTCTGTGTCACTTTCATTGCAGTCTTTGCTGATTACAAATTTCAGAGATTTTCAGAGTGTCTTTGGTCACACAATAGGAGCTTTGTGCAACAAACTCATTGCAAAGTATACACGCGCGAAACCCATCACATACTCATACATAAGAGCAAAGCCTATGATGGCATCATTTGATTCTATCTTTGGGAATATTACTGACTGAGACTTGTGATTCATTCGGCTTCTATGCTTGGATTTCTGGCTCTCTCATATTCGGCTAATGCTTCATGCATCTGCCGGCACTTGAAGCTATAATAATAAGCTCCAGAGGATTGTGCATCGACCACACTGAAGCATCAAAAGGACTTATAGTACAGCTTCCAGGAGGATACTATCTCTGGACTAGTCTTGAGCATGTTGAAGAATGTTGAGGATTTTTGCAGGTTCTTGGGAGAACTCTGCCAGGAAACCGTTCAGTGGGGGGGTCTATCTTCTCAGGAATGTGAACGAATAGAATGAATACAATGAATGTGATAAGGTGATGTGGAACTTGGGCGGACTTTTCCCAGCGCAGTCCTGACGATCCAAGTCCAACCCTTTCTCTACTGTCATCCTCTTGTGGCATACATCATCGAGTGCTAAGTAGGAAACGGCAACAGCAGGAAACCTTGCAACTCACAACTCACTTCGAAAGGCTCCTTTCAAAGCTTCTTAGCCCTTCTTTCGAAGAATTTCTGTACTTTGAACATCCACTGTGCTGTATGCCCCCCCTGCCTTGGTCGGACTAAGCGTCCAAACGGATGCTACTGCATGCACTGGGCTCGGACTTGATGAGAGTACATTGATGAAAAAGGGAACGGACTGAGTACCTTGTAGCAATGAAAGAGCTTGGGAACTCCTCCCATCAAGGCTCTCAGCTGGCAACCGCCAGAGACGGTCTGTCTCGCACAGCTGAAGCGAGCTCTGGCATGCATCGTTATGTCTCGCCGCAAAAGTCGCGGCAATCGGCAAAAGAATTGCGCCGCCTTTCAAACGTGCTGCCACGCCTTTAGCACCTCACACATCTACTGTTACAACTGGCTCTAGTGTGTCTGCAGTTGGCTACATGGGGGATCAAGGGATACAATGTATCCGTACGTCATTGATACACGATGTGTGTGCGTGTGTGAGTCTGCGAAAAAGCGTGAAAGGGATCGTGCAACTGGTTGAAGCAAGGGCCTCACTGCCTTGCAATCTTTTGTACACGGTGCTACAGTACCTTTGTACAGAGATCGCACCTCGCCTCACCAGTTTCAGCGAGGACTCATCAACCTTCTCGACTCACCCTGACCTGCAGAGTCCAAATTTTCCTCCCTTGGTGCCATGTGCAATGTAAAGCTGCTATCATTGTTATCGCCTTCCATTGCCTTCACCTTTATCCAAGGAGACGATTCCAACATCGGCATACCGCGCCCCGTGCCTGTCAGCGCCCCGGCGACCCGTTTTTGGATGTCTGATTCGAGGAGCCCGAATCGTCTTGGTTGGTGGCGGGAAGTCAACTCGCGCGCCATTCACGAAGATCACAGGCTGGCGCGCGGTAGGATTGATAGGCTGGGATGGGGATTCCATGGGATTACGTTAGCGCAGCGTCCACAGCAAACCGTGGCTCCTGCTGTGTCTTGGTACATGGTACAAACTCTGTTTCTGGAATTTCAATGCAGCAGAATAGACATGGCTCTGCGAAACCTTGTACTCGTCTGGCATGCTTGGATGCATTACAGGGCCTTAGCAAAGCACTCAGGATCCAAACTTGAAAGAGGTTGGGACATCCTCAAAAGATCTCAAAAGCCTAGCCAAACAGAGAGACTTGCTGCATGGATTGGTCCAGATCCCTGGAAAACTAATCTGGAACTTCAAAGAATCAGCAACTTATCCATATTAAGTAAACCGCTACGGGTGCAAAAATCACGACAATTTTCCATAAGGAAAACCACAAAACATCACCATTCTCCACGGGTAAACCCACCTAGAACTGAGGTTTCCAAGGCATGCGGCTGTGGGTCAAAACCCTTAGTCCCCCTGGTTCCCCTATCATTAACCATTGTTTTCTCTATTCTTGTTGGTGATTATCCCCCATTAGTTGGTTGATTGATATTGACCCATGGCTAACTGGTTTCCAGCGGCATGTCACGTCGAGCGCTTGGCATCCAAGGCGCTGTTCCGATAGCGCTCGATGTGGCCTTCAAGGCCTCGATGGGGCCTCGGACTCCAAGTCATGGCACTGACGAGGCAATGGACCACTAAGATGGGGGGGTTCTCAAGTCATTGGGGACCCCCCCAATCATCCATTTTTTGAAGGTGATGCCATCACTTTTTTGCTAACAAAGCAACCATTTTGGTAATCAAATATGGTAACCATCACCCAATAGACATCAATATATAACCATTTGATGACGTAATCAATATAGATTCTCAAGTCATGATTTATTCACCATTTTTTGATATCAAAGCAACCAGTTTGGGGGTTATGACTTGAGAAACACCCGGATAGATGATGCTATCAATTCACAGTAGTGCTGTGTTTGACATAGATTCATGCCGGAACCGTCGTCTATGATTCTAGCAATGAGTGAGGCCATCAATGGCACAATTGTAAAGAAATGGTCAGCATATATATGCAATTCCAATGCAATCCATGGAGTTTCCATGGAATGTTCAAGGCTCCCCGGCAGACTCCATGAAGCTTGACATCGCAAACTTGGGTCTTCCCCCGGAAAGCAAGAGCCCTCAAGACGCTCGAGGAGGTCTTGGGCGGCTTGGTGGCTGATCAATCCCACCAAAGCGTACCTCAGGGCCGAAGCTAGGGATGTCAAGCATGGTCAAGCAGTTCATCAAGCAGTTCACCAAGCAGTTAACCAAGCAGTGAACCAAGCAGTTGACCAAGCAGTTCACCAAGCAGTTCACCAAGCAGTAGTTAACCATCAATTTCATGATAGAAACCAACAATTTGGTTGGCACACCAGGGATACAGGGTGAACTGAGCCACTGGAAGTGCCATCGGCCACTGTCAGCCAAGCTTCCCTAAACTACGGCCCCTGGTAAAGTCCACGGGCAAATACACAAAGTCGTACCTGGCATTGAAAATTCAGACAGAACACATTTTGCACACACAGACTTCGTGACATCAAGTTCAAGCCCGAGTCCCAGATCCTACGAAGATTCCTTCTCTACATCTTGATTTCTACAAGTTACTAAATGGATTTAAAATGGATTCTACAAATCTCTACAAGGTATTAAATAGTTATTAAATGGATTATCCATGATTATCCTACAAATCTCTACAAGTTAAATGGATTTACCGAAATGAATACCTGGACTACCACTGCTGATTCATGGCACTTCCGGGGGGAGCCTTCCATGGAAACCTGCCCAATCCAGCAGGTGGAGAATGTGATCTCGAGTGAACCTGAGACAGCCCAGGGATGCCCAGGGCCCGGGAATTGGTGTCTGATTCGGCGGGAATTCGTGTGTGTATGTGTGTGTGTGATTTGTTTTTCCGGAGATTATCATGGAACATGATTGTGGGATTCTTTGGTTAGTTTTTCCGGATGTTTTCATGTAAAAAAACGGGAATCCATTGGAATTCACGTGCATCTAATTTGGAGAAGCCACGAGTGGCATGCTGGGTGCCATGTGTCTGAATTACTCGCAACGGCAAGCTGACCACATCGAAGTACGTTGGAATGACATTCCTGTTGTACAATGGCAATGGTTCTAAAAATCGATTCCTGACGTGCTCATGTGAAGCTATTGACCGATCTGAGTTTGCGGCTCTTGTGGTATGTTACGGAGCATCACCTCATCGATTGCAGCGGCTTCCAAGATTCCGCATCGAAAAATTGGTAGATCATCGGTTGGTTCATCAACCATTCAGAACCAGTTGGCTCATCGCCTGTTCATAATCAGTTGGTTCTCCCTGTCTTTGAATAGCCATGAACTTCACTGTCCATCTCTGAGACACCTGGGTTCCTGGCAGTCATCCGCTCATGGTCATCAACAATCTCTTCACCTGCTCACCAGCAGCTCACAGATTTGGTCATGAAACCCTGGCAATGTCCTTTTCATCCTACTGCCGCTTCTTGATGCCTTTTTTGGCGTCGAACCCAAGTGTACAAATATCTGCAGCTAGCCTGCAACTTGGCAAAGTTCCAGGAGACATGTATTCAATGCTCCATACTCTAGTCCATATGTTGCATATAGTCTCACTGAGACTAGCTGTTCACAGATGTTCCCGAGCGCTGCCTGCACCAGGAGCCAGTTCAACGGATGGCACATTGCCCACAACTTCGGCGGGTTGTGCTCGGCTGGAGCTACTTTGACTCAATGTGACCAGGGCCACAGGGTCACCTGCGAGGAAACCACTTCTGCGGCAAGAACTTCGTGGAGACTTGGTGGAGTTGGTATGAAGTTGGTGACCAGTGACCAGTTGGGTGTTTCTCAAAATATGGGATCCCCCAAATCATCCTTTATTAAGCATTTTCTGGGATCTTCTAGGGCTTGAGAAACGCCCAGTTGGTTCCTGGTGTCTCAAGATTTCTCAAGCCATGTATCACCTCCTGTCGAAACGTCACTCCCCTCGGCGACCTTGTTCCTCTGTTTCAAGTGGCTGAACAGCCACCCTCACCGCTTCTACCTCCATCGAGCGCGGTGAACACAGCTGCCAGCAATTGTCAGCTGATTCTCAGTCGATAACAGTGGTTGACCAAACCTGGCAACTGTGAACTGTGGCCAGCAGATGCCAGCAGTTTTCCTCCAAACTTCTGACCCAATTCTGTTTTTTGACTGTAAAATCTCTCAAAAACAGGAATGTTTGGCTTTGTTGTCTGGCTTTGGTCCAGCCCCGCAGCGCCAATGTGGTAGGCACATCAAACGGGTCACTTGACTCGTCTCCATGAGTACGTCGAGTCGCTACCATCTATGCAAACAGGATGCTTGCAACATGACGCCTGGACAGGTGGAATGGTTATTTTACTGCGATTTTCCAGCGAAATTTCACCTTTTTGACACGTCGCAACTTTGTGGAAACGTTTGGATTGCATTATTTTCTCTTCAGCTTGCTTTCCATAGTCCGTGGAAGATAGAAGTTCCGGGCGGGATGGGCCATGGGTAAATAACAAACGACATGAAAATTGGGCAGGGAATGGTAGCGGAACGTCCTAGCCAAGATTATTCTGTTCCTAACATTGGACTGCCAACAGCCAGGGGGAAAGAGCTGTGAGCCACACCCTCCCCTATCATTGATCGTTGTGAAAAATCATAATGGGCCATGCCATGACCATCAAGCATTCAGCAGTGGTAGCCCATCAACCTCAGCATTGATCACCACAAACCGCAGCTCAAAACCTGCACTTCCGACATCTTCCACGCCTGGTTAGAAGCCTCTGCAGCTGCAAAGACTGCATCGCAAGACTGGGCCCTTCGCAGTTCACGTGGAGATTTCTCCTGCAGCACTCGGCAGCGACGGCAAGTCCAGACTGGTAGGAACAAAAAACTGATGACACAGCCACAGCCCCCCAATGATTCAAACTTAGGGCAAAAGTAATGGCTTTAAACTCATTACACAATTCATTGAACTTAACTTTCAATTGGAATAGCAGCCGCATCAACACCATTCGGGCTGCTTGAGGACCACTTGGAAATGTTGAATGGCGCGTACTGCTCAACCAACAACTAGAACAGTTCTATCCCTGCAACTGGAAGACCACTGCCACAGAACGAGCGATTTGGAATCCTGACGCGAACTGATAGTGATTTTGATTAGGAAACCAGTCCCACCTTGAGTGGCCATTGGGTTTGTCCAACAATGATGCACCCCAAAACTGGTGGTTTGCCGATTGATGATGGTGATTATTGTATGGTTAGTAGATAGATGTAGATACCAACAATTTTGGACAAGCGCATCCCTTCGACTGGGAAGCATCCCTTCATCTCCCCTCCTCCACGAGTTCGAGGAACGAATTCTTCACCACCATGTGGATAGATCGACCACTTCCACTCTGCAGCTGGCCCAAGTCACCGAGCCTAGAGCAGAAACCGCCAACATGAAACCGGCTCCACTCCTGGCTTCCCCCGTGACTTAAGGGCCGCCCTTCAAGGGATACCCCCGGCTCCAAATCGCTCCCTCCCAACCACGTCAACCACCAGCCAGAACTCCTTTCACTGTGGCAGCACACAGGGCGCCGCACCTTGTGAGGTCTTGTCCTTCAAAGACTTCCTCGATGTGCACTCGAGCCTCGGGGCATCCATGAGTTTTCCGTTATTTTATTAAATTTTATGGAGCATCATGTTTACCAACTAACAAAAACTTAGTTAGCTCATCATTTTGACAAACCAAAATCATCGAAAATCTGCATGTGTTCTTTTCTGTTGTCACACCACGCCTCGTGCTGAGAGAAATCGGAGGCCTGATTTGATGGGCTTGCAATTGGTTTGTGAGCGACACCATTCAGTCACAGTCACACCATCTAAGAGAACCTCCTTTGTGGCCTTTTGCTAGTCGTTCAATCCATGAATCAAAACAAAAGAAGTTCGAATATTATTTGTAGAGCTGTGCCCTTTAAACTTTCAAACCCCCATGAAACCAAATTGACACTGCAGAAAGCTTACCAGCAGTCGGTGAGATCTTCGTATCATTTCATATCACTCTGCTGCGCGAAAAAAAATATGATGCATCTTGGCTGGTGTCTTTCAGAGTCTAAGTCACTCGAAAGCTTCCACCTGTGAAAACAGCCAACAGTATGTGCATCAAAATCGGAGCTGCTTCACGTTTCGCCTCTGCTGATGCTGAGGTTCTCTCTCCAAGAAGGCGAACCAGGATGTGGCCTTAGCTCGGCATCCCGTTGCTGAAAGCAGTTGCAAATCCTGCTGTCATTATAGATCCAAAAGCGCTCCAGGATCAACAACTCAATGTGGGTGTTTCTAAAACAAATTGGGAACCCCAAACCTGGATGGTTTGTTGTAAAGGAATGGTTACTATTGGATGATTTGAGGGCGTTCCCTATTTGAAGAAATCACCACATAACAGTCATGATGGGCTGACCAAATTTCAACGCCAAGAACTCCATGGACAATCAACCGGACCGTCGCGGGCGATCATAGCCGTGTCTATGAGCTTCAGTTGCTCCAAAATCCCTAGAAATAGTCAGCTTTGGGCTATGAACCCTTACAGAATCAGAACCTGTTGATGCTTGAAGCTTAGTTCATGAGAACGAGTTGATACTGGGGTTGATCAGTAAATTTCTGAGTTGGAACAGCTTTGACATCTCACTTGGTGCCCCCGCTATTCAAGAGCCGCTCGAAACGGCTTTCGCCCAGCAGCCTCTCACACCCTCGGCGCCTCAGCTGCATGGTGCAGCAAACATCGTTGCGTCAGTGGCTGTTGCAGCCACCCAGAAATGCACGTTTACCCCATCATTTACATATTGTGGTTTATTACTATAAGTGACTAGTAATGGATGATTTGGGGGATCCCCTATTTTGAGAAACCACCATATATTGTACATGTTTACATGCATATTCCTTGGCAAAGCTCTGATCAAGTTAGGATGCAATCAATTGCAATCATGTTGTCGAACGCAAGGAATTCGGAAGCTGAACTCCAATCCACTTCCGAAAAGAATCGAACTGTTTGTGGAGGGTTCTCCTTGCTGAGCGACCGGACGCGATGTTGGCAGCACGAATTGCAACGGCAGGTGTTCCAGAGCTGCCAACATCATCCGTCAACTCTTTCTGCTTCTCCTAAGGTGGAAAGCAGTTCCTAGTGGAGTGTCTGACCTTCTTTGCAGTTTCCAAAGACCGGAATCCTCTCTGCTTCCAATCACACGCTCAAATCAAAAAACGGAACTAATTAATATGAATTAATCACCTTGATTATCGCTGGGAGGCATTTGGAATGGAGTAGGACCCGGGTCAACAGAAAAACACCCCAGCATCGCGACCGCTCCTGGGCCCAGCTATGTAACCCTCGCAGAAGTTGCCATAGCTCTTGGACTCGCAAGAGGTTCATCAATGAACTGCAGGTATCCTGGAGGCTCAGCGCCCATTTATAGCTTTGGTGGTCCAATGTCTGAGTGACTTCCAGTGACTGCGGTACTGCTTGGTGCTTACCTGTGCTCACACACAGAGATGCAGTGGGTTACAGTGGTATCATGTGCTGTTCAGCCTTCTGACTCGCAATGCACATTGAAGGATCCAGGATGACCCAAGATTCGGATCTTTATAGGATTTGATGGCTCCCCAGAAATTAGCAATGGGCTGTCCAGATTCCCAACCCAATTTCACAAGCTTAGTTGCCGAGCCCCTGTGGTGTTGCAATGACCTCTTTTTGGTTCCCCGGCAACCAGTTACAGAAAAATCCACCATAGTGCAGTAGTGATCGCATCATGATAGTCATTGAAATCATATGTGGCAACCAAGTAATGGGAGATCGATAAAGGATATATTCATGATCAAAGTCCTGTAAGGTAGCTTGCGGCCACTATAACCATGATTAGGAAGAGGATTTACCATTATAACTGGTCATGAAATGTCATGATTAACCATATTGCCACTATACCCACATATTCACAACCATGATTAGCAACCAACTTACGAGGTGGGGATAAGAATCATTACGATTTGTCACCACTGGTTGCAATTAATTGCCATTGTAACCAAGTTCCTAAGCATGATTGTCATAACCATCCTGGTAGCAACTAAGTTACTGATCATTACTAACCACTACCCACTATTACCAACTGCTACTGGCTAACCTTTACTAACCAGTACTTATCATTCTTTTTAACCATTATATCCTGCTAAGCATTATTACTAGTCATCATTACCAATCATGTCTAAGTTACTACCCTTATTATAGTTAGAAGCAAGTGTCTAACCATTATAATCATGTGGCTACGGGTCAGTTCACCCTGTACCCCTGGTTCCCCCATCATCAACCATTGTTTTCCCACTATTATTGTGCCTTATTATCCCCAAATATTGGTCAATATTGACTCGTAGCCATGTCATAACCATCATAATCCCATGTTTATTACTAACCATTAAATTCATGTAAACCACCTATCATTACCTTTCATTATCCCCAGGTAAGCAGGGTAATCCATATATAAACATCATGAACCTATCATTAACCATTAGCATCCCCAAATGAACCCATATAAACCCAATTATACACCCATTATTGTTGGTTATCTCCCATTCTTCTTGGTTAACATCGACCCAAAAAACCCACATAAAACCCACATAATGATCATGTCATCACCATCATCCCAGGTCGTCATCACTACCTGGCGATGCACAACGTAGAGAACCACGGGCGGTTCCCGTTGCGGTTGCCCACGGCCGGGCCGCCCGCACCTGGACTCCGACGTAGGTCACTCGCACCGTGTGGGATCTCGAGAGCGGCACCACGATGGTCTGTAGAACCTGCTGATGTGAGGCCAACGATGAACAGCAGGTTATAAGGACCTGTTTATTACCAACGATGTATTAACCAACATTCAGAACCAGGTATCATGTAGATATCAACTTGTAGCCTGGTTATTGGATTTAGGATTTATAACCAGTATTCTTTAAAATAGTTATTAACCAACATTCAGAATCAGTGTTTTAAACTGCATTGATAGGTGGTAGAACCAGATTGCTGGTAGCGAACCTGTGGGTCTCAATAACCAGGTATCTAAATACTGGTTAAATACTGATGAACCAGCTACCAGTATTGGTAGCTGCTTAGGATTTATGACCGGTATTTGAAAATCTGGATTGAGACCAGTCGTACCTATAAACCAGTATTTGAAAAACTGGAGTGCATGATAGGTATTAACTCATCAATTCGAGAGGTTATCGACATGGTATCATTGACCAGAACTAACCAGCCTTTACTGGATTACCAAATACCTTCACTAGTTAATCACGATCAACCAACATTGAGCACTGTACAGCATTGTTATTAGATTCTTATTTGCCACTATCAACCAGTGTTCACAATGATTAATCATGTTCAAGTAAGATTGATAATCAATGATACTAATCCTTGATAATCCTTGATTATTAGGTAGTTGGTTGCAATATTGATCATGAATCTGCAAACAGCCCTTGCATTAGCCACATGTAAATGAAACATCCACCCCTGCAGAGCGGCAGGAAGAACTGGCTATGCTCAACATGGACGCCCAAGTGGCATAGCCCACACCACGAAGGTGGCACATCTTGCAGCGTGTGGTGCTGGACTGATTCGGATTTGTGCGAATTATCTTGGTTCAACTACTAATAACCAACAAATGGGGCTTAGTAGTGGTTAGTACTGGTTAACTGCTACTATTACCATAAGTGATTATTTTGGTTGATTATATGACTAATCATGATACCCTACTCATTTTAACTAATCTTTTTGTTAGCCAGTCATTGTGGTTCCAGTGATTTAATTATCTAATCCTAGTTACCACAAGAATCCCAGCTAGTGACAAAGTTACCATATTCATGTCTCATCGTTAGCTATCATGATAATCATTAGCTAATCATTAGAACTTATCCTGGTTACCACTAATCATCATGATAATCATACTCACCTGCACTCAAAACCACCTTGTCAAAGATGGTAGCAACATGTAGCAACCGTTGCGGCAAGTCGACCAGCTTATGACAAGCTTGACAAGGAATGTAGGTGACTCGAGCGATGGGTGGCCCCAAAGTTATAGGTAGTTCATCGCTATAAATGGTCTATATCGATAAAACCACTTTATGTAACCAAAAACAATAGGATGATTTCATTCTAAAGGATGAAACTGGGACCCAACTTTGTGAGAAACACCATACAACATCATCATTAACCATGGTGTTTCTCACAATCCCATCCAGGTGTAGGGTAATCATTCACTAATAGGGTCCCATCACAACACCATTCATTGACCATTCTCAACCGTTCTATCACAAACCATCCAGGTGTCCACCCTTGGGCCCCGCCTGGGTTGAGATCACCCTTGGGACTTGTAGGAAGCTGCTGGACCGTCGGCAGTCAACTGGGTGCGGGCGAAGTGCCGTTCGCTACACAGCTGGCATCCGTAGCGAGTCCCATGCCGCAGTCATGGGATATAACCATGGCAAACGCTGGTTTCTTCAAACAGCGGACCCCAAAATCATCCCATATATTAGTCACTTTATGGCAATAAGCCATGAATTTTAGTAATTTTATGGTAATAAGCCATGCATTTTAGTCATTTTATGGTAATGAACCAACCGTTTTCAGGGGTTCCCTATTCCAACAACCCCCCCAAATAGCTGCCCTTTCGGTGGGTCATCACCTCTACAACCATAGCAGTTTCTCGGTGCACAACCACCCGTAGCACTATGGGTTGGTGAATTCTAGGCCTAGAAGTCATCCACGTGCTAGATAGTTCTAGGTGATAACTCTAGATAATGATTCTAGATAATTCTAGATGATGGATGATCATTCTAGATAATTCTAGAAGTTATCAATCTTTGAACTCTAGAGAATTCTAGTCACTGTGTACTGCCTGGTCGTAGAACATGTCAAGATAGGCATGACGTTATACTGGTTGGGACATCTTTAGATTTGTGGTGAAGCTTGGCATGTGATGGTATAAGGACCAGTGCTGGTCGGGAATTGACAATGTAATACAACTGATTGGAAAGATCACAAACATCGAGCTGCACGGAGTGTAAGAACAGTCCAACACCCTAAACCAATCCACCAACAGTTTCGTAATGGGCCTTGCGAGATCATATCAAAATCTGGGATCTTTCGAGCAGCATTTGGTTCACAACCATCAGTCCTTGCCAATCATTACCACTAATAATCATGAACCAGTGAACCAGTCACAGTCATTCATTCCCTTTGTCAACCATCAAAGCATCATGATTATCTTTGACTGACCATCGCTTATGATTACATACTATATATAAGACTCATTGAGTACTGTTCGTTCACCATGTTAAATGTTGATCATCATTGTGACATAGGTTATATATTCATATGACATGACCCATGCACTAATACCACTGATGACCGTTGTTACTTGATTGATAATTGATCATAATAACTTTTAATTGATGGTGTTACAGTTGATAGTTGTCAACCACTATATCATCACTGTTGACTCTGATATTGACACCATGTTTAATGGATTCTAGATATCATAATAACACTATAATCACCATATGACATAACATATAAGACCATCATTAACTATGACTCTCCATGATTGTTTCGCCATCAAACTCTTCGCCGTCTCTGAGTGCTTCGGCCTTCTGACTCTGCATCTTTCACAGCTGTTGTAACGTGATCCTGGCTGCAACGGCGGCAGCCCGGTTGTGCAACCAGTGACAGTTGAAGATGAACTCTGATGGTTCATGGCCATGGCTGACAATAGCTAAGAACGCCCGAACTTTATCAAGCTTATCGGAGATCATTGATTGTTCACAGTGGTTAATGTGGGCAGTAGCGCTTGATGATGGTTGATCACCATGAATCATGCTGAATGATGTTGAATGTTGGTTCAATCTAAATGCCAAAAGATCTGCTTGCATCAGTTTGCGCTGAGCGTCATCTTTTCGGAGAAAGCCAAGCGGTCCAAACGTGTACAGAACAGCACATAATTGATTTAGATCTTCAGAGCAGCAATTGGCAAGGTGAATGCTTCACTGCAGGACAGCAACTAGTTTTGCCTGGCTTTCAGATCAACAAAAACAAATCCAAACCATGATTTTCAACCCCCTTGAATATCCCAAGGCACCTTTGTTTGGAGATATGAGACCTCTGCTGACCTATGATCATGACCTATGACCTGACCCATGGGCTCACGAAGCTGGCCTCACTGTGCTCCTGACTCTCGGCCAGTTGCAGCAGCAAGTCTAAAACTGCCTGGACAGAGGACGAGTCCAAAAGTGGATTCCGGGGATATGCTTCCTGGAATAGTCCTGGTACCAGGTTGTTCCCTCTCTATTGCTACCGATGGTTTGTTTTACTGTAACTGTTGGCAACCTGCTGATCTACCTGGTTCACCTACTTGTTAACAATGGCCTACCTTGTTGCTAATAGGATTCCGTCTTCGATCCTTATTCTAACCCATTTGTTGTTTATCGTTGCTAATGGTATGGTTGGATATGGTCTACCTGATTGCCTGTTCATTGCTGCCCAGCTATTCCGGTTGGTGGTTTCAATCCTTCTTTTCAGTCAACCAACTGACCATTTGTCACTACTCACGAAAATGCAAAATGTCAATCACACCACCAACCAGTAGTGCTTTAACCATGATTGTTGCTTTTTATTCCCTATCATGCACCAGCATTAGTGCACATAAACCCATATAAACCCACTGCTTACAAATATCAGCATGTTGGATAACATTAACCCATGATTTGATATGTCACACAATATTGTTAACAAACCCACTATTTGATATGTTATGAACCCATTCTTTGATATGTTACACATATCATCATATGCTTCTAACCCCATGGTTTTTTGCGATAACATCGACCCGCCTGGCCTCAGTCCTCTCCAGGAGGCCCAGGCCCAAGGCCAAGACGTTGCCCTGGGGAAGCCGCGTGAAGCGCTGTGAAGGACGCATGGGTGAGGTGACTGCTGTGGTGAATCCATGGGTGAAGCCCTGGGTGAAGTGGTTCTATGACTGGTGAAGTTGATTCAAGAAATGATTGAGATGGTGAATTCAACCATTGGGTAAAAGAATTGACCAGTGAGATTAACTGATGAATTGCTTTAAGCAATGAAGTGATAGGGTGAATGAATGGAAGTTCATTGATGCTTGATTGGTGAAGCAATGAGTTGCATTGATGAACTGGGGTGATGTTTGATGATAGGTAGTCGCATGATGGTTGCTGGGAAAATGAGTTAACCATCGACTGGGTATATCCATGGCTATGCTATGCTGGTACACCATCCATCACCAAGGATTAGTCGTGGTCATGAAATGACCGAGAATCGGAGATCCAAACCAGCACCAATGCGGATATATGAACCACTTATTTGGGTACATTCAGAAAAGGCGTGTATACCCACAAAATTGATCAAACTTGGTGGTTACTCGACAGGAGAAGAAAACACGGGAACACCAGCTGCAAAAATTGGAACAATCAACCTGCTGACCTTCAGTGGCAATAAGAATGTCATCCCAAAAATGAAGAGAAACACTCTCAGCCCATGACATTCACATGGTACATGGTATGCTTCCAACATGAACTTCCAAAAACAGCTTTGAGTGGTCTTTTCATCTAGCTGTTGCCGCTAACTTGACTCATGGCGGGTGTACCATGGCATGACCTTGTTGCGAACTGGTCGGTTTGCTGGTTGGTATCTACCAACCGATTGACGTTGGACTGTCAACCAGCCAAGCCAAGCAACAAGATCGGAACAATGACAATATATGGGTGTTTCTCAAAATAGGGGTACCCTGAAGTCATCTAGTTATTAACCATCTAAAATAGTAAACCAACCATTTTTGGGGCTCCCTATTTTGAGAAACCACCATGTGACTGCGAACGACTAAGGCCGAAATGTGGTCATGTTCCTCAACCATGCGACAGGGTTTCGTGTGCTTCGTCCTTTACTCATCCAAGAGTTGAAACGCTTGGTGGAGACGAATGGGTTGGTCCAAAAATAGCACCTACTAACCATACAACAGTAGCCAGCTGGCATAGGGAAACCACAAGTTTTGGGGGCTTTGTACAAGCGATGCATGTCTGTCTATGATTTGGCAACTGTAGCTGCGAAAACACTGGTTGAATCTTGCTTCAGCTCATGCAGGTCGTTGCTGCGAGTGCTGGGAGCGCCCCCGCGTGCCAACCGGTACCAATGATTCGGGCGGGGGGTACATCATTTTTGATCACAGTTGCCCGCCAGCACTGCAACGCCATCCGAGCAGCCCGAAGTCCATGCTGATGACGCTTTAGATCGAGGCTTTGCCTAGTCAGATCGTCCAACCAAAACTGCTTTGTGGCTGAACTACCCATATCACCGTGCTTGATTATGATCAATGTTAGTAAGAGTTTATTCTGGTTGAGAATGATCTTTGTTCTCATGGTTAATTCTGATTGATAATGCTCATTACAATGATTGTTTTGACAGATTGATGAACCCCTTCCACTCCTTGGTTGATTAGTGGGTAATAATAATAGTAATCATTCACAATCAGCTTGGTGGTTGAACCATCCCTAAATAACCCTTATCAAAAAATGGTAATGTCAACTATTCTTGAGGTTGTAACTAGCCACCAACAGGGGTGAAACATAGTAGTCAACCAACCGGCCCAAATAATATGAGAAATGAACATGTTGAAAACCACAAACCCAAAGCAGTGCAAGTGCCAAAATCCCAACAAAAACACAGGCACACATCCTACACAGGAGGGTTGGGCTACACTGTCCCTGCCCATTTGCAGTCATCCTTTTCAGATGGTTGAAGGATGTTGAATGAAGGTGCCCTTGAAAATGGATCAGCCCAGGCAAGAAAAGTTGTTCGTTGGCTTTTTCAAGAAGTTTTGATAGGTTGTTCACATTGAAATGGGGGTTTCTCCAGCCATAGGGCCCGCCAAAATCAATGGTTGATTACTACAAATTGTGGTTTCTCAAAATAGGGGTACCCCCAAATCATCACCATTTTGGGGGTTCCCAAGTTTCGCTACCACCAAATGGTTTGCATTCGATGATTTAGGGGTAACCCTAACTATTGAGAAACCACCCAATCTATTCAACAGCTTATCAAAGGGTTGCAGCTCACAACCAACCAACCAACCAACGAACCAACCAACCAACCACCCACGCATCAGTAGCAGCGCCCGCATCAGCATCATCCGCTTCCACCCAACAGCGCCCAGGAAAACCACGGCCGACCCCCAGCAGCTTCGTTGAAAGCGACGAGTTGGAAACTGTTAGCCCATGAAGTCGTGCTCGAGTCTGAACCACTCGTGAGGTGAAGATTGCACCTGGCACAACGAAAAAACGCAAGGGACCTTCAAGGCCTTGACCGTGGGGTTGATTGAAGATGGTGTTGAATGGCTCATTGATGGTTGAGAAATGGTTTATTTATGACTGTTTAACGAGAATCTATGATTAATAAAGCTTAAGTAGCCGTGGAAATCAAAGCTGAACTCTATCATCACCGGCATTGTTCTGACATGTTCAACATGGTTGTGATGCAAATTCCAACTTGTCACTTCTACCCTGGCAATGCTCGAAACAAGCAAAAAAAGATGCATATACATTATATATAGCATATATGAATCATATATCTATATACACATATTTATCCCCGATGGGTAGTACCCTGTGACCTGGGATCCCTCAATAAAACTAAGGGGTCCCAGCCTTGAAACAATAGAAGATTAGGGGTTCCAGCCTTGAACATGGACTTTGCAATGGACCGAGAACGTGGAATGTAAATAAAAGACTCAGGGTCCCACATCTTCATCTGATAGGAATAATATGATAAGGATGCCAGGCCGAACATAAAATAAAATGAAGTCACACGTACAAATATACTCCAGGGGGTTCCAGCATGTTCCAGCTATGTTGCAGGGTTGCCTCATGGCTAGCTGGAAGACCCCCGAATATTTTGCATATATTATTTCCGAGGAGTCCCAGCCTTAGACATGGTCTTGGAAAGCATTGCTCAAACCCACAACACCTCAAATAAAATAAGATAAAACTAAATAAGGACCTCCAGGTACTAGGATTTTTTTTTTCACCTGTCGAGGATCATATTTCTGATGATATGTATCATATATTGCACACATGCAATGTCACATGCATATCCGATGCATATCCGATGGTATGTGTGCATGTGTAAATGTTATATGTATATTTATATATATATATACACATGATGTATGCACAGGTTCATACACATATATCACATCTGCAGAAACAACCAAATGGTGGTTTCTCAATGGCTAGGGGTACCCCTAAATGAACAAAATGATAGTAACAAACCATCGATTTGGTGCGTCCTGATTCCAAGGAACCACCAAATCACCTTGGAATCAGCAGGTCCAACACCAGCGCCAGCAGATTCACTACACCCAACTGCCAGCGGCGCACGTAAAGAATCTATGTGGGCTGATCCGAGATCCAGAGTAGCCTGGCTGCTAGCCGCACGCAGTGCTGAAAAGCAGCAACTGGACATGGCAAGCATCTGGACCCATGCAATCTTTCGAATGTCTCTAGTAGATGCTATGACACCACATGGTCCCCTATCATTCACCACGTCAAGTGGTTGGTGAACTTATCCCCTATTGGTTGGTTCACTGCTTGACCCAGCTCGCCATATGACACCTACCGTCAGATGTCTCTTGTGAACAGAAATGGACCAACAGCGATCTCCAAGGGCTCCTCCTTAAGCCGGCCATAGAAGGCTGCTTCTCTGGGCTTGTAAGCCTAGCGACACACGGCACGAGCAACTCGGCGCTGCACCACGATGATTGGGCTGTCCTTTAAGGCGCTAATGGTAGCTCTCCCCATGTTTTCCAGGGTTTTCATGTGTTTTCCACTCAGAAATTTCAAAGGTTGGGAACTGTTGGGATATCTGGGAAGATTGGGAAGTATCACATCTGTAGATTTTCTGCCAATTTTCCAAGTTCACAAAAGTTGACCTCGTTCCCGACTCCATCAACTCGTGCGCAAGCGGAGCTTCGGCACCTGCCCGAAGTTTCCTCCCGTTTCCGGCGAGAGCCGTGATGGCACCTCCATCTGTCCTGCGAGCTGTGGGCGGTGACAGGCACAGGAGGGCACAGGGACATATGGTGCTGTCTCAAGCCATAAGGAACCCCCAAAAAATGGTTGGTCTATTATGGTTTGTTACTATAAATACTGATTTTTTTTCATGTAGGATGGTTGGTTCTTCTATTTTTTTCATGTAGGATGCTTTGGGGGTCCCCTATTTGGTGAAGCATCCATAGGATCCCATAGGTCAGATCGATTTGAACTATTGAGACCATGACTTGCAGCGGCAGCACATCAATCCTCTGCTCTTGGCAGTGCACATCACTTGTCGCTTTAGCCATGCCAAGAGGGACTCGACTCAAATGCAAAATAATGTCATGCTCATCATCATCATCATCATCATCATCATCATCATCATCATCATCATCATCATCATCATCACAGTGTTTTGCTATGACAAATCATCTATCTGCAGCATGTGTTAGCCGCGTTAAAATCTGCGAACTTACAGGCATAAACAAAACCAAGCAAAATCTCCAAAAGCAAAAGCAAATGTTCAGGCTTGAATGGATCATGAGTCAATCAGGCAGGACCAAACTACAAGGTCCAAACGACTTTCTTTAGCATCTGCAAACAATGGTTTGACCATCCGCCCCGTTCAGCTCCCCCCATATTAATCCCTGAACTTTTTATAGAACCCCATTCCTTTGCATTTCTTCAGCGGCTCTGGCCGCTCATGGTGGGTTTTTCCCGGGATTTTCATCATATCAATGGACATATCAACAGAGTAGCCACCAGGTTTGGGAGAGAGGCCTTCACCTCCTGCAGCCCAGCTTCGGTCCTTCACCCTAAGAGGACACCCAAGACTCAAAGCACATTTAAAAATGCTTGGGTCAATTGAGCTATCACGGCTGCCACGGGTTGCTGATGAACTGGAAACTGTTTGGCTGTTGCAATTCTTTCACAACTCCAACGGTGGTGAATACGACTCGATTTCTCAGCAGTTCTTCTCCTTTTGAGTGCCTTTTCAGAGTTGAGAATTTCGATTGCCTTTTCCTTTTCAAACTCTCAAGAGTTGAGAATTTGCTTTCCGAAATTTCAAAATTGAACTCTGCAAATTTTCAAATTTCGCCGCATTTTCCAATCCCCAGAATGCATCATTTTCCAATCCCAAAATTTATGCATCCCCCAAATGCACCACCAATTTCGGTCTCTGCTCGCCGCTCACTTTTCCATCGCCTCCGTCCATCGAGAGTCGCTCCGCCAAGTCGCGCTGCCGCCATGGAGACCACGGACCATCAGCGCTAGCCTTGGTTCGGGCTGGCCGCGGCTGACGTTCGAAGACTTTCTATCACTGTATGTTGTTTCAATGACTTTTAAAAAAAACACATGTGTTTTCAATGACTTGTTTCAAAAAAACATCGACGGATTTTGTATAGACTTATCATTTGTCTCCTACTTTTGGATCATTTGGTCCCTCTCTTCCTCAATATTACCCCCCATCATCATCACAACCATCATCACAACCAGAAATGATCATCAGCATCATCATCAGCAGCAGCATCAATATGCCGAGGCCAGAACATCTCAACCTTCAATTCCACCGAGACTGCGTTGAGGAAAGATCGGCGCTGCACTCCTTGCCACGCCGCTTCCCCCAACTATGACTTTGACATCATGGTTGCTCATATGAAACATGGTTTATATATTTCATAATGGCCTGATATGGCCTGGCTAGTGATGGTGAATTGACAGTACAATCGCCATCACTCACAATCAATGCCGGATCCATATGATTGAACCACCCGACCCAAATGGGTGAAACATTTCGGTACTTCACAATCTTCGGACGGTTTGGATCTGTTCTGTTCACAATCTTCGGATGATTCCAATGCTGGACTACATTTGATACCACCTAGACCCGTTGGGTCTTCATTCAGATGTATAAAACTTATGGTCCGCCACCATGGTCCGGCGAGCCGCTCGCCTTTATGGGTGCTTCTCCAGCCAGAAGACCAGGAAGAAAAGCCAGAGATACCTCCACTGGGATCAGGTGCCATGCGCCGTTCCAACGATCGAGTCCTACTCGGATGTAGTCTGTATCTGGTTGGTGGTTCAACCGTTTCAACCCCTATGAAAAATCTTGTGAAGCACCAACCACTTGTGAATCACCAACCAGGTACAGTATCTGTTTGATCATCTCTGACCTAGTCTGTATCTGACCTTGTTCGAACAATCCAGCAAATGTAAGTGATAACACTGAGGACATCTTTTCCGCTTGTGACAACGCGCTGCTTTCAGCGCATGATCACATCCTTGCTCCGCGTTGTGTGAAACATGAAAAGCCAAGGCATAGCCATAGCGAGAGAACGGCCGGGGATGGCATAGGGTAACTTTGGTAATAATGAAGCATCCTTATTAACCATTACCAATAACATTAATAACCATCAACCACCATTATTTACAATTATGAATTAATGAACCATTAAAACTGTGTCCCCAAGAAAGTTTCGGACTATCAACCACACCAAAAATCTCTGATGTTCGCGGTTTCAGTGGCTGATGGGATTGTCCTGCCAAGTGCAGGAGCTGGTTGTTGCTCATTTGATGCCACCCTTCGGCTTCTTTTCTGCTCTGCGCATGACTTCAGCCACCCGATCATTCGATTCTTTCTTGCACCTGCCACCAAGATCCAATTGCATCCAGAACATTCAGGCCTTCAACCGTGTAATATCTACGACCACTACGTCTCACTGCTAGACCATGCTAGACCTTTAAGCGAGATGGATTGCTGCCCTCGCTTGTTGCAGCCAGTCTGGCACCAGTAGAAGGTTCCTGTCACCACTACTCATCAAGATGTCCTAGATACACCTGTCAAGTCAGGGTGTGGGCCCAAACTGCAGCACCTTTCACGCTCTTGCTGATGAAGGTCGATAGCAGCATCTTCTTCCGCATCCACAGATGGAGGTGGAGCCTGGAACCATCAAGCACTTGGCTGATCGCTGTTTAAGGTCTGATGGTTCGCATGAGTTGATAGAAGAGCAATCCGAAATTATAGTGGAAATTGCTCAGTCCCTGATACCTGAGGGCATTTTATGAGGGGACTAGATGCGGTTCATAATTTGTAGTCATGAACAGTTGTTTGCTTTTAGGTAAGACCAACTCGTTTCTTCAGCAGTTTGTTCCTCTTTGTTTTGTAAGCTCCCAAAGTGCACCACTTGCCACGCGCTTAGTCCAAACATGTTCATCATATCAGTTTTATAGATTTTTGCAGGGTCAGGCAAGTTTGCCCAAGTAGGCCTGCATCAAACAGAGTGTCCCTTAAGAGGTAGCCTAATAGAACACATGCCTCCGTCTTGATCTTTGAGAGGTGAGAGGGGCATTTGAAATTCGCAGGATGGGAAGCAGCACTTGTGATCAAAGTTCAGCAACGATGGTGCCGAGTTCTCTATCCCTCCCTCTCTCTCTCTAGCTTGAACGATTCCCAAGTCTGTTTGCCATCAAAAGAACAACACAAAAGATCTATGATGTAAACAAAGTTCCCTGTTTGACCGACTAGCATTTCAGGGTTTGGGCCGCACTGTGATGATTTGCGATGATGTTTCCAAAAGACCAATTTGATTGCTTAAGTCTGACCCGTCTTCAATTCTTAAGGGCAAAAGTGGCCCCAGGACACTGCATTAGAAGGGCTCCGTGGTACGGGTGAAACGACGCACCTGCCAGCAACGCTGCTACAAAATGGATCCTGTAAATCTAGTCTGGTTGGTGGTTGCAGTTTCAACCCCGATGAAAAATATTTGTCAACCAACCAACCATTTGGGAATACATTCGGGAAAAAAATGTTTGAAACCACCAACCAGTAGTGATTCTATGCCATGCCAATTACTAGGCCAACTAAAAGTGACTGCCAACATGAATACACTCAGGCACGCCCAGGCCTTGCCATCCTTGCCATCCTTGCCGGACTGGGCCTGCCCTTCTTCCAGGGGAATTGGCACGCGGCAATTGGCCTCGGAAGGTCTGCTGGGAGAGCGATTCTCTTCGATGCAGAGTCGCACTGTTGGACTTATGATGAGATTTGGCAAACTCTGCATCTCAGACTAAGCATCTCAACTCAATGCTGATCACCACATTTGACAACTCGGTTTTTTGACATCTATAGATATCAATAGTCTAAACTTTCTAAAGAAAAACAGGTGGTCTCTCCTCCAAGTTGTGGCCCCCCCGGTGTCGCCTTCAAGAAATCCTTGTCGGCCAAGAGCCTTCTGGCCTGGGCGATAGGGACATGACATCGCTGAGCTGAGCTCCTCCCCATGGATGCTGCGCACCTCGTGGTATTCCTTGCTGGCCACTTGGGACATATTCTTCCTCTGCACCTGGTGGGATCACATGAGATCACTGGCATCAACAGCGGATGTTTTCAGATCCAATCTCTGAAATCTCTCAAAGTAGCCACGAGGTCACTATTGTCAGACATCCACTTCTCAAATGAAGCACTATGAACCACCATCAAAGATGATCAACTATCGCCAAACGCTCAGGGTGACTCATTCGCCCACCATCGGCACCTTGCCAGAGGAAATTTGCTGCACGATGTGGGCAATGAATTTGTCCACAGCTCTTTGCATCTGTATGTAAAAAGCCTCAGCCACAGCTGCCAAGGCTTCAAGCTTCGCCATGCTGACCTCGCTGGTGTAGTTTTGAGTTCATCTGGTGGTGTCTCAAGTCATAGGAGACCCCCCAAATCATCCCATCTTAACCATTTCTAGTAGCAAAGCAACCCATAACTTTGGGGCTCCCAATTTTGAGACCCATATCTGGATCATCTGGATATCTTGTTGAGCTTCAAGCAACCATACCTTTGGGACTCCCCTATGGCTTGAACCCATCTCCCCTCTTTCGGTTGAGGAGCAGGAAGATCCGAGGGCTTTTCCACACGTTGGCAGTCCTGCCAGTCAGGATCCCTTCTGCTGGATGACATGAAATATGTGTAGAGATAGATAGAGAGAGAGAGAGAAAGAGATGTATATATATATATGCAAATATACGAGAGAGAGAGAGATACATGCGCATATATCTATATGCCAATATACGATAAATAAGTGTGTATATATATATATATATGCATTTGCATCTGCATATATATTGTGTATATATATATAGATAGATAGATAGATATATATATATATATATATATATGCATATGTCAATAAATCAGATAAAAACAAGTACAAACACATGTATGCTGTGTATACTATATAATTCTATTCCCTATATGTTTTTGTTATCATCTCTATAATCATCCACTAACCATGAACATCCATCCATGAGCCATGATTGGGTTTGGGCCTAACAAGCACGTGGCAAGGCCGGCGCTCAACAAGCCCCGGAAACAGCTCCTCGAACATCGAGAGAGATCGTCCCATGCGGTTTGCCCATCGCTTCATGTGTTCCACCTCAAAAAGCGCTGAAAGATGTGGTGAATAACAATTGCAACACATGAATATTAACAAGTGGAAGGTAACAAGCGCAACAAATTGTGATGAATAGTAAAGTGGAAGATTTGTGAACAACGATTGCACAAAAGGAATACTAAGTTATAATAAATCATATATGGATGATATGACCCATATGAATAGTGGGCAATAGCAAGAAGCATAATCGATCATGGCTTAATATCGATTTCAGTCAATAATAGTGGTAACAAATCATGGCTTACCACAAATCACAAAGAACCAAGGTCAGGAACGATTACTAATGAAGAATGGCTGTAAGTACCAATAACAAGGATATATCAACTATACGGGTGTTTCTCAAAATAGGTGCCATAAAAATGGTTGGTTTATTTCTACTAATGAAATGATTGATAATGGATGACTTGGGGGTACCCCTATTTTCAAAAACTGCCACTTGTAGAGGCTTGGATGTAACTCAAAGTGTGAACCAAACGTTGCGATGCAACGCACGCAGGCAGCCTGCAAAGTGCTTTGTTGGAGCTTGTCCCGACTTTGCTCGTGCTCCTGGGAAAGCAGTGCCGGAATGAATCCATGTTCAAACATGGTCGCATGGTTCTGCCTTGCTCTCCAATTAAAAAATCACATCAGCAAAAGAACTGGAAGGACGCCTGGAAGCATCTAGAACACTAGTTGATTCTCTTTGCATCATCATAATTGACAAGGTCCGGTCTGTCTACGATACCCGGGTCCTTTTGGCAGAGGTTCAGCTTTGCCTCATGCTCCTCCACCTGCCGCAAAATAGAAACGCTTGACTGTGGATAAAATGACCCTCGCATTTTCACACCGATGCCTGGGCCTGAGGTTGACAAGTTTCAGAAATGCCAGATGTCCACGGTGAACAATTTCAACTGCAACATCTCCGGCATCGAACCGGCACAAGAGCTGGCACGTGGTAGTTGGAAAGGTGCCAAGTGCAACAGGGTGATCTCCACAGCTATGATTCTTGCAGCACCGGTCACTGATTCTCTATCATCAAACTGTTTTCTCAAAATAGGGGACCCCCCAAATCATCATTTATACTAGCCATTTACAACAATAAACATCAATAAACCCTCCATTTTCGGGGGTTCCCATTGGATTGAAAAAAATATGAGTCATGTCAACAATCATCATTAACAGTACTATCAACTATGATCAGCAACTATCATGAACAATACTATCAACTACCAACAACCATCATTAACAATCCATCATTAACGTTCCGTTCCCATCACAGTCGCCATGTTAGCCACCAACTGGAGCCGTCCGTCACCTCCAGGTAGATCGCCCTCGACTTCCCTGAAATGTCCGTATCGAAGGTCATGCCTCACGGGCTTTCCAGAACTTGCGACCTCCCAGAAAGAGCCTCGAACAAACCTATTCATAGTTCATGTATATTAATGTTTCCTCAGTACAGGATGTTCATGTTTCTTAGTACAGGATATTCATGTTTCTTAGTACAGGGTGCTTTGTCTTGACCCATTGATGTGTTGCAACCGTTACTCGTGGTTCTTTGGTTGTTCTTGTCATGCCCCGATGATTGAAGATGGAGAGTCAAACCATTTCTGGACGGGTGTTGACGTCCTGGACTAGACAGAATATCCCATTTTCAACATTTAGATCAATTACATACCTATAAATCAAATAAAGTCAACATGGTATAAATCCATATGAATCCATTAAATCACTTACTGTATATTGTATTATATTCCAAAGTCAACATAGTATAATTTCATTACATCACTTCTATCGCTTCTATTCCACAAATAATATCATGTTCATCATTGGCGAATCCCCTGGAGCTTCTAAATCACAATGGTGTAAAAATGCTATGGGTCACAACCCTGTACCCTTGGTTTACCATCATTAATCACTGCATTCCCTATAAAAAAGTTGGTTGCTATCCCCCATAAAATTGATAATTGAGTGCTTGAGCTGAATCGCCAAACCACCGTGCTGAACTCATCCTCAGTTCTTGAGCATCAAACCGTCGGTGTCTCGTTTGAAGCGCTCGAACTGCTCCCGCAAGGTGTCCAGGCGCATCTGTTGCGGTGCGGGCGGTTTGGCGAAGGTCATTCTGCTGGGGTCAAATCCTGGGAAAACCATAGGTAGCAAGTTGAGAATCATCTCAGGGACAATCACTGTATCATCTGCGTTGGACAAATGTCCAAGCGTTTAGATCTGTATCAAAAACTTGGGCAGCTTTGGGGTACTCCCAAAGCTCCATTCCAACGATTCAAGCTCCCATATATACATCAGTATGGGGTTGGTTGATGTTGCTTGATGTTGCCTAGTATTGGGTTGGTTCCATTCAATTGATTTCATGACAACTTTCGCAATCAACATCACAAAACTGATTCATCAGTGCTGGAGGCCCAATTCTCCCCTAGTGCTTTAAAGTGTCGAAGCTCATAGTTTTCTTGATGCAATTTCAAAGAATTTACACGCGCCCTCATTGTGCCAATCTTGCCAAATCTTGCCCAAAGCCACCTCTGCTTCTTTCACCGAACTCTTTAGCTGCTCATGCTCTACATCCCGGTTGAGGAACCTAAACAAGGGAGAGCTCAGCTGGCTGATGTGGGAGTCAACCCGTCTGACTATCAATTGACAGGCTTGAGCTTTGGTCGGTGGATTGCGGCGTAGATGATGCTTGAGTCGCCAGAATCCATGCTTTTGCAGGCTCAAGATATTGCTGTGCTGTATGACTCTAGGGATGGCACTTGTGGACGATATCCATGACATCTGCCAAGCCCGTCACCTGCCAGCTAAAGCAACTGAGAATTGTCTGCTGAGGTTCGTCAAAGGACACCAAGTCGTTGTAACGAGTGGTCCTGATTGCCTTACAAAATTGGTATAACTTCTGACTGGACACATCTGGGTGTTTCTCAAAATGGGGGTACCCCCAAATCATCCAATCTTCATCATTGTTTAACAATAAACCATCCATTTTGATCCATTTTGGGGTTTTCTGAGAAACAAATAGTTTTCAAAATCATAGTTTAATAGTCCTTAACCATTGATGATAGTTGGAAACTAATACTGAATTGACACTAGTTACTAAGATCTAAGTACACGACATCTGAATGATGATCTTTGGCTGTGGGTCAAAACCCTGTACCCCTGGTTCCCCTATCATTTACCATTGTTTTCCCTACGAAATTGTTGCTGAATATTGATGGTTAATTTTGACCCATAGCCCTTTGATGACAAACCAATGTGAAACATGGGGGACACGGCTGGCGCGCAAGCGCCCCGACCTCCCGGATCTTCTGGAAGCCATCCTCGGTGTTTTGTGACCTCTCGACCTGGCAAAATGGCAACCGAGCGGATCACAACAGGATGCAACAGCTACAAATGGTGGTTTCTCAAAATAGGGGTACCCCTCAATCATCCTTTAGTAGTCATTTATAGCAATAAACCAATTATTTTTGGGGGTCCCCTATTTTAAGAAATTCCCAAATACAAAAGGTACATCAGTTGCTATTTCAAGTCCATCTGGATGTTAATGATGGTTCCACTATGTTTATACGGTCAAATTCACCATGGTTTTATGATAGGAGTGGGTTTGCCTACGTTATTGGGGTTACTTACTATGGTGATATGATGGTTTCTCAAGCCATAGGGGACCCTCCAAGTCATCCACTAGCCATTTATAGCAATAAACCAACCATTTTTGGGGCTCCCAATTTTGAGACCGAAACCTGGATCATCTGCTAAGTCTTGTTGAACTCCTCAATATGTATGGGCTTAACTAAGTTTGATGTTGAATATTGTTGAGCCGCATCAAAATGGAAAGTATCTGCCATGCTTCCGAGCAAAGGAAACACAGCTGGGTGCCTGCTCGAAGGTGACTTTCTGCAAGCAGTTGCCAGCAAGTTTCTCCACCTGTCGACTGAGTTTACAATTTTCTCGGTGTTTCTGGTCTTTTTAAGCTCTGGGAGTAGGATTCATATAGATTCATTCTCTGCATGTAGCTTGTCTCAAAAAATTGAGAAATCTGATTAGGAGACCATCTGCTAGCTTACAAACAAGTTTTGATGCTTCTTGAAAGTGCTAAAACAACTAACTGTGGAGGCCTTTCATGTTTTGCGACCCCAAAAACCTCCAAAACCTAAAGCACTGTGCTGCCATGTGCTGCCCGGTTCTTTGTGTACTCCCTCCCCTTGCCACCGCGTAGAGTTTTCGAAGACGACCCGCTGATGCTTCGAAGGCTTCGGTTGCTGCCACTTTCGCAACCTGGGCTGCTAGCAACAGGCCGTCCCGCGGAATTGTACTCAAGTGATTCATACCACCTCAAATCTCAGTTGTCAAAGTTGTCACTGTCACCGCCGCGCGACATCTCGTCGCCATTCTTCGAAATCTTTGCGCTGGTCAGCCGCTTGAATCTTCGCCTGCGCAAGCGCCAACATGTCTTAGAAGATCCCTGGGGGTGATGAGTTGATGGCTGCCACAACCAACAAATTGTGGTTGAAAATCTACACAGCCATCATGAGGGATGAAAATCTAAACCACCATATTTATGAGGTAGAATATCTAAATCTATGAAGCAATTGATTAATGAATGTAACATGCTGCAACGGTGGCGAATCATGGGTGTTGAAAACCAATAATCACCGACAACGTGAGCAAATTCCAAACCAATTCAGAATAGGATCTGCAAATTTGTTCACTACCTCGTGGACAAAAATCATCTCATGCCCAAACCAACTGATAGAATTGCGACTGGCACCAGTTTGACAGGCTTCACGCCGCACTGAATCACAGAGGGCCCGGCTTGAACGCAGGATGCCATCTTGGCCAAAGCGTCTTCCCGTACCTGGCCCGTGGCACAGAAGCTGGATCTCGCTGTGGCTCGACTGTAAATTCCAGGCTCCCGGAGCACCATTCGTTCATGGTCAACGTCTTGCTCAAGGATGTCCAAGTCCTGAGCTGACTTCACCTTTTGATTTCTTCAAAATCTGATTGAGGAAGGTTGAGAATCAAATTCGGGTTGAGAATCTGATTGAAACCTCAAATTCTGGTGGAGACCTTTGAGATCTGATGGTCAGAATCTGGTTCATTGAGTGTGAAAATTTTAGAAGACGACAGGGTGCGAATGATCCAAAAAATCAAACCCCTCGACTCCTAAAAATCTGGTTCAAATCAATGAGGCAGATTCTGACCATCAAATCCAGCTGGTTCATTGATGGTCAGAACCAGCTGTCAGAGAAGTTCGCTGGTTCCCTCCAGATCCTGGGGCCATGACCTGCGAACATTGGGCTCCCTTTCGCACCAAACGTTCCTGGAGGGCAACCTGCCAAGGTCGCAGTTATGCCGTCCGTGTTGGACGATGCCAAGCCACAAAATACACCACGGGGGAAATGGAAACTACATGAATCTACCGGAAATAATCGCAAATACATCACAACCACCTGGTGTTTCATTCTCTCACCAGCCATCCCCAGCCATCCCAAGCCTTTCTTTGGGATTCTGCAGATTTTCTCTGCAAATGAGCCTGAGCAAAGCACAATTTCAATGAGCATTTAAACACAGAAATTCAATTGCTGAGTTCTGCAATGAGCTGCTGTGCCTCCATTAAGATCAGCTTTTCTTTCAGGAGCGCCTGTTCTTTTGTGATCCTGGTGAAGCTTATGCAAGTTGGTCAACGAACCATGTCACAAATTGACGACCCAGGTCCACATTGAACAATGAGAGGGGAAACCAACATTCGCCAAATGAAGGTACACGCCAGTATCATCTACTGGGCTTGTCCGTAGTCTATGGTGTACCATCGCCTATCCCAAGTGGCTTCCCTATGTTTCCCTGTGGCGTTGGGAGGTACAACTTGTGTACGTTGAAGCCCAGCCCAGGCAGGTCCTCTCACACATGTGGGTGTAGACCTTCTTGGATGTCTTGGCTTCTATGAGGGCCTGTGGTGCCGGCCATGGCACCACAGCATCCGTCATGGACTTTCAACACTTGGCCCTACACTGTGGCGAAAATTGTGGTTGATGATATTCTTTGATAGAAAATAGTAGAATATCATCAACAACTATGTTCAACCATTTTCATCAGCAGCCATCAACGACTGTCAGTTTCCATGTTACCAGCAACAAACATTTCCAAGCACCTAAATGTTGGGGCTGCTACCCATGGAAGGCAAGCAGGGGGGGTCTCCATGAGACTTCTGTCATCAAAAACCCCATGACGGACATACCCAGAGGTAAGCTCCGCATCAATCATCATTAATCTGTATCTATAGAGCTATGGAGACACCGAGGTTCAGTTGGGTGCCAAACAGAATGAGCATTTTACGAAACCATTGGTTGACTGGAAGTACCTCTAAGGCTTGGCAAATACCCAGCACAACAATCCACGTCGCAAGAACGGGATGAACATCAACCACCAGCTGTGCATCTGAATCTGCGCCTTGGTTGTCTCGGTCAGCTGCTTTTTGATCGCACGGCAGGAGTCCTAGAGCGCTGGAGCCCTAGCCCCCGGAGGTCAAAGAAAAACCGCACACGCGAGCGGTTCCTTTCCAAACATGAACACCTGAGGAAGGTGAACTGGTCTCACATCCTTGAAAAAAACATCTTGGTCACCTGGTGTCGTGCCATCCGGTCCTCGTTTTTGGACGACTCATCTGCCCCATAACCATGACTCCGATCTGCCACTCGAATCTGTTCGCGAAGCTTGACAATTTCAGCCTGGAGTGCCACCGTGCAGTGTGAGGACGACCTAAATGATTGATCATAGTAGTCGCTGATAGGGGAGTAGAATGCTTCTTCAACATGCTAATTCACCAATCAATCCTTATCAATCCCAGTACTTCACCGGCTAACCATCAACTACCAACTTGATCAAATTAATCACTGGATGTCACCACGAACCACCAACTCACCATGCACTTCGTGGGGCGCCTCGCGTCTCTCGGATTCCAAGTGAACTTGATCGTACTCCTGTCGTACATCTGCCAGGACACGCCTCGCTTCCTGGAGCAACGCATCGCTGCTTCGAAAAGCCGTGGCCATCATGGTACTCCGCAGGATCCGTAAAGAATAATAAATAGTAGTAATATGAATAGAAAGAATAGTAAGTATCATGTTAAATAATAGCAATAATAGTAATAGTAATAGTAATGATAGCGATAGTAATGATTGATACTTAGAATAGTAGTAGTAAAAGTAATAGTAATTCATTAGACATGTTCTGTCTTGATCTAAGCCACCAATGCTTTGCATTGCCTCGAATGATCCTAGTAGATTCAGGAAAATCAGCAAATAATAGCACATTTTTCGAAAACAAGGAATCTAACAAATGAATGTCACGGAATATCAGCAATGCTGTCCTCCACTGCTGTGTCATCTCCAGACTGGAAGGCACCCTGGCAAGTTCAACTTTCATCAGATTTTACTTATTTAACTGAGTCGAAATTGCAAGGGCAAGCTATTTGTCAAGAAAACAATGAAAGCAATGCTTTGAAAAACACGCATTCAGGTACGCTTTGGACGGTCAAGCATTACAAAAAGCGGCCAAATAACAGGGAAAGGGACCAAAATCCAGGAGAGGGTCCTACAAATATCTTCTACGCACTCCGATTACTGCACTGGTACTTAGAAGGACAGTAAAATCCTGTACAATACTGCCTTGACTCGAAGACAGCTCTTGACCACGTTGGGACGGGCAAAGCACTGCATAACTTGGTAGTGTAACCCCGGACGGGGGGGCGCAAGGCCAATGGACCAAGCCAGCTCCTGAGTGAGGTTGTGCACATCCACAATTGTGGCGAAAAACAACGAAGGACAAGCAACCCCCACCCCACCCGCCACCGCCACCTTTACCACCACCACCACCACCACCACCACCACCATCAGTACAACAACTACTACTGCTATGCCTGCTGCTGCGGTTGCTGCACAAATAGCTAACGGCCAAAACTAAAGCCAGTGAGATCAACCTCAAATTTCAACCCCCATCAACTGGTGCAAATCGAGATCCAGCACAGAATTCGCTGGAGAATTGAGGGGTCATGTTTCCCGCAGTGCTGCACACATCTAATTCGCTCCATGTGGGATCCGGAGAACTTAAAAAGGATATTTAAAAAATATTGCAATATTGATAGGCATCCATTTGCCTCTTAAAGCTTTCGAGCGCTTCTATCAGTGGAGCCTGACGAACAAAGAATATTGGCCGCTGCATATTTTCTGGTCTTTATCTTTTCTTGAAACATAATGCCATATCAATCATTTCCGCCAAGGGAAATCAAGGAAACATCAAGACAGGGTCCCCAAGTGGGTGTTCCTCAAAACAGGGGTACCTGCTGTTATCATCCTTTAGTCATGAATATGGCAATATATGGCAATAAACCAACTATAACCACCTGAGGTCCCCAAACTGGCTTGAGAAACCAACAGATCTTGTTGTAATCCGGATGCCTTTTCCACAAGCATGGGCCCCTTCCAGCCTCTGTTCTCTCGACGAGCTTTAAGAACTCAGTGTTGCGGCTGCCAGCCAAGGATGCCTGTCATCCGCAGGATCTGAAGATGCAGACCCTGTGGGTTCTACTGACCTGGTCATAGGAAAATCACACCATTGTTGAAGGGAAAACCTGGGAAATCAGTTTGTAGATTTAGTCGATGGTGGATTTTCCATTGCCAGGTTATTTTACCAGAGGCTATCCAGCATGAAGATGGAGCTGATTCTTCCCAAAAACTAGTTGTGGAGCAGCTCTTGGCGGTTTTGACGGCTGACTGCTGCTGCGCTCACCATGTGCAACGACGTTACCAGCATAATTTTCAAGGGAAATTCCGTCAAAATCCACCTGGATGAATATATGCACGTATAATCATGTACATTCATATCTATTTACAGTATACAAATATTATATAGGAACTACATTAATATTCTGGGAAACACGACCTGTGCGGCAGAAGAAAGAAGTCTTGCAGGCTGTGGGCCTTAAACCTCCTTGTTGCATTGCCGCTGCGGATAGCTATTGTGCCATCCCTCAGCGGGGCAACGATTGCAATATGGCGGTTTCTCAAGTCATAGGGGTGCCCAAACATGGTTGGTATATGATTTTGAATGATGTTTGATGGATGCTAAATCATATCCATGGATGATAACTGGAGGGTCTCCTATGACTTGAGAAACACCCATGTTGTGCAAATGATTCAAGGCCGAGCTGAGATCCCGGCTTGGACATCTTCAATAAAATAACCCCGGGCTCCACACTATTGAGCCGAGACTGAGAGAGGGGTCATACTGTTGACTTCAAGAATCAAGGCACCAAGACAGTGACCATGCCAAAATGAAGTTCTTTGTGCAGGTCACTTCCATGAGCTGAAATGACTAAAACTTAAGGCGTAACATCGAAATGTTGTCTCTGATGCTACTCATTCCCAGGGCACGTTGCCAGAAGATGCAAGGCAAAGGACCTTCGCAAACAGATCGACTTCACCAGAAGGGTCACCAGCCTCGGCACAGCAAAATGTACGAAATCCAGGGCAGAAATTCTGGTTGTTTTTTGTTCACAGAGATTACAAAATGTTTGCTAAGATGCTTAAATGACACAAATGTAGGAAAACTGCCCCAACTGAGAGAAAGAATGTGGTACGAACCGTGTAAATCTTGGCATTTCGGGGGGAAGAACCTATTTCAGCAACACATCGAACAAACCACAGAGCTACTGGAAAGTCATCCGCCAAGTCATCCGATCCAGCCAGGTGTCTTCAAGAGAGGTTCATCCAGCCACGTCCACCAACTCCAATCAATGGAAGGTACCTGGTGCTGGGTCTCGCGCTTGTTGCGTCATGGGCATGAAAGCAAAAACTCCAAAGCTGATGTTGAATGTGCGGCTTGACCGCCCCATGGAATAGAAGTCCCATTCCATCAAATCAACTGGTAGTCCCACAATTACATGACAACAAAACCCATCCAATGATTCAATTTCATCAATGTGATCTAACATCGGTCAACCAGTTATTTCCATCACCATTGGTGTCAAGTATTGTCGCTGATGGCCGCAGAATTTGCAACATCAACTGAGCTACCCTGTCGTGGGTTGCCAATTCTTGTCTGATCGTCTCAGATGTACACTAGTTTGTGTTGTGGAAAGAAACCCATACAATGACCAAGCACGCTATTCAATCATGCTTCGATTTCTAATCCATGTGTCACGGGCAAGTACACCCGCAATGGGTTCTGGATCTGCCCAGTGGTCTGGCAATTGATCAACAGCTGAACCATGTCAGAAGCCTGTCGGAAAAAGCGTTGAACTGCTTAGTTCATGGAAAGATTCATCAACCTACTCCCGATAATCCTCCGACTGTTTGGCAGATTGATAATGATTGATGCTCTAAACATCGCTCAACATCCTCTGGTTCACTGAGTTGTGCTTGAAGGACCGCGCAAAAAGAAGTGACAAGATGTGACAAGCTGTTGTCACGGCGGTGTCAAGCACTTTGGCGGTGCAATCTCTACCATATGGGTTGGTTAATAGGTTCCTTTTCCTGGAAGTGCCTTCCCCCTACTCTTGACCCCCTATCCGATGCGTAACTTGCTAAACACCACGGTTTCTAGGGGCTGCAGGGGAAAGGAGTGTGTACAACCCCTAATGACCGTTCTTGTTATTGAACATGATGAACGGTCATTCACCAGCACTGACGTTGCGAATGATTGATCATCAACCATCATCAATCCTGACTAAGTCATCTGAACCATCATCCTCACCAACATGAACTGTTGCTTAGATCTTATTGACTTCTATTGACCGTCGTCTTCCATTGCCATCTTCATCGTCATCTTCATTGGCCATTCAGACATCCGACCACGGGGGCACAGCTCGTTCCAGGTCTTCAGCAGCCTTCTCTCGCAGCCGTCCAAGCTTGGCCTGGCGAGCGGAACTGCGGTGCTGGGGAGCCCTTTGGGGGGCCAAGGTATGTGCGGGGCCTGGTAGTGCTTACAAGACTATAGGGTACATGGTCATTGGATATGGTGGGACTTCTGAACATAGGAAACCCAAAAAATGCTTGGGTTGTCATTGCTAGCGAATGATTACTGTTGGATGACTTGGGGGTACCCCCCTTATTTTGAGAAACGCCCAACATAATGGTTAGGCAAAGCAACCAACCAGCCGGCCAGCCATCAAGCACGGAAAACAAACTCATCCAAGGCCCATCCCTGCGGCCCATCCAGCCGCCATGTCTTGATGACCAGTTCCCCTGTCCCAGCCGCCCACCTCAATGCCCGAGTTCTCTCGGGCCAAGTCACTTTCCCTTTGCCGCAAGCTCTCGACCTGCAGGTCTCCATGAGTCAATGACGCAACCACCAAACACATTAGCAAATGAGCCGTGTCAAGACCTCTTGAAAAATCGCCTACATCAGTGAGTTGAACAGTCTTGGAGGGATTCCTATCATAAATTGTGATGGAATATACAATATGAGGATTTTGCCCTAATTGACTTGATCAAATTAAACAAATTTCCCTCCAAACACCAGGGGTGGATGTTGATGGTAGAGATCCCCTGGATTCGATGGATGATTAGGGTTGGGTGAGTAGGTAGTGACCAGTTTTAAGTTAATGCAACCGTTATCATGCATTACAAACCGTTACAAGCCATGAAATACACCATCACAAGCCATTCCATGCCATTCCAAGCAAAGTAAACTGCAAACGCAACCTACCTCTCAAAACAGCTACAAACCACTACAAACCCTTTAAAAATCTTCCCAAACCATTTCGAACCACTAGAAACCACGCGAGCTGAGACGCGTCAGCTTGCCCCACAGCTCCCTGTCCGTCACCAGCTGCCCGGTCTCCTCCTCCCGCAGCATCTTCAGCTCGTCGTTGCGCAACGGAGAAATGGGCGAAGTCTGCTGCACTGGAGGTACTGCCTGAGCCTGACATGCAGGGGGAACCGACGAGATTCGTGGAAGATCCTGAGTGATAGGATAAATACTGTATATATATATATGTATATAAATAACTATATATATATATATATGGATAGATAGATAGATAGATAGATAGATAGATAGATAGATAGATAGATAGAAAAACAAAGAAAGGTTTCTTAAAATTGGGCACCCCAAAAATGGTTGGTTTCTTACTGAAGATGATTTATATTGGATGATTTGGGGGTACCCCCCCCACGCTAAGAACCCACCATAATGGGATAATGCTATAGAATGGTTACTGCTGTGGATCTGTCACAATGGTTGGCAAGTGTCAATTGATCATGCTTGATCATGTTGACATCAATAAACAAGAAAGTATACGTCTAATAGTAGGTCCATAGTTTGGAGATTAAGCGAAATCTCCAAAAACAAGTGTGAGATTCAAGCTGATTCAACCAGTGGCATTGAATTTCATCACTCTGTGAAACAGTTGATCATGAATACGTTATGTTATATAACAAACATTGATGATTCTTCAATCCTACTAAATGGTGGTAATAAGTGTTCACAAGCACCCAAACACTCCAAGAATCCAAGCAAATCCATGACAAAAAACTCCAAGCCATTAAACTCTGACCTCGGAACGTAGTTCATCCAGCTTCCGTTGCAACGCATCTTCTTCCCGAGCTTGCGCTTCCAAGAGCGCCTCAAGCATCAATGCTCCCGAAATCTAACCGTCTCTCTCATTATTCTGTTCGAATTCGAGGTTACCAAACATCATGGCGCAGCAAGGGGTTCATCAGCCCCTAGCTATGGTTCTTCTAAATCCTTGGCCCATCTTGACCCATTTTGACCCATCTTGGCCCTAGAAACCAGTCAAAAACTGGCCACCTGTTGGAGTGCAACAACCAGTTGTACGATATGATATGTTCATCAGTCCATCAGTCTAATCATTACTCTCTGCGTCATATCAAAAAAAGCATCGCTAGCCTCTGCAGCTGCAAGCTTCGAAGCCAAATCCTGAAGGTTGCTAAGCAGCTAGGCAGTGCTGAAAACCCAGCTGTTAGAGTTCCATTTGGCGGTGGAGTTTGTAGGCATGGTTTTGAATTGTCAGAGTCCCCGGAGCCATCCGGAGCCCATGCAAGGTAGCGAAAAGGCTGGTTGACCCGGCTCAAGTACTTGCAGTTTTTGAGACCCAAGATGGCTGTACTGTCTAGACTAATATCCAACATCCATCTATATGCGTGTCTACGCATGAAAAATTGTGCAAAAATATATTATGTGCATAATGCATAAATCTCAATATAGGTCCGATAGTTGGTTTATATCTAGCGAGAGAGAGAGAGAGAGAGTTAGGAAAGAAAGAAAGAAAGCAAGAAAGAAAGGACAAAAGAAAGAAAGAACCTTGCATGAATGAATTTGCACATGCTTGCACAGCCAGGTACACCAAAGCTCCAGAATGGCATATTTAGTCATCTCTTTTTCTGCAGGACGATGCAGCGGCGACTTTTCTCATCAAGCTTTGTTTCAAAAACCAGTTCGTTTGAGAAGCAGGGAGAAACCTTATTGGAAAGGAAACACCCTGCACAGAAAGGGAGTGCGAAGCTGGTTCAGCTTTAGGGACGAAGGCTGGCTTTGTGCTCAGCAAGTTCGATCCAAACAAACCACTGTCACTGGCGGCATGCTGATGCTTTCATGGACACTTTGCCAACCACAGCAAATCAAAGTGTATATTTAGAGAAGTTGTCTTTTCACCTCTTTGCCACACTTTGCCTTCATTGACATTCCTCGGCGATCCACTCAGATGGTTCGTTGGCGGCGTAAAGGTGGCATTCTCCTCTAAGGAGATGGTGAGGACTCTGCATTCTCCTCTAAGGTGGCATTCTCCTCACTGGATGCTGGGGACTCTGCATTCTCCACGGCTGGAGACTCGTTCGCATTGCTTGGAAGCTGCGTGAGTTGCCTCGCAAGACTCCAAGCAGAGAGAAGGGACCCCATGGGTCCTGTCCAAGGTGCTAGGTGTTCCCAGCGCTGTATAGCACTGTCTGCTTCCTGGAATGCTTCGAGGCTCGCCTGCAGGTTCTGCCTCGCATCATCACCGTGACCCTGGGCAGCCGCTTTAGTGGCCATAACAAATGACCCTAGCACACTACGACGAGTGTACTCTTGGGTCCACACTTGATTTGCTTCAAGAGGCCTGTCCTCCGCGACTAGGCGCAGTGACTTTCCTGCCATTGCGAGTTCATGGAGACCAGGCACTTTGCAGCCCGTCGAAGCCTCGAGAATTTCTCCCAATGCTTTGCCACTTTCGCGTCCGAGTCTCTCTGCTTCCTTCTTCTGCCCGCGGCACAAACTCACAAAGGAGGCCAGTGGGGAACCGAGCACGGAGTGGTTCGCGTAATCTTGACATTTGGTCTTTGCAGAGGTGGGCTCTCCTTGGGCAAGATCTTGCAAAGCTTCGACCACCACTTTCCCCTCATGAATGATGGGAAGCTGCGCCAATTTTGATGCCATGCGGCCACTGAAGGTTCAGCCTCTGCTTCGAGGACTTTCAGAGCTGCCAAAGAGCTTGATTCGCCTCGAGCCAAATAGTCTACATGTCTCTACCTTTCCAAGCCCAGACAGTAAGAACTGCAAACAGCCACGTGATGCATCGATTCAAAGTTGAAGAGCTGATCGGAGTTGCTTGTTGGTTGCCATGGTTGGTCAATGTTGGTCATTAGTTAACACTTGAAACACTAGTGTTGCAAATTTAGCGGATCAAATGGTTGCAAATGATGCGGATCAAATGCTAAAAAGATGCTTCACCTCAGCTTGAAACACCAGTAGATCTAGTAGTGGACACTGGCAGCTTGAAACACCCTAGCTTCCACTAATGTTAACACTAATGGCAGCTTCACACAGCTTCAAACAGCTTCAAACCTCACAGTTTCCACCAATTTTTCTGATCAAATGCAACTCCAGCTTCCCATGGCCATACCCTGGCGCTGATCACCCCTGGGAAGCCCCACGCGTTCCACGTGCTGCTGCTGATCCACGCGGCCGATGATTTCCTCGGAGCCCTTCATCAGCTCGGCTAGCGTCATCTCCAGGTCCTGGAAGCCGATGATCTGTGTATATCAAAGATATCAATAATCAACATATAGATATAATACAATATAGCATGTGTATATATATATATATATCTATATATGGTGTGTTAGTTGTATTATATCATATATATTACTTATTTATATTATATGTAAATATTTATATATATATATTCATTTATTTGTATTCATTTATTTATATTCATTTTTTATATTCATTTATTTATATTCATCTATTCATATACTATCCTTTTTGGGTTTGTGTGCATACGTGTAAAATGAAATTACATGACTTTATATGTCATGTAAATGTATGTAGCGCGTCTACAAACTAGAACAAAGATGAAAACAAACCGTTGTAAACTCAGTCACCTGCTCACACTTCTTGTTGTGCCTGTTCCAACACTACAATTGCCTATGATTCTGGGTTTCAATTATCACAAGCTCAAATATGCGAGTTGCTTTCCATTGTTTTGGTTGCACCTCGGTTCAAACAACATGGCATTCATATTTGCAGAACACCGCTGTGGCGGTGCTGTGTCCCCCAGCAGCTGGCTGCACATTTCAGAGTTTACCAGGAGACTTCCTGTCCAGGAACCGTGGTCTTCGCGGTGTTTTCGATTCAATTCATCGTGTATTTGCACAGAATTTCAACGGATTGGACATTGCAAAACCGCAAAATCCCTTCAATTTATATACTTTGTTTCGTTCAAAAAAAACAATCACAAAAAGAGTCAGAAAATGACAACAAAAGCACAACAATACCAATGGCCCACAATGGCCCACGAAGGCAGAGAAACTGAACAGTCTTTTCCACCAAATCTTCATATGCAATCTTCATATGGCGTGTTTGCCTGCTCAACACACATCCATTCCGCAACCACCCCTCCACAACCCCCGAAGAACTTCGACATGTAAAAACTAAGCCCTGTCTGTCTTTCGTCGCAATATGTAACGTCATGTCATAGCATACCATAACAGCATAGCATATCATAGCCTCTCATCCAGTAAGCGACACACTTTGTAGGGGAACGATCGGATGAATCCCTTTTTTGTTGGGATTTCCCTAGTGGCCCTAATTACAAACTGTTGCCACTTTAGGTATATCAAAAAACTTCCAAACTATCCATAGCCCGTGGGAAGGACAATGTACCAATTCAACTTACCATCGTCGAAAAGGAGCAACCACTTTGGATCATTGCTCACATGCATAGGTTGCACACGGTTGCACTTAGTTTTTGAAGATGTTCCAGCCAAAGTATCACAACTTGACATGGACAAAAAGTCTTACCCACGGAACACTGGTGTCAGACTCGACCCTGGAATCCTTGCCTCGATGGTCTGTTTCAGATTCGCGTGATCCTGTTCTACTCGAGCAAAGGCTGATAGGAAGGGCTCCATGTGGTTTCTTGAAATAGGGGGGTGTCCCAAAAAATACTTGATATGGGATGATTTGGGAAGACCCCTCTTTTGAGAAACCATCATGTCAAACTGTCAAACTCTATTTGTTTGGGCAGGAAATTCAGAAGGGAAACCACACACAATTCGGCCAAATCGAGTGACCAACCTGCACTGCGTTTTCGGTGACGCATCTCCTCTGCAATTTGCCCAGCAAAGTCGTCTGCATCGTTTTGAACTGCCTGCACACTGGTGAGTCAAAAGCAGCGCGACTGGGTCAGGAGACAATGACTGGAAACTTACAACAAAAAAGCATGAACATCTGGTGGTCAACACACTCTACAGAAGTCTTATAACTATGCTCCACCTTTCACACCAGCA
>VSDK01019191.1:127490-178790 GCA_009767595.1 Symbiodinium kawagutii | reverse complement strand
TCGCAGCGGCAGCGGCAGCGGCAGCGGCAGTAGCAGTCTTTCTCAGATGCCTACCTCCACACTTGTGTCGTTCGCCAATTGACCGTCCTCTGATTTGTGAATTTGGAGTTCCACGTCCTGTCCACAGAGCTCAAAAATCCAGGGTCTGAACATCTGAAACATCTCGTCTCATCGTTTCCAGTTGGGATTGGGAATTCTTTCGGTTCCCGAATGAACAAATCATGCCGGCTTCTGATGGAGACTCCTCATGGGGATTTCACCCAAGCATTGAACAGCTTTGAATGCGCTCCTCTGGAACTTCATCAAGACCCAGAGATGCCAGCAGCTGCTTTGCCTCCGCAAAAGCAACAACGAGTGCACGCTCGGTGCGAGGCAAGATTTGCCCAACACGCGTTTTTACTACACACCTTGAACCCCCAAACCCATCAGTGCTATACTGCTATACGACAAAAGGCATTCATGGCGATAGTGTTTTCAGGCAGTAAGGCCAACTTTTGGGGGTTGCCCCTAGGCAAGCCTAACCCAAACCAGCCGCAAATGAAGACGTTTTTTGGCCAGTAACTTGGAAGTACGGCCATTGCTGTGGACATCCATTTCCAGGAACTACTACCGCCCAATGAAGGCGGCCACACCAGCTGCGCATTGCCTTGTCTCGCCAAAAGTCAAGTTGCTGAAGCAAATGCTCGTTGGTTGCTTTCGCCTGCGACCAAATTCTCGGGTTTCCAACTCGCCAAATTTCGCAACAGCTGACTTGTTTCCAACCTTTGAGTTTTGTGGGTGGTCAAATCTGCAGAAGTAGCCATATCTTCACATCCCAAAAATAAACACATGATAGTCCACCCCTGCTTTTGCACTGGGTAAAACTTCAAATTTGGTGCTTCTGTAGCGATGATCATTGTGGGGGAATGGCTGGCTGTGAGCGGCTGTGCTGTTGGGATGTCCACCTACCCCCATGTGTTAAACATGTGCGATGTTGCTATTGACTATGGCTGCTCCACAGCGTTGAGTCGTCGGTGCCCAAGAATGAACAAAGCCAGTCATCATCACTAAGATATTCTTCATACCCTGACCTGATTATGATTATCCAAATTATGCAACTTCACTGAACTTCACCATAGTTCACCCTTACCCATAGCTGTTGACCACAGCCATACTCGTTTCTCGCTCGCCAACCAAGCAACGGCCTGTTGGATCGCTTCCACTGCAGCAGCCCCTCGGTCAAGCGACGCCGCCTGAGTCTCATCATCTTTGAGACGTTCCTATGTTCATTGCATGTCATTGGGGACAAGTCTCAGACATTCTAAGTGCATGTCACAGCCTATTCTGGCAAAAGATCACAAGATTGAGTGGTATGTTTCGAGCGACTTGATTCTGAAGGAAGGGGAACAAAAACTAGATATGGTGTGTGAATGTGCGCGTAGGATGGACAATCGCTAGTGTAGCACTGCTTTTTTGCAGGAAAGTGTTGCTATTGTGGCTGACACCCAAGTTCTTTCAAGCCACCAGAAATTTCCTGCACAACCATCCTCTGTGCCGCTCGTATAAGAGAACTGTGAAGTGCATCAAAGCATGCTATAAAACGCTCTTTCAATTGAAGTATGTCGGGTTCACAGGCAGATGAAAACAATCAACATTATTGTGGTAAAAACGCACTGAGAGGAGCAGCGAGATAGGGCCTTGTTGGTCTCGTCGTCTTTTCTAGTCTATGATCATACATGATGGATAATCGAAAGTGATGATGATGATGATGATGATGATGATGATGATGATGATGATGATGATGATGATGATGATGATGATGGCCATGATGGCCATGATGGCCATGATGACTGTGATGACTATGATGACTATGATTGTGATGATTAGGAGGAGGATTAGGATCAGCTTGGTGGTGATGCACCTAATGGCTGATGATAAACCGGACGAAAATACCATTTGCACATTCAGTTTTGTTCAAGCAAAGCAAACTCAAGCGAATAAAGCAAAACAGCAAAGCGGCAAAGCAAAACTGAGCAATAGTTGATTACTGACCCTTGTAACCACCATATCAACCAGTTATAACCGGCAGTTCCCCCAGCTGTGACCATTTCAGCGGTCGTAAATCACTTGGGCTCCGCACCTCGCGGTCGCAAAATTCCAGCTGCATGGCCTGGGTTGTGACACATTCGCAGGGCCGCGTTCCCGTGCAAAATCACCAGCGATGTTCGCCACCCGGACGTGGTAGGAAACAACATGAAACTGTTGGTTTACTGATCTTTTTTGGTAAAACTCTTGGTTATTTGATTTGCTCAAACGGTTGGTTTGATAAAACAGTTGCAAGGAAACAATATGAAACCAACGACATGAAACAACCACCTGTTTGTGTGGTAAAACTGATGGTTAGCGCCATGACTCACACCCGAAAGTTGGCCTGCAATTTGGCTGATGTCTCTTCGGGCGCGGATCGTACCTGCACTGGCGCTTTCGTAGCAAGCACGTCTGCAACTATACTGCCCCAAACACCTGTGTAAAACCCTCAACTAAGCATTAATTGACCAACACTTAACCATTACTGTATCAATCGCTAAAATGGTTGTGCTTGATGGCAAGCAAGCCATACCTTCTGGATCCCTTTAGCGCATCGGATTGAGAGAGTTGTCCTGAAGCCTCGGGGAGCCCTTGACCCAAGCGACGCAAATATTGCGAACCCAAATGTTTGCTATTGACAGCAATAATCGCTGATAGTTTTTGTAGGCATGCATGTGAATCATCCACATACACAATGACCTTCCATATCCGTTTATGAAAAGCTTCGTGAAACTGTTACTGTCAAGACATCCAGAAACCAGAAACAGCAGCTGTTGTTTTTCATTGCGCCTCGGCAGTTTCTTGCAATTGAAGCTGTCTGATAGCCAGTTCCACCTGACTTGGGCACAAGAGACAACCTGCCACTTTTGTGTCATTAATCTCTGTACTTTACGTATTCATGCACTTATGCATCTATGAATGTACATGCATATGCAATGGTAAGTGTGAATGTAATAATGTTGTACAGCTGCATGGTAAAATGATGATACTATGGCTTTGGCAACCGTGGTGGCCCAGGGCTGTCACTCGATGACTCTGAGCAGGATGGTACTATCATCCAGCTTTGCGGGCCCACCCTGATCTCATCACCCCGCAGGCTGAGGTTGTGTCACCCGCATTTTCGTGATGGAATGATTCCCTGTCCAGCTACTGTAAATCCTATTAAAGGTAAAATCTATCAACAAATGTTATCAGACCCAGCTCGAGCAAGGCGGGGCGCGTGAGGGAATAAGAGATTCAGAAACGATGCTTCTACTGACTTCTACTCATTTTGAACTACCCAACCACCTTTTTCGTAACACCTCAGACCATGCAATGAATTTCTTTTCTGCAGTTCAGATTTAATCCATTCCTCCTATTTTTGGCCCCTATTAAGTAAAACAAACCGCCTTGGATCGGAATCTGGAACTTGTTAATTATACTTGTTGACGTGACATTTGTTGACGTGGCATTTCCCAATAGGAAAACGTGCTTGTTTATTATTGGAAGTTTCATCGTCCATGCAGCTGCCTCTTACAGCACTTGAAAGGGTAGATTTAATCATAAAAAGAAGCGGTCAATCACAAAAAGTTGTTTTTGCTATCGAAGACTTTGATTCAAGGTCAACCATCTAGTTTGGCTATTGTCAATTAAGCTTCTAGGAAGCTGTCATCAACCCTTTTTCACAATCACCCCCTAATGGATAACTATCTAGTTCAGCTAAGATCAGTTCAGCTACAGTAATTTTCTTGTTATCCATTAGGGAATGGATGATTGTCAAGGTTGAGCTGTTCATTCCCATCACAGCTTGCCTCATCCAAGCGCTTCTGCAAGCCATCTCTGCCTTCGCTCCTCTGAGCCTGGTGCCCAGCAGTCGGAAGTCGTCAAAACCAGAGATGGGTTGGTCCATCACCAGAGGTTTATTCGTGGCTCATAGCGGAACATAGTGGTTCAATAGTGGTTAATAGCGGATCACAACGGTTAAATAGTGGTTAATAGTGGAACATAATGGTTCAATAGTGGTTAATAGTGGTTCAAAAATGGTTAATTAATAATGGTTGATAATCGAAATGATTACCAATGGTTTATGATACTGGTTTGTTAGCGGTTGATAATGCTTAATATTGGTTAATCATAGGGGATCAGAATGATTAAAAAACTTTGTGGATTTGTTCACTTCGCCATGGTCCTACCATCCAAGTTCGTGGCCGTTCATAGGGAAACTATGGGAAAGTACCATTTCTGGATGCTACACCATTTATGCCCACGTGATAGTCCTCCAAGAACCCCAAACAAATGATGGATCATCGTCCATTGACCGCACTTGCCTGGATGGGTGATCAATAGGCTGGAGCTTCACCCTGCGTCTTTGGTGGATGAAATCAAGTCAATAGGACTGATGAGGAGGGTCCAATCTGATTGTTCCCAGTGTTTGCATCAGATTCACGCAACTTGCTACTGCTATGAATGGGTAGGATCGGCATCGTCTCCTACGACCACTTGAAAGTCAACGGTCAAGCAATCCTATGCAATCTCATTACCAAAAGAAATGTGTGCATGTTCTCACAGGGCCCGCAAGGCATCTGCCGCGTGATGAGACCGCCGTTGCATCGCCAAAACTGTAGTGATAGATTTACAATCCATGGAGGTTGAGTGATGCAGCAAAAAGCTGACCCTGCAATCCTATTTACACATGATACACTTCTATATTCATATATATGATGGTGGTTTCTCAAAATTGGGTACCCTAAAAATGGCCGCTTTTTACTATAAATTGGTTTGGGGGTTCCCTATTTTGAAAAACCACCATATGGGTGTTTTTCAACATCGATCAATCATGGATCATCTAAAACAAACACTTGGGGGACGATTTTTCGGGATCCCCTATGACTTGAGAAACACGCATGCCAAACATACATACATGTACATATAAATGAATAAATAATAAATAAATAAATGAATTAACTAATTGATAAATTCATAAATAAATATGCGTATATATATATATTTGCGCATATACATTTACATACAGAAACATGCGACTGCTACACTTGAAACTGGCATCACCGGTGGTTTCTCGCACCTCTTTGCGCTGCAGCTCCGCCACCCTCTCTTTCAAGGCAGCGATCCTGGAGCTCGCTGTTGATCGCCACCCAGCTGTCCCATGAGTTTAGATCACCATGTCATGGAGGTTCTCAAGCCATAGGGGACCCAAAAATTAGCTGGTTGATTACTTAAAATTGCTAGTAATGGATGATCGGGAGGTCCTCTATTCTTGAGAAAGACCCAAAGGACTGTTGGTCAATATGAATCAACAAATTCATTGCGGATAATCACCAACAATTTCATGGGGAAAACAATAACCAGGGAATGTAGTGAGTTTGGATCCCCCTATTTGATCAGAGCTCTCACCTCCATATGTAGTGGTATATCACCAGCTATTGAACTGATTAAAGTGATGATCGTTGATGGATCTACAGATCTACAACCACAATGGGAAACGGAATTCTCAGCGGATGGCTGCATGATGGACTGATCACGGTGGCAGTTGGGGTCGGATCAACGGCAACTATCAGGTACAAGCAACGAATGTATTGGTGTTTCTCAAGCCACAGGCGACCCCCCAAAACTGTTGGCTTAGTACAATAATAGATGATTTGGGGGTACCCCTCCTTTGAGAAACACCTATGTCTGGCTGTCCCACTCACGTGGAAATTTGGGCATATTACAGCCATAGTATCTGATAAAGAGGATAGAACGGACCATGACCAAAACTATGGGACAAGAAAAAAGGCTCGTGTCCGGCATAACCAAATCTGAGATGTCTATAAATTATCAATAGTGTGGCCAAAAATGATGGTTTCACTCCTAGAACTCATTAGTGGGAAACCAGGGGTTACCCCTAGGTACAGGGGGAACCTCTTGGATGTCAATGGGACCTCCCCAGTCCGATACTACGGAGCCCTTGGGGCAATCATCCAAGCTTTACAACTCGTCATGGCTGACAACTCCATCAACTCGTGCAACCGAACACAGCAGCTCCATGCCGCTCCAACCTGTCGACAGATTCGTCAGCTTCGTCACCTGACCCTTTGTCGTCGCGGGACACACTGAGGTCCTGGCTGTGCTGATTTTGGTGGTGGCTTTACTGCTTCATCCCTTCCTTGGAACCAACCTTTGAAGGGGGACCCCACGGGGGCTTAGTGGGAAGGCGTGTTCCTTTTTGTGGTTGATATACAGTAGTGTCAGTAGAGTGACTGTTTTTGTCGGAGATTGGCGACCATATCAAAGGGATTGATTTGTAAAGCCCCGAAGCGGATGCATTGTCAACCATGCTCAACCATGTCAGTTGGATGTCATCACAATCCGTGTGCCATACAGAACACCAAAGTGAGGCTGTCCATCAGTGGTGGATACTGGATACCCCAAAAGCAATACCATCCAAACCTGGATCCCAAATCTATGGCACCATTGGTTGGTTGGCTAGTTGGCTGGCTGGCTGCTGAGCAGAAAGAATCGGCAAAATGATGGTTAGCGCGGATCCCGCAGTCCTTGAGATCGGATCCAATTTGATTCTTGAGATCAGAGAGTCCCTGGTTCGCAGGTCGAAGTTCAGTTGGCAGCTCACAGCATGGCATACGAAAAAGCAGCGCAACGAGTTCGAGCACGGCAGCCATTTTGACCCATTTTGCCACCGGTGAATAGAGCAGGTTCCAAGGCTCCTCCACAATGCCAAAGTCCAGCGTCACCCGCTTTGCAGTCTCAACTGCCTGTCCAGGTGCGGCTACGAATCCTTCAGAAGATCAACAGAACTTGACCTGCAGCCGCAGCTACCCTTTAAAAATATTTGGATTTCATTCATTTTGTCTCCGAAGCCAACAAGAGTTGCCATTCTTTCAATACATTCCAGTTCATCAGTCATTAGACTCAAAGCATGATAGTACTCTGATATTGATATAGTGTGAAGATCGTCACTACACAATTGATATTTTCATTTTGCTAACTACTGCTTTTTTGTCTTCACGAGGCTCATGCATGAAAACATATCTTTCAAAGGGCTGCCGGCATCACAAAGGCTGCATCAGCTTTTGACTCCAATAGCCGTCACGCCTCCACAGCCTTCTTAGCGCCAAAGGTGTCTCCAACCTGCCTGACTTGGCAACTGAAATCAGGTGTCAGAATTACCGAAGGCATCACGGGCCTGGTAAGGCTTTGTAGATCCGTATCAGTGGCTTTCTCATCTGCAGAATCCAAGAGATCGCCAACCTGCTTCAAAAACCTGACGCGGAGCGTTGACAAATGACGACAAAACTAATCCTCGGGCAACCCAAGCAGGTTTGTGGTTTCCATCCCATCCGCTACAAGCAGCCAAATTATCCGTGGGTTATCTCTGGTTCGATTGTGCGGTTGATATGCGTATGCTTGTGTATGCTTGTGTGTGTGCGTCTGTACGTAGTGTTGATCATGATATCCGAAGCATCTTGCACATAGGGAGGCGCATCACATGTGTCAGCGGGCACCCATCTGCCATACCAGCCCCTCTCCCATCCCTTGGCCGACCTCATTGCTCATGGCACGGCAACTTACATCGCGATGATTCGCGACGCAACTGGACCCACTATAATTGGATCTGAGCAATGCTGAACTCACAAAAACACGCTTTTTGCAAACCACACTTGGTGTCAAGTTGTCAAATACTGGATATTCACAGCTCTTCAGGTCTAATTCATTTGCGATTCCGGTCCACAGGTCAGCATCTGAGTATGGTTTCAGTTCAATCATTCAGCGCATGCCAGGTGTCATGTCTTTGTGCTGGATCATGGCGGAGCTATTTTTCATGTCAAGCACAATAGCTGGAGCCACATGTTTTCACACAAGATTGCACCCACAACATCAAAAGGCCATAGAGCATCATACAGCCATTGGTGAGGACCCCACAGTGCCCAAGCAAAATGGCTGCCGCTCACTTCGTGGTGTACGAGTACCCATTTCGGATGTGAAGGAGGGTCGAAGTGGCCAAGCACCACAGTACAATAGGCTTGGGATCATCCGTTGTCTTCAGCCCTCATCTGGAAATTGGGCGAAGCTGGCACCATATAACCATGTTGGGACAAATCTTTACACATGAGATCATGAGATTCTGGACTAATGGAATGACTGCAGATCTTGAACACTACACTACAATGTTGATGTTGACACAAAAAGGGAAAAATGGTCTCATGCAAAAATCACCACGCCACTCTTGGGCATTTGCTGTTCCCTTGGAACTGTGACTTCACCTGGAACCAGTCGCATCTTGTGGAAGGCTGGCTCCAAACAAAGCCCCTGCCACAACTGCTGAGTCTTTGGCTCCTGTTGCAATCGACACTCCAGTTTTCGGAGTGCTGCTAAGGTACACGGCTCTCCGCGAAGCTCCAACCAGCCGTCATTGAAAGTCGTCAGCTGTCATGGTAATCTGCCCAGTCTTCAGGCAGGAGATAAGCCAGCTCCTTGCGCCGCGAAGCTGGACACCAAACAGCACGGGCTGACCATTCTTGGGGGTCCCCGGTTTGGAGAAACCACCATATAGCTGGTATATCCCCTGCTAATATGATTGCCTATTATCCCCTATGATTGAGCATTATTCATGGAGTTATAACCCTGTTGTATAGCCAAATTGTCCCCGAATGACTGTGCAACTCCCGGCAATGTGGTCCTGAAAAGATACTTCTGCAACTTCTCGCCGTGGATTCGCCGCACAGTCTTCCGCGTGCCTGACAGATTTCATACACATCTCCGTGACCAGTCGGAAAGGGTTTTGGTTCACTCAAAGTTTTGGTAGTTATGGTAGTTATGGTTACTTCACTTCATTGGACACCAAGGACAACTGGTAGCTATGGAAACCACCGTTCTATGTTCTATGTGAAACCCAATTCCGACAACCCTGTTTTCAGGATAGAAGGGGTGATATCAGATTTCGACCCCTACCGATACATAATCCTATATACTTGAATCGCTCTGTATAGTTTACCCACCACAACACCCCACCTGCGAATGCTATCGTAGATAGAGGTCGAAGCCTGTTCCTTCTGAAAGTCTCGGTTGCGCAAGAACTGCTTCACACTGGTCAGCATTTTTCCCACCTCAGGCTGCAGTGGACACCCAAGAGATCCAACAAAATTGGATTTTCAGCATCGAAGAAACCCAGAGGCTGGTCTAATGTCATGTTAAATTTATGTGGTGTGGTTGTCTAGACCCGCTGCTGATAATCCTTTACAATCACATCAATTATTGATGACCACACCATATCACCCTTTAGTGAACTAAAATGCTTCTTTTTGAACGGTCGATTCCCAACTTTTGACGGCCCTTCGCCTCTCGGTGCATGACGCTCGGAAAAATGCAAGCAGCTGACGAAGGTCTGCGTGCCAAGGCGTATGTTATCCGCACCGCCTTCTGCCCGCGCTTGAGATCCACGGGACAAATTGCAAAAGAGCTCCGCCAAAATGAGATGCGGACGGAACCTGGACAGGTTGCAGCTATGGTTTTGTTGCCATGGTGGTACTTACAAACGATCCAAGTTGGTTAGCACTGTGAATGGGGAACCATGGGAAACTCATATCTCGCCATTCTCCGCAAATCCATGTAAATCCATTTTGGTGAAAAATGCGAAAAGTCTTTCCTTCCACTAGATTTCACTGTATCAGCACCCAGCAAATAAAACTCAACACAATTGTCAAAGGAGTTACGTCTAAGTAGGGGCAGCCCCGTGTGTGTTCACCCCGCTGCGTTAGCCTGATTTGGGCGGTGGCAAGCGAACGCCACGGAATTTTGGCTGGCGTTGTTTGGGTGTGTAGCTGGAGAGCCTCGACAGCAGAGCCGGAGCTGAAACGGCTGCAGTTCAAAACTATGGAAACTACATGGCCAAATCCATTTGTCTTTTGGGTTGAAGATGGTTGAAGTATGTTGAAGTGTATTTGCTTCCTGTTGTTAATGTTGGTTGATGGTGGTGGTCGTTGTTGCTTCTTGCTAGTTGTGAATACTGTTTTTTAGTGATGAGTGATTATCATTGTTGCTGTCGTTGTTGTGCGTAGGCTGTGATTGTGAAATGGTGTTGGTAATTGCTAATGACGACGACGACAACAACAACAACAACAACAACAACAACAACAACAACAACAACAACAACAACAACAACAACAACAACAATGTTGTCATTGATGGCTGTTTCTTGCTGGTTGATGGCTGTTTCTTGCTTGTTGGCGGCTGTTTGTTCTGTTAAGGCTGCTGCTCCCTGCCCGCTCACAGCTGAGAGGCCAAAGAGCACCCAGTGGTTCGTCCAGGGCGTCTAACCTTGGAAACGTTGACGGCTGCCAAACGCATTGCTTGGGTGCACACTATGTATACAGTGCTGTCCATCTATTAGTACATGTTTATGTATTTCGGTATCTATCTAGATCTATCTTAAAAATAATATATCTATTTAATATATATATATATTTTTTTTTAATTGACATAAATATGCTGCACTGCCCAATCGCAGACCTCATGTTGACTACATGGCTGGGCAGGCAACGTATGCTTGGACGGTCGCCGACTAGTAGGCGTTCGGATTAATCAGTACGGGCAGCCAAGATCAATGAAAGCCAGCCTGGAATTCACGATGGTTGTTGGGTGTCTTGGAGAGTTGTACGATCTGTGAGAAATTATTGCACTTGACTATCATTTATTCTCCTTATATCGTAGTCTGCAAACTGCGTGGGCAATTTCCAACAGCTCTGGGGGCACCACTGATCCATTTGGGGTTTCTCAAGTCATGGGGGACGCCCCAAGTCATCTCATCTTAACCACAGGGGACCCCCGAATCATCCAGTTGCCAAACCATTTACAATAAACCAAGCATTTTAGTGGTTCCCTATTTTGAGAAACCACCATTTGGTTGAGAATAGATGATGCCAGATTGATCCTCACGAGCGAATGGACAACTTCCAATTCTTGTGACATACCAGTCCTCTGGGCCGGCTTCCTGCCATGACACCAGCTGCAGTGAAGAATGTTATCCTCGGTACGGCCATGGCCAGATCTGAAGACCCGAAGAAGCGAATCTTGCTCCTGCTCCTTGTTGAGCCTGCAGCATGTCGGTCAACATCAGCAGCAGAAACAGCCATGGCTGTAGATATGTTGTAGTTGACCCAAAAAGGGGTTTGTTGATCTGGAGGTGGCAGCCAAACAAAGTTCATGCTCGTAGCTGTGCAGGCAATGCAGTAGCGATAGCTGTCAGGGCGGTAATGGTCTGACAACTAAGGTTCAGACAGTTGAACCTCGAGATCATCGTTGTGTTCGTGCTGCTGCACATATTCCAACAAGCCGTCAAGCGCTTGCACAATGTCGCAGCCGATGCACACAGTGCTGGCCACTGCTTGCAGCAAGTCCTTTGAGAGCCTGAAGGCCATGTCAAGGTCTTGTGCCTCATCCCGGTCCTGTGAACGTTGTAAGAATGGAGTGGAGACTTGAGGAGAAAGATAAATCATGATTGATCATCATTGGATTCATCATTTCTACTCATATTTGATCATTGTTGATCATCATCTAAAATCATCAAGGATCATCATTTCTAATCATCATTGCTAATTATGCTAATTAATCATCATTGCTGATCACCATTGTCAATCATTGACCGTTGGAGTCAGTCCTTCATCCAGCCAGTCCCGGGCTTCACTCCGTCATTCAGCGACTCCAACTCATCCAGTGACTCAGGGACAGGTTGTCGCCGGGTTGGTTTGTGGTTGGTGATGGGCCTGGAATCTGGAAAGGTTTCTCAGCTGATTGTGTTCCAAAAGCTGGGAATAATGGTGCTTGACTGATGGTCAATTAAGATGTTTGATGATACTTTGTGGATGGTGATGCTCACCCAGGACTCAGTGGAGAGTGGCAAAAACCACATGCTGCTGAAGCCGACTCTGAAAAACTTCCCACTCCACACTGGACAGCAGAACCAAAACTTCTGCAAGGTGCTGAAAATACCCCCAAAGTCAATGCCACGATTGTTTCAAGAATAGCGAGTTTAGAAAAACAAAAAACAAAAAACTGCAAGATTTGCAAGAGACCAAGAGCAAAACTTAAAATTCCTGCTCCCAATGATCTAAGGCGCATGTCTGAAGCAGGCATCAACACGACGGATCACTTCCAAGTCATGTTCATCCAAGATCTCGTGGAAGCGGCGGTGCAGCTGGTGGGATTTCTGGACCAAACGACTGGCCTGGAACGACTGGAACGGCCGGAACGGCTGCGTCGTGTTGCCACGTCCAGGCTGAACGGTTCACCAAAGCGCTGTCATGAAATCCAGGGCCTGTGAATTTCAGGTTGAGCTGTTGATTTTGTAATCACAATATGAGTGTATAAAACATTATAAAACTACAAACTCCAACCAGCCCTACCAATATTATCATAGAAGACTGATTGTTTCCCATCGATTTGGGTGTTTCTCAAAATAGGGGTACCCCCAAATCATCCACTAATAGTCATTTATAGTAATAAACCAACCATTTTTGGGGGTCCCCCATTTTGAGAAACCACCATTTGTTTATTCAAAATGGAAATGATTGCAGTTGTGATCTCCAGTCCCGTGGTCGGCAACGCACCTCAATGAGTCGGCCTGAAGACCATGCGTCCAGCAACATTTGCCTTGGTGACGCCCCCTGGGGACACCAGGGACGCTGTAACAAGCTTTGTGGGCCAACCCTAGATGGGTGTTTCTCAAGTCATAGGGGACCCCCCAGTTGCCATCAAGTTTATTAACCATTTATAGTAATAAACGAAGCATTTTTGGGGTTCCCTATTATGAGAAAGCCCCATACGCGCTTGTGGTATGTTTCTGTTCTCCCTTGCGGAGTTCGGTCAGCCAAGCTGAAGCATCACAATGACAGACATGTGACCACAACTCCCTGCAAGTCATTGCAAGGTGATTCCTGTAACAATGAAACCTTCAGTCTGGCAACCGGTCATCTTCGTCGGATTGAAGCTTTGAAGCCTTGCTGGTCTTGTCCTCCAAAGGCCCAGAAGGCCCGGAGATTCCCCAATCTCTGCCTGAGAGGCAGCGACCAAATCCGAATCCGAAAGCCCTGCCAGTTTTACAAAAGCCAATGACAAAAGCCGGTGAATATGTAAAGCAAAAAACATTGTTGAAAAAAACACACGCATCGTCACACCCTTAACACATGTACAAAACTATACAATTTTCAACAATTTCAACTCAACCTCTTGTTCAAAGAAGTGAACATTGCAGCCTTTGTAGGCAGCTCCCCAAATCGACAAGACTTCGGGAAAGACAATGTATAGTCCCATAAAGATGTGCAAGTTGATGCGAATAAAAACAGTTGAAATACAGGTCGATTCATGATGATTCATCACTAGAAGTGACCCTTGAGCATCAGAAGTGACCCTTGAGCATTCTATGACTTATGTGGTTGGCCTCTTTACTTTACGAAAGGCAACACACTGGCCACTGAATCAGGTCCAGCGGCTATATCCTGCCAAAGCTCTGGCAGGCAGCCCGAGTCCCTTTGGCGAATTCCGTTTTTGCGACCAGCTTGGACTGCTACCGCCACTACTGAAACTTTGCAATGACGTCGCATCATCCACAAGCTTCTTACCTTTGGGAGAGACAGGAAGTGGAAGTGTCCGTTTCTTTTGGTGGCCCGTCTTGACCTCCAACTTTGTGGTGGTCGACGCCTTTGGTAACGGCTCCCCCTTTGGTAACGGCTCCTCCAGATTATTCACGTTCCGTTCGATCGCCTCCGCACTTTCTGTTCGTAACTCGCAGTCGACGTTGTGCACGTTGTGCACAGCATCCTCTCGTGGGACCGTCTTGATGGGTGCCAAGTACTCGCAAGACAAAGGCTTCAGCGTCACAAAACATGACAAGGGTCCGAAGCCCAAATCGCACAGCGGCACTTGACCCTCACCTTGGATCTCTGGGTTCATGGCGATTGCGAAACGAGGTGATTTCACATCGTTGAAATGACATGGTTTCCGAAAGGTGTGGTCGTATGGCAAAATCCATTGCTACCACAGGCGTATGATTTAGAGTGGTTGAAATTGAAAGGTTCTGAGACAGTGTTTGCCACAAAGATATCCATGTCTAGAAAAAGTCCTGCTGTGTGACACCCACCTCTTCTTTGAGCTTGAAAAGCTGCAGCTGAGGAGCACCCAGCCAATGAGGCAAGGCCGCTTCAGCGCTCCACCCAAAGGGCTGGCTAGAGTAGATGACTTGTCAACCAAAATGTTTCCATCTCCACGCCTTTATCCTTTTCCAATCAAATCCCAGACTTCAACTGATCCGAATGCCTACAGCAAGGCTACACTTGATTGCAAGCCTTTTCACGCAAAAGCATGATGCCAGAGCTTGTCATAGGACAAACGCAAAGCACGCTTCTTGCATGCTGAACGAGTTGTGAAACGCTTTCCTTTCTATGTACGGTTTTTCTTGAAGGGAGGCTGGCTGAGCAGTTCGATTGCGTTACAGCCCGCCTCAATTTGTTGAAAAATCATTGGACTCTTCGAGTCACTTGGGTTCGTCCCAGATCGGGGTCCAAGGAGACCATCAAAGAAACCAGCTGATGATCCGTGATGATCCCTGATCCTTTAAATAAAACCCTGATCCTTTATAGAAAACCTATGAAAACCTTGATGATCCTTGATTTTTTTCTGAAAAATGTCTATCTTTCGATGGTCACTGGATACTGGAGCTACCCATCCTGTTCCATGGCCAGCAGCAACTGCGACACGTCGATGTGGGCCCGACGAGCAGGAGCGCCCTTGTACTGGCCATATGCTCTGGCCAAGGAGATCGCTTCATGATCCACCAATTGGATGCCATTGTCCTGCGAGGAGATCCATGGGCAATCCAACGTGGAGCCATGGGAAATCCATGGGAAATCCTTGAGAAACCCTTGGGAAATCCTTGGGAAATCCATGGGAAATCTATGGGATCTCATCAATTTCCCAAACATCCCAAAACACCTGCCATTTCTCAAAGGAAAATGCCCCGTTTCAGCATGTTGCCACAAAGCTCACGATGGGAGCATCTATGATCCATTGAAAGCCTTGCAGCTGCAACGGGCTCGTGTCGCCGGTGGCCGGTGGTGTATGTTTTTTTTTTCCACGGACGTTTCCATTGGAACTGCAACCTGGCCCAACCGGAACCGATCATCCGGATTTGAACAGAAACCACTAATCGCAAGGTTAAGCCACCCAATGGGCTGCTCAGACTGATCATTCCGTGAGCCCAAGGCTGCTGGCCCCCAATGCCTCAGAATGGAACTTGTGGCTTGGATGTCACCACCAATTGTCGTTGGCAAGGAGTTGGCTTCAATGTTCTGATCATTCTTTCTGCCCATGCTTGAATGATTGACCCAGCACAAGGATCAACCAAAACAGTATTCTGTGGACCTCTTTACATGGCTAGTTTGCAGCTGATCAACCAACTGCCCTCAATGATCCAGTGATTACAACGCTTCATTGTTGGCTAGACGAATCATGATCATCTGACCAGCTTTGATTATCTACACAATCAATGATTCACATATTGAACATGAATTCATATGGGGGAGGGGAACCCCCAAATCGTGCTTTAAGTTGACCATTCATAGCAATAAACCAGCCATTTTGGGGGCATTTTGAGAAACATCTATCTGACTGGTTTACTACTATCAATGGCTGATTTTCTCATAAAATGGCTGGTTGCACCATTTATAGAAATAAGCTACCATATCATATAAATCTCTACAAATCTCTATGAATCTATACTACGTATCATTATGAATCTATATGGCTATGGGTCAAAAACCCGTACCCCTGGTTCCCCTATCACTAACCATTGTTTCCCTTATGATTGTTGGTCATTATTCCCCATGATTGGTTGGTTAATATTGCCCCCCAGCCATATGGATCTAGATTGGATCTATACGACCGAGCTCCCCCATGTCCGGTTGTCTTCTATGTCACCACTCGTGGCTTCCCGCTCCCTCGGGCGGCATCCTTCGCCCAACGCTGAAAGCTGCGCCAATCCATTGGCCCATCCGCCACCTGAACCAGTGATGATAGGCATCGGCTGGGTTTAATCAAATGGCTTAATCAATAGGTTTAACAGGGTGAAATAGGTCAATCAATAGGTTTACCTATGATAGGCTTAATCAATAGGTTTAAGTAGGTGAAATCAATAGGTCCAACAAGTCAACAAGTGCGAACAATAGGTTGAATCAATAGATTTACAACTGGGTTACTTGCAAGGATGGCTGACATTGCTTAACTTGTTAATTACAAAATGGTGCATTGATGACGGTTGCTAATTATGGTTCACCAACTCTATCCAACTCTGAGATTGATTCATGAATTGAAGAAATAAATGACATTTGGTTGATTATAAAAATGGTTGACCAGTTCACATGGTTCACATTGACTGACCAACTCACAAATAGGTTGATCAAATCATTGATTGATATTGATTGCTGATTATTTCACCGATCGAAATTGTTGGTTGAGCAACGAGAAATACCAGCCAAGTTGTTATTCAGTGATGAGTGTTGCTAGTTGATGGCACATGTTTAACCAAGCAGACTTGTTGGTTGATCACTAGGTCAATTCATGGTTAAACCATCATGCTAGTTGACCATTTCTGGTTGAACCAAATCTGAACCACTATCATTCAACCAACTACCTCCTACCTGTACCATTTAACCAACCACGTAAGATTGCAATCGAACGCTGCAATCACTATTGGTCTTGTTGAAATGGTGATTAAGCTCTTCCCTCTAAATAGAGAACCCCTCGAGTTCACTGTCATGTTGTGGGAAAATCATGATGTATACCTGTGCCAATATCTTTTTGGTAGGGGGGACGGACCAGTCGGGGATCGATATTATTTAGAGACAATCTGCCAGTTTTTCATCGTTGGTCGTTGTTGATACCCCTGTTACTCGTGGTTATATCGGTATATCAGTCTATTAGATCCCAATGATCGTTGGTTTTGACCACCACAAGTGACCCACGATTGACCAACCATCACATCACAGTGTTGCCCTTTCAAATGAAAGCTCTGAAGGAAAACAAGGGCTCAAGAATCAACAGCCGGCTAGAAACCTAGAAATCCGCCCCAACAAAAATCACGGTTGTGCCTGATTCGAGGTTATCATGACCGGTTGAATTTTGACTATCACTTCCCACAACCATCACAAAGTTGGGACACCTTTTGTTGCGAGAATAAATTTCGCCAGGAAAAATGGTTAAGCATCCAAGTTCAGAGCCAGCATGAACCATGAAAGCATCAGGTGTCAGGGGGGTTTGGAGCGCTTTTGGACCGCTCTGAGCAAGCCCGAGTTTTGCATGTGAGGACGGCATGTCACTGTGAGGTCCGAGACCCCTAACGCCACCCAAAATGAGCTGTGCTGAAAACCATCCTTTTGGCTCTGGGTCAATAGGGCATGACCATAAATGGTGGTACCTACTAACCATCCAATGATAGCTATTTTCAATACGGAAACCACCAGTTTTCGGAGTACATTATTTTTGGACAAAACCAATACCCTGGTACCCATACCGTGCCATCACTAACCATTGCATGACCTATTATTGTTTGTTCTTATCCCCTTAACATTGATGGTAAACTGATCGAACCATGGTGTCCACTTGCGATCACCTCCCGGTTTGACGGACGGCCACATGGCAGTGGGTCAAAACCCCGTACCCCTGCTTCCCCTATCATTAACCATAGTTTTCCTTGTTATTGTTGGTGGTTGTACCCCATTCATTGGTTGGTTGATTAATATTGACCCATAGCCACATGACTTCGAGGTAACAACCCTGCAGTGCCTTCTCCAGCACTTCTCGTGCGGGTCGCATCTTCTTCACCACCATAGATGCATCCTGGAGCTGTTGCTTCATGCTGGGCAATATGGGTGTTTCTCAAAATAGGGAACCCCAAAGAACGATAGTTTATGAGTAAAAATGAGTGATAGTGGATGAGTTGGGGGTACACCCCTATTTCAAAAACCGGCATATCGGTACAGAAAGGCCATCATTTGTATGGCAGCTGGTTGATTGCAATAAGCTGCAGGTATTTCTTGGAATCAGGTCTTTTGCGCGGGCATGCCACTGCCCTGCTACTTAGGTTGGCTGCAGAGTTTTCCATAGCAGCAATTACTTGAAAGTAACCGGTTTGCCCAAATATTCAAGCCTCCTGGCTGCCCTAAAACGTGGAAATTCCCCACAAAATCGAGGTTCCTGGTGGGAGGCTTAAGGGGAGGGATCCACCACGTGTTTCCAAGCATTTCAAAACTATCTAGTTTACGCACAAGAATGAGTTCACGCGAAAGAATGATTAGGACTTGATATCTGTCCACCGGACAAATTTCACACAGTGCAAAGGGCCCTGTGGCGCACCGCATACGGAAACTTCGCAGGGTTGGTCTCCATGCGGATGAACGCCGCGTCATCCGCCCAGACCAGTTCAAATGGACTCGCGTTGACCTGGCTGGCGCCGGCCAATGGTTTCCTACAAATGATCCTTGCGATTGGCTTCACACAAATCTGACTTTGGATGACATGAAGTCAATGCTAATCTGACTTTGTGGATATGTTGAAGTTTCAATAGCGCTGGTTTCAATATACATACGCTACTGTATGTTCTTCACATGCATATCACGTTCCAGTTCCACTACATGTGTAAAACATGTTAAAAGCATCTTCTGCCATTCCAAAGGTGATAGACTCAAAAGGAAGTGTTAGGAAAACAGGATGTGATGCAATTTTCCCTGCAGGCAAACACGTCTGAAGCTGTACTAGCGGTTGACCTCCACGATCGCTCCGACAAAAAAATCTGCTTGGCAGAACCTGAAACGAAAGGAGGATGCACAGTCAAAACATGTCAAAACAAAACGAAGACATCAGAACTCAGGGTCCATTCACAATGCAGAATGTGTGCTTTGCGGTGCTTTGGAAGCAAATGAAATGATGTGTTCTGCAATTTGGCGTTTGGCTAGTCTGAGTAATGGATCTTGACAGCTGTTCGCTGTTCAGTTCATTTCAAGTGGAACCGAGCTGAAAAAATGTTTCCAAACACTTGCAAATGTTTTTACAACAAAGGCCCTCACCAATTCCCTGTTGCAGGATTCTTCCTTCTTGCCTTGTTGGCGAACTTGCCCTGGGTCAAGATTTGCAGAATCATGCTCATAGTTGAACGAAAACGTCCAAATCCGCAGTCCCGAGCTGCCAGAATCACCTTCTAGATCTATCTCTCTCTCTCTCTCTGATTGGCCCCCGTCTCTCTTTCTCTTTATCTCTCTCTCTCTCTCTCTCTCTCTCTCTCGCTCTCTATCTCTCTCATTCTCTCTCTCTCTCTCTCTCTCTCTCTCTTTTTCTGTTCATTTCATTGGTTTCTATTCTGTCTTTTTCTATTCTATTTCTGGGGTATGAAACATGGAGCTGAAGCATGATCAGGGATGGCGCTCGATTTTCGTCTCAGCAATGACTGTCCCAAGTGCAGGAACTGCTCTCCAAGTGAGCAGAAAGTCTGCTGCATTCTGCTGCGATACGTTTTCAGACGTTGACGATCTTACCGCCCGCCTGCCATCAGTGAGCGAACGCAATCGACTGATTCTTTTCACCTTTTCTTCACACACCCTGAATGGGGGGACCCTCCACATTGATTCAGGCCAGCTCTCTAAGAATACGCAAGTGCAAGTCCGTCGCAGTCCGAACCTCATATTGATCCGGATGAAAGTCGAGTAGTCCATTGATACCTACAATGACATCACCGCACTCAATCTGCCAATCAGGCATTCCAAGCGCCTCTGCCATTTCGTTCCATTTCTCAACCAGACTTCCTCGAAATATTCTGTGCACTCGGAGGCCTGACGCAAAACCAGCACCGGTCACAACCTCTCCGCGTATGCCCAACGTGTCAGTGGGTCGTTCCTTGTAGAGCTGCACATTGAAGAAGCGACGCCTTGTCACTTCTTGTTCCCCCAAACCTGGCCCCACAGCATCTTGAAAGCCACTGGCCGGAACTCTGTAAGTGTCAGACCTGTCGTCAACAGTGGGCCCAGCAGTGCTGGTCTGACTGGTCCCAGTGGTCCCAGTGGTCGCAGTGGTCGCAGTGATCCCGGTGGTCCCAGTGGTTGTTGTTGGTTCGCTTTGGCCAACAGTTGTGGCTTGTTTCGGAGAAGGTTCTCCCTCCCCGGCGGTCTCTGGCTGCAACCACTGCCTCAACGTTGGTTGAAACCACTGCCCAGCGTCAAAGGCTGCAGGTTGCTTGGCGCCCGATCCAGGCCCCGGCTCCGCGTCAGAGCTGGTGCTTTGAAAGGGATCCAGTTTGGGTCCCGGTTGGGGTCCCGGTTGGGGTTCCAGTTTGGGATCGGCGGGTTCCACATGTTCTGCATCCAACTCATCTTCTGAATCACTGGGTGGCGGGGTCCCCACTCGCGCTTTGGCTTGCCACGGATCCTGGGAGCTCTGACTCCATGGATGGTCGCTGCTTCGCTGCCATGGGTCGTCCCCACTTCCCATGGCGAGCTGGCTCTTGCTGAATGATCTGCAGTTTTGCAGCAAGCAATCTGAGTGAATTAAGATGACTTAAGATGACCTAAGATGTATCCTCATGAAATTTTCTGCAATGTCAAGAAATCGCCCAAAACCCAGGCCAAAGCACTTTGTCATAGTTTGACTCTAGTCTAAACCTGACATGTGCATTACACATACTCATGTCTAGTCTGCTTGTTGAACGAGGCGGCCACCTATGACTGTTTGCAGGTGGTATCTCAGTGCTTGCATTGCATGACCGAAGTCTTTGATGCACTCAGCTTCTGCCGATCCGGTTGGACACGTTTTACAAGTGGCTATGGGTCAATATTCATCAACCAACTAGTGGGGAGAATCACCGAAAACAATGGTTAATTATAGGGGAACAAGGATACAGGGTTTTGACCCACAGCCAAGTGCCTCTGAACTTCAATCTTCTGATGGATTTGCTGTGCCAGCCATGACGTTTGAAAGTTTGTGTCGGCTAGAGATATGTTTTCATTCTATGACTGGATGCATTGATAGTCCATGTTTGCTTCCACTACAGCTTGAAGACTTTGAGCAGTCAGCGGTGCAAAAACCATGGAACATTCTTTACTCAAAAGAAGTGCAGCCAAACAATCATCAAACGCTGAAAATCATGTGATAGGAAATGAAGGCATATGGGTTGTGCGCACATCGAAGAATGAATGTCATCTTCCTTGAACATGCATGCATGCATACAGTATATGCTGCAACGTACACCATCATACCACAGCATTAGATCCCGTGATATCTCATGGCACAGCATGGTGTTGCATCAAAGTAGATGAGTAAGGCAGGAATACATGCATCCACCGCATTATATGCAGTGCATATGCCATTGATCTTTGATATGTGTAACTAGTTTACTACATGTCTATCTCATAGAAATGTATGTACATATATCCAAATCTATGCTCGCGCTGTTGTAAATATACGTACAGCATACATGTTATTGTACCTGTTACACATGTACGGTGTATGGCCATGAGTCAAAACATGTCAACATCCCGTACCCCTCCCAAACATCCAAAAAATGAATAGCCGAACTGTTGCCATGTGAACTCCTGCCAGATCTACCCTTTTTGGGGGCTGGTTGGCACCCAGCAAGCTTCACCAAATGTCGGTATCCCTGCCTCATCATGACCGGAATTTCGGGACTTCAGCTCCCAAACACCCACACTATCGTCCGCCACAAAGACTGCCACGATAAACCTGGAGCGTCTGAGAAGTTCACCTAGCCATGGTGAATTCATATTATTCAGATTGCTTTGACAGCCAAAAATGATCAAAAATGGTTTGTTCAACAGCGTGAGTAACTTCCAAAAAGCTGTGACTCTCAATATCCGACAAACTAAACCACATGCATGCGCAACTTTGTGGAAATGCCGGTCCCAAAAACCCTCTAAGGTCCCACAAAGAATGCTTGGTCAAGGATGTCGATGTAAGTTGAGGTACGGCGTGGACATGCATGGACTTCCCAAAGCACATCCTGGAAGCCATATGCGTATGTGCCAAAATCGAGTGACCAACAACCCACCAAAAAAACTGATCATTTTACTGGGAAACCATTGGCACATAGCCATGTCCCAACCATCACTGTCCCGTTGTTCCACCTCCTCTTCTCGTCTTGAGGGACGTCGTTGACCAACTTGGCCTCGAAGCGCATGACTTTATCAGCATCCGCAATGAGCCTCTTCATGTCCTGGCGCGGTCCTCAAGGTCCTGTGATGGGCCGTCCTTAGGTCCTTAGATGGTCCTGTGATGGTCCTGTCATGTCTTGTTGTACATTCTAGCGTGACAATGACATGCACCTGCGATGTCTCAGGGTTGGCTCCCTGATTCTACATCTCCAAGCGCCCACCGTAGCGTGTGACCCATTGCCAGTCGCAGTCCCGCTGTGGTGGTCGAGGAGTTAGTCGGAGGCAACTGGCCAACGAGTCCTCTCGACTTCACAATGTACTCAAAGCGCGCGCTTTCTTGAAATACTCCAATTTCCTTAAGGTAAATGTCCCAAATACCGAACCACACAATCATTAGCTTTCAGCATCAAAAAATGTGTGCATAGCCATAGATATCCATAGGTATCCATATATTTTCCGGCTTTCGAAGTGGTAAACGTCTTCAATCATATACCTTTCATTGATGAGCAAAAGAAGGCAATTTTTACATTTCCTGATACATGTCAATGGGTCATGTCCTCTCTCCACAATATTAAACTTCCGTAGGCACAACTACAACCTCGCCCATAAGTAGTGGTCAAGACTCACTATGGCTACCCAACCAATGGAATTAGATCAATTACTTCAAACCCCAACGGATGGCTGACTATCCCCTATTGATCGCTAATAACCATAGGTGGTGACTATTGCTATCCATCGCTATCCATAGCTATCCATGGCCGTCAGGCTATCTGTTGCTATGCCAGGATGGTTTCACTTATCGGACAAGGCGATCGTCCTCTTCAGACCCGAAGCCGATGTGTGGTGGGTATCTGATCTTCGTATGAACCTGAGACATAGACAAACGCTGCCATGCCTTGCAACAGCTGAATCCAGGGACCAACAAAGATGCAACAACTGGATCTCGGATGGTGAAACACTATGAATCGATCTCAGCAATGGCGAGCTATCTTTGGTGACGGTGAATAAACCAGGCAAGATGCAAGTCTGGGTTGCTCAATCTTGATGGAACCCTGCTCAAAGTCCATGTACTCCTTGTAGAAGTCCTGCAGGTCCAACCAAGCACTCACCACTTGCTAACGTGACATGTAGCAATGTAGCAATGGTAAAGAGTAGCTGTGTAGCAATGGTTTCTTCCGCCACAGACTGCTACTGCCAACGCATCAGCTTCTTGCCCGGCACATTTCCCACACAATTTCCCTGTCCCGAGTGAAGGTGTCACAGTCGTAGAGGAAAATGTTGCGCCCGAGCACATTCACAAACTTAGAGGCAGGGTCAAACTGAAAATCTTCAAACCCTTGCTCATCTTCTTCAAAATCTCCAATTTTATTACAGTACAAGTACCCTCTGCCTAGTATCACCGCACAAATGGGCATGCGAGGACAAATCGCTGAAGACAGTTCTTTGCAAGGTCAAAACGTCCAATGTCAATGGCCAGGCAGTGAAAGCTCAAGCCGAAGGGTTTCACCGTGCACCGCGTGCCTCGCCAACAACCAAATCCTCAGGCTTATAGATGACCTGGCGATGAAACGCCTTCATTGCTGCCGCACTGCGAAACACAAGAAATTGGAGAAACGTGACGATACAAGTTCGCGTCTACAATATCAATTTCAAGCGTGGAGCAATGGCTACAAAGGTGACAATGGCAATCAGCATCATCCCACGCTTCTATCAGCACTAGTCATCATCATCATCATCATCAGCAGCAGCAGCAGCAGCAGCAGCGGCGCCATCATCAAACATCATCATTGGAATCATCATGATCGTCACTGTCGCCGTCATCACCATACCTTTCATTCATGAGTTATTGTCATCATTACAGAATATTCACAGTACATCTTATCATGTGGATGCGTATATACATATACATACATAGTGTATTGTGTAAATATTGGTGCAAAAAATAAACATGTAATAATCACATTTGGGCATGCACGTAGATCACCTTCTATCACTCCATCTATAGTTCAACATTATGCATTCCTATTTTGGAATTAACTACTGCTTGATATTGTCTTGAATTGGTGGTGATCCTATTGTGCATCTGCTGACCACAGAATCTATGTGTTGAGCCTATCATGTTCAGCAGTGTTTGTGAGCACCTATCCTTCCCATGGCACTTGCATCACTCGGAGGTGCAACGCCTTCCCACCAAAACAAAACAAATACAAAACATATCTTTACATAGTAGAATGAACAAAGCACAAAAAAAACAGAAGAAGCTGAAAAGTACAGAAAACAAAAACCCAAGAGGCTAAAAAGAACGGAACAAAATAATAGCCTTCCTTACCGGTACTGTACTGTATCATGATAGCGATAACAAACTGTCCGGTCCATGATGGTACTTCCACAAGTCCATATATTGGGTGCCCCATGAATTCATGGTTTCTTGCTACAAAAAAATGATGACAAAATACGGCGGTGAAGACCAAACTGATTCATCAACTTCCCACGTGGCCAGCAGCTAAGCAGGCCAGGCTTATCTGATCTTTAAGCAACTATATATAGTAAAATAAAATGCTTAGCAACATGATCAGTTGTAGTGTGCTTACTTCTCCTAAGCAGTTGGTTTCAAAAATCTCCCAGCATTCTCTGGTTTGACATGGTTTTACCACAATTCTGCAAGAGTCTGTGGTGGATGTGACGGCAACTCACTGAAGATTTGACAGCGACCATGAGCTGCAGCTAAGCATGACAGGTGTACAGGTTCTGGCTCCATCATCGCAGGTGTGGCGGTGATGTTCTGTCGGTCGCTGAGTCGCTGAGTCGACTGATTACTGCCCCCGTTTCTGTCGTTCATTCGCTGGTTGTCTCTTGTTATCTGCCCCTTCTATTTGATTCTGCAACTTTCCAAGGAACACTTCACTGGTGAAAATGAGTCAAGTATAGTGAAGTGCACGGCTTCGACGCGCAGTTTTCTTGAGGTGTTTAGACATGAATCTGCAGGAAACTTGCCAGGAACACAGGATTCTTTCGCAAAGGAGATCTTCTCCAAAATGTCGGATATGGATCCCGGCCAGAGTTCCTTCATACAGGCAGAGCAAATAAAATGTCAAGTTCCACTCGCAGCCATGGCATCGTTAGTCGCTTTTTGGCAAATTCTTAGCAAAAAGGATTTGCTTCGAACGGTTGACACTTCATTTTGAGGAAAATGACGTCTTCTAAGTGGTGGCCTGGACATGTTTTCCAGAATCTCCGCAGTGTCATCTGCCAAGTAGTAGTGCAATGTGTAGTACCTGACAGGAAAAGACTGTGCCACATAGACAGACCGTGCCAGGAAAATCAACCAGACGGTCAGCCAGCCAGCAATCCATCCAGCATTTCTTTTCCTATCGTGTGGTATCCCAGCGCCAAAGATAGATTTAGGCAAGTGGTGACAAGTGTTTCACAGACTCGCAAGCATGATCTCCCAGAAACCAAGTGATTTCACTAAGAAAATTCAGGGCCTGCATGTGCCTGCGATACCTTGGATTTGAATTCCAAACCGGGGCCCCACATACGCGTTCCATACTTGGTCATGTCGTCCCAGAAGCAGTGGAATCGAAGGACCTCACAGGTTGAAGCGGGGAGGCACTGCAGGTCGACCACTTTGCGCCACCAGGCTGTGGGTCAATATTAACCAATTATGAGGGGAAACCCTGTACCCCTGGTTCCCCTATCACTAACCATTGTTTTCCCTATTATTTTTTGCTTAATATAATACCCCATTAGTTGGTTCATTAATATTGACCCATAGCCACTTGGCAGAGCCATCAGATGGGTTCCACAGCAGCGGTTTCAGCTGCGCCTTGCGGTCGTTCTCCAGGTACTGCTCCAGCTTTTGGTTCTTCCGATTCCCGCCAGCAGCCAAGTGGTGGTACTGCAGCAGCAGAGAGCCATAGCCAAAAGCAAAAATTTAATCAACATAAAGCCTAACCACCTTGTTGATCAACCTCCTTGTCAACCGGAGTTCACCACCTTGTTAACCACTTTATTAACCATCCTTTTGAATAGCTCATATCTTTCTCGCCTCTTTGCTTTCGGACAACGTGGCACTGCGCTCAGCGATTTCCTCATCGTTCACCTGCGCTTTCGGCACGCCAGTGAAGAGGCTTGAGCTCCAAACGCGCCGCCATGAGGGTCAACATGGGACAACCATGACCACTACCATCAACCGTTCAAAAGCACAAACATTTTAAAATCAAACTGGCTTTGTTAGAATGATTGACCATTGTTTTGACCATTGTCATTGTATAATGCAAGTAAGCATTCTTAGCCGCTAGAAACAAATCATATTAAGCATGGTCAACAACCATTGCATTGCCATTGACCGTCAACCATTAATGACCATGATTTTGCCATCATCAACCGAAACGAACTACGGTTCCGGTCTCAAACACGCTGGAGATGACATGCCCCGCAGCACAAATCTGCTACCGCTGATGACACTCGCCATAGGCTGGCCTGCATGTTCGCTTGGAAGGAATCTATCGGCGGATCCTGCATTCAAAACCAGAAAGCGGGACGATTTCATGCAACCAAGGCAAACTTGAACAGGTGGTGGCTTTGAAGTTAAAGAAATCAGCCCACACGACTCAAGGTTCTCCCATCAGACTGAATTTGAACCAAAGCTTAAATGGAAGAAGATGGGCATTCTCCATGTTGCTGTATGTACCTTACCTCTTGTCTTTGCAATATTTGCACATGTGACAAATCGTACACTCATGCTTGCATGCATGTGTGCATATGGCTCCATGTATGCATCTATGCACGAGGTAAACACTCTTCCATCTCTTCCCCCAAAATTATGTTCGAAGTCTGCTGTCTTCTCTCAGAACGAAAAATACAGATTAGCTAATGGTTAGCCTAGGTTAATTGCCAGTCATCAATTGAGTGATGTTTACCATTAACTAGCCATGAATTAACCATTCCTGTAGCATTGCATTGCTCCTGGTCATCAGGCTGCTCTGCGCCCATGGCTTCCCAGTAGAACTTGCGGGTGAACCTGGGAAGGACAGTCCGTTTGCATCCGATTCTCCATGGTGAACCTCTGAAAGGCCATGGGTCAAGCAGTTAACCAACCAATAATGAGGTATATTAACCCACAATAATAGGGAAAACAGCCTGGTTAATGATAGAAGAACCAGCGGAACTAAGGGTGAACTGACCCACTGCCACTTGTTTTCAATTTTTTTCAAATGTGTCTGCCTCCCATGGGTCTCCACATTGGCTCACAAATCCTTGCTTTGATTCTTGCTGTCCCCTGACCATTGCCAGTCGGACCCATGGGGACATGCCAGGACCCACAATGGAATCCAGATGCTAAGGCCATCGCGCATCACAAGCGATGAGCTTGTAGATCTGCGCGTAGATGCTGACAGTTGAGCCCACCCTGAGGCAGGAGCTTCTGGGTGCAGCTCAGCTGATGGGAAGTCAGTAGATTTGGAGCTCCCAGCAATGAGATTCATCTGGTTTCCAAGGCACTTCGCCCTGCAGAAAAAAAAATACAGAATGACACGGATTTTTGAGGTACCTGACCAACAAAAATACAATGGGTAGCTAAAGTGGTGTCCCTCCTCACAATCCTTTGCAGCTTGAAATTCTTCAGCGTGTCTTCATGCTTAGGCCTTAGGCTTAACAGCTCGCCGAAAGACTGAGCACATGACCGGAAGTCTTCGTAGGAATAGGCGCCGCCACCCAAGCATTGTGGTCTTGGTATTCTATGACGTTTTACGATCGTTCCTGCATTGCAACAAGGATTCGTGAAATGTAAATGCCACGAGGGCCGCAAACGAGTCAGAGTTGTCAATACTGCAAAGTATTCTTTGGCGAAGGCAAAAGCGGTCACCGGTAGTCCTTGCGCCATTCCGCTGTTTTCCACTTTGGGTTCGGATACCTGCGGTCACTTACGATGCACTCTTGCATCAGAGAATTGGACATGTTCCAGCATTCCAAGGGTGACTTTGATCGCTGTATGGTTCACATTCCTCTTTGGAAGGCGCTGAGTTTGTGCATTGGAGAGCCGGTGATTGGACACTTGGGCGCACCATCATAGTCCCATCTGCTAGGTAGAAGTAAATCACGCAGCAACGTATTCGGAAAGTCTCCTTTGTACTTTCAAACATCCGATCCTCAGAGCAACTTCGCTCGGAGACTTCATTGAAAAGTTTCAACCTGATAACGATTTCCAAGTGCAGCTATCAACATGTTCGTCGGTGGGCTTCATTATGCGACTATGTGTCTACCCTTTTTCTCCTTTGACCTCCAGAATCCTGATGAATGCGACTGAGCACACCGCCTGTGTGTAGGCATCAAATTTCAGCACGTGCCGGTCGTGCTTCATCCAGGCCTTAACGCGCACACGCAGTGGGTTAGTTTCAAGCTGCGAGATAGTGAGGTAGCTCCCTTGGGAGCTCAGGTTTTCTTGGCATTTTGCATGTGCACAGTCATTCCAAGCCGTCAATACCAATAGCAGCTCCTTGCGTTCAAGACCTGGTGCAATTGATTCGAAAGCCAATCCATGTTGATGTTGCGTGTTCTTGTGGTCCTTTTGAATGATAGGGCATGGGATGTCATAGGTTTTCTGATATTCACTGAGTCGAACTTTATGCTGAGTCATATTGCTAAACCGTGCTAAACCCCCATATATCACTAGCGATCTAAAGTAAACTGGGGGTTGGTCTAGTAACTGCTGGATCTGCAGCCATCATCAACCATGATTGCTAGTTATCAAGTTATCATCCCAACTATGATTGGCAATGCGGCAATGAACCAACCATACTTAACCCACCATAAAACTACTGGAGACCATTTTGTTGGGAAAACCCATCCAAATCATCCATTGAAATGGTGGATTTTCCAGCCAGCCATGCTAGGGCCGCTAGGGGCTAGCAGATAGAAACTGCTCGAGATCTACCTTTCAAACGCACGGCTTACACCGCTGAGATCTCCACCGGCTCGTTGGCTGGTCGGTAGGTGTTGCGCTCCGAGACTTTGTGGAACTCGCGTTCTTCGTGGGTCGGAGACCTCCAAGGACGCAATGAGGTCATCCAAGACTCCAAAAACGGAAGTGTAGATATTATATGATACGTGGTATGTCATGTTATGTGTCTTTTACCTATGGAAATTATACTATAGGGTTCATGTATATCTGATATATTGTGTAAGTCATAAAGATGAAATATATTAGATAACATATCATATACTTATACGCATTATATCCAACATAAAATGTCTATGTATTGTAAATATATAACTTAAAAATCATACACATATGTGTTAAGGTGTTCCAAGTACACATGATGTCATGTACCTTATCATCACATACATACATGTGTATACACACGCATGGGCACATAATCATACAAACCTCTCGAAGAACAAATTCTACATGACCGCATTGCAAGCAGGCATGTGTGTGTGTGTGGGCGGGATTGTGCATACATACGTGAACATATTATCGTCTCTAGAATTTCAATCTATGTATGCATGCAGGTGTGCTTTACAGCAAACAACAAAAAAACAAACACTGAGAACAAATATCCAGTATCAAGAGAACGACCCATCTCCACGGACCGTACATATCTGTGCATCTCTTTCAAGCTGAAAGGCCTTAGCTGTCCCAAACCTATTGGAAAATCCCCTGTGTTTTGCTGGCCCTGAGAGGCCTGTAGGACATGTCGTATCGATGGAAGGGATCTTTCAACCTCTCCGTGAGCGCCAAGTTGAGCATAGGCACCTACCAAGGCAAGGAAAGTTTGTATGGCTCCTTGGGCTCGTTTTCATGGTGCTCAAGTGATACCATGTATAACAGAATGTACCAACCAAATATGTACCAAGCATGTTGATGATGGTTACTGGTGGGTTAAATTCCTTGGATTCCCACGGAAAAACCCTGGAATTCCCATGGAATTATGTTGAAAAATCCCTGGAACTACCATGAAACTATGTTGAAAAAACCCTGGAATGACCATGAAACTACCATGCTTCCAAAGGGTGGTAGTTCTCCAGCTGAGTCATGTCGCTTGACTGGTCCCTGCGACGACTTGGTGGCACCTTCTTGAGCCGGTGGAGGCTGTCGATGCAGCCCCCGGGGCCAAAGCTTAAGGTCTGCGGCTTGCGGCTGGTGCCGAACTTCACCTCCTGTGCCTGGCAGATCGACGACTCGATGGATGAAGATGCTTGGGATGATGGTTTGTTGTGGTGGGTGATTGTAGTAAGGTTATGATAAGATATGATTATGAACTGATATGGTTATGAGATGATATGGTTATGAGATGATATGGCTATAATGTGATATGGTTATGATATGAGATGGTTATGATATGATATGGTTATGATATTGTATGGTTATGAGATGATATGATTATGAGATGATATGATTCTGAGATAATTTGGCTATAATGTGATATGATTTGTTATGGTAGTTGCAGTGTGAGGATCAGAATTTGGTATTGGTTACACAACATGGTATCTTACAGTCCTTGGTTGAGAGACAACATGGTTACACAACATGGTTATACAATAGAATTGGCTATCAATATGTGGTCATGGTTACAGGACAAAATGAGGATCAATCTCATTGGTATAATGAGGATCATTGTAATTATGACGCGGATATGATTCGTTGTCAATACGTGGTATTGGTTGGTTCTCATTGTGAGGATCGTTGTAAGTATAGCCATCATATGGATAATAATTCGATATTACGAGTTTCTATACACTGATAGTTATAATGAGGATCATCGTGTTCATCTCCATGAATGCAAAATGGTTCTGATGATGCTTATCATGGCTATTATGGTTGTAATGGCTTCTACATGGTTTTAATGATGCTTATCAAGTTTGATGGCCATGAGACACTTCATCATGGTTACAATAATCATCATCATCCTAATAGCTGGACACTCCAGGCTGGTGAATAGAATTGAAGATAAACACAATGGGTACCTCGTTTCTACAAGGTTATGACTATGATTCTCATTATTATCGTGATTATTATGATTGTATATTTGATTGCAATGATTTACTAAACCACATTAAACCACAGTAGACCACATCATAAGTATGGATATTTAGCAGTTTAGCATCACTGAATCACGCCTTGACGAAAAATTGCGATTGCCAATCGCACCATAAATCATAAAAATCCTTCGACCATAAAATTATGAATTACCTTCCACCATAAAAAAGGTATACTATTCATTGCGAAACTCCTTCTTTCCGTTATCGCACCTTTGGATCACTCCATCGATCGAAGCACTGGAACTTCGAATCCAAAGGCAACCAATTTGGGACGAAACAATGAAATGGTTCAATCGTAAACAATGGTATTACATTGGTATTACAATTTCGAGAAAACAATGGTATTACAATTTCGTACTGCTTTTTTCGTTCCCTTCAAATGCAAAGAGTTGGCTACCGTTACTGACTGCAAGTTCACTCCTCCAGTGTCTCATGTTATCTGCAGTCTGCATAAAAGCATCTTCTGCTGGGGCATAGTCAAGCAACATGTAAAATGATTGTGACAGAACTAATCTGAACCAATGCGACACATACTTGATCTATCTTGATCTCACAACGGTTATGTCAAACTCGGAAATCGGGAATCTCATCACAGGCCAGTTTCACCGCATATCCTGGAAGGAATGGCAGTTGGCACGTGCCCCTTGGAGTAAATGTTGACGTCATCGATGTCATCGAAACCCCTGGCATGGGATCCATGTGACTGACGCACATTGGCTTCTACTTCCGAACCAAATACATGGCCGTGCAAAAAATCTTTCAGTTAAGATACTCTCATTATGTCTCATTTATAGCAAAAGTTTAAATTTAGCAATGGTTTTACTTGGAGATGGTTTGAATATTGTTTGCGTCTGAGGTGAAGTGAATTCGATGCACCTGTCTTCGATACAAGCTTTTGAGTGCAACATATTGTCCCGGTTATCCCGGTTACTTTGTGGCTTATCTTTGGCTAAGACCATCTAGCAGCTAACAACCCGAAATGTCTTTATTCCGGATGAGTACTGAGAACTGACAATATCTGACGATCATTGCGGCTCAAAAAATTCTGCGCAAGTCCGCAATCGCCTACATTGGCATCACGCCCTTCCTCCTCGCTCTTCCAGCTACCTTCCTTGAGCCCGTCATCCACACAAAGTCTTCCGTGACATCCAGGAGCTTGAAGGAACATGCCTTGCTACCCTTTTCCTATCCTTTTTATTCCTTTTTTGCAAATTCCACTCTCCCTTATTGCCCAGCCATCACATCGAACAGTCATGAACAGTCTGCAGCACGCTTCTTTTACGTTGCCTTTCTCTTCTTGCGTTTTTGTGCTCCCGCAGTCGCAGGACTTGGGCTTGGCTTCGGCTCACTTTCTGCAGTTTCGGATCTCTTTTGAGATGCGAAGATCTGCAATCCAGTTGCAGAGGATGCTTTGGACACTTTGGTCACCGGCTCCGGTGTCGGTTTTTCGTTGCTTTCGTTGCTTTGTGCCTTTTTTGATGCCGAAGACATCGAAGACTTCGTGCCTTTACGCTTTCGTTTTTCTTTGAGCACTTCCAGCATGCCTTCCGACTTGCGGAATTCCGGATTCGTGGGATCAATCTCAAAGTCGGCACTGTTGAAGACCTTTGAAATACGGCTGTCATTCACATTCATCTTAAAATGATCGTTGTGGTCATCGGCGTTCGGACCATGATCATGCGCTTTTCGCTGTGGTCCTCGAAGGTTAAAACCTCGCTCTTTGGAATCTTCCATGAGCAAATCAAGCTCTTCCGGGCGATCCTCATCTTGCGGGCCAAGGCCCTTAGCATCGTCATCTTTCATCTTCTTCAATTTCTCCCGGTCTTCCTTTGCCTTTTGTTTTCTTTCTCTCTTTTTCTGCTTTCGTTTTTCTAGATATTTTTCCCAAGCACTTTGGGGTTGCTGCTGCAGTGTATGCACTCCACGACCTTCCTCTTTCGCGCGGGCTGAAAGCTTGTCCTCCAGCATACCGGCCTTGACACTGAAAGTGGCTTCCATATCGCCATCATTCTTATTGGCCTTGGAGCTTTTCTCCCCTTCACCCTCACTCCCATCCTCGAAAAAACCTTCAGAGTCGCTTCCAGCCACCAGGGCTTTTAGGTCTTCAGCCCCTTCCTGGGCATCATCAGACTCTGAGTCCAAGTACGCCTGCAAGTCCATTTCGGCCATTTCTTGAGGGGTGAACCTCTTCTTCATCAGGTCCTTTCGCCTCTGCACTGGAGCTTCATCCCAAGTACACTTGACTTTGGTATGTCCAGCTGCAGATCGCAGCATCTGCGGCCCTGCAAACTTCTTTGGCAGCTCAGTTGCAACACTGCTTGGTTCGTGCGGTGGTTCCAAATCATCTGGAACAAAGCGCAAATCCAGCGAAGCAGGGCACACACCTGGTACAAACAGTTTCCGTCTGAAACTCCAAGCTACCAACAGCTACCTCTGTAACAGTTCACTTTCCTGCAAACAAATGCTGTTACCAAGAGCAGTAGGCTGCTATGCAAAAGCTATTGCAATGCTGACATTCTTTGCTCAGTGACTGTACAAAAGCTTAACCGCAGGTACCTGTGTTAGTTGGAAGCTTAGCCCGGCACCATCTGCTTCAAGCCCGTCCATCTGATCGTAGAGCCAAGATGCTGTAGACACCGAATCACATTCCACCAACGCCCAATAGTACTTTGTCCGGTTCATCTGGTACTTCCCTGGCGCAGAGTCTGAGAAAGTTCACTTTTTTCCTGGATAGTCGGATAGTCATGGAAGGCCAACAAGACGCCTTGCCCAGACGGGCTGCGGTTTGCCCCCCTAAACACGCCAGCTGGACGTAAAGCTTCCTGCTGGGCTTCTTCATTCTCGTCGAGGCCCCTTGCTGTATCCAGCAGCGGACCCTCCTTGGCCTGGGGCCACAGTTAACAGATGCAAAGCGGGAGCTCTGAAGGGGTCTGAGAAGAAGCAATGCCAAGCGTGTTTCTGGACATTTTTCGTCAACGTCGTTTCTGCAAGTGCTAGTAGACATGGCCTGCCTCTCGTTCAAGTTGCTGCAATCCATAGTCAGATGGGAAGATGCTGATTTTGTCAACCTTAGAGCCGCGTTCGGCTTCAAAAGAAAAGAAGCAAATGCGCTGAGCCCATGTCAATTTCATTGCAAAAACAAGGTAGTGGCCGCTGTTAGAGGCACTGTGAAAGTTGAGATCTAAAACCCGCGACATTTTGATGGGCTGCATACCATTGTCATATCATGCCATCTCGTTCGTTCCATTTTGCCTCCCTTTCTTGCGTGTGCAGCTTCAACTTTGGCTGCCGCTGCTTCAACAAGTTTGTTTGCTGAACAAATCTTTATTCCAGTGGCCAAATCAACAACAGCATGCTAGCCAAACACAAGTGACATTGGAATATAGTGCTGCAAATTGTCTCATCGTCTAGAACGTACAGATGCCGCATGCCGAGAAAAAGGTACAAATAAATGGGTGTCACAACATGAAGGTCTACACTACACTGCAAGACCAGCCCGTGAACACAAACCCATAAAGTATTCTAACTTCTAACAGAAACTAAACCGGATTTTGCAGCAGACAGCGTCACAACATGTCACAACGCATCTCTGGGTTCTAGCGCTTCAATGGTCAGCAAGAACATGACGTGGGCGTGACATGTGCACCTGTGGAGCAGGGTCCCTGCGTGCATTTGCAGCGCGATCGCAGTCTACCATCACCAGAAACCCCCACCCAACTCCACCCACATCGAACTCGATACACCGCATAGTGTCGGGAATAGAACGCATGACAACACAAGACATAGAAAAGCAGCTGAAGAAGAAAGTCGTACAGATAAGGGTGCAACATGGCATGGTGCGACGGGGATGCACGTACGTCAAAAGAAGAGAGGCAAAGCGTGCAAAAGGCACAAAAGCTGGAGCTGGCCTAGGTCTCACGAACAGACTTGCCAGCTACAGCGTCGTTTGGTTTTCCGACCAAAAAGTATGGACTGCTGCATTTGGGCTAAAACAAAGCATGTTAGTTTTCAATGCAAGCACTCAGCTTTCTCCGTGACGTCAGATTACATCTGCGCCATGTTCGTAACCCCTGCTGCCCACCACAGACAGGTTCGTCTTCAGGATGCTGCTCAGGGACACTTCCAGCTTGGCTTTTGGATCTCGCACTCGCAAGATACGTCCGAAACATCACCTGACAAGTTGATCCAACTTCGGCGCTTGGAGTTTTGATCGTTTTCATATCACATATTTGGTGGTTTCTCAAAATGGGGGACCCCCAAAAATGGTTGGTTTATTACTACTAAATGACTATAAATGGATGATTTAGGGGTACCCCTATTTTGAGAAACACCCATTTGGTGGTTTCTCAAATCACAAAGCCTCAAATATGGATGGTTTACTACTGTAAATGATTAATCTTGGGATGACTTGGAGGTACCCCTAGCTATTGAGAAACTCCCAGCTGTTAGCCTTTCAGGAAACTGAATCAACAACTGTTCTGCGGCTTTGGCACCATGAGGTCACCGGCAGAGACATGATCCCAATCGCAGCCCATGACTGCAAATCTGCGGGTAGCATCGCCCTGAGGAATCTCTTGAACTGTTTCCTCGATGATTTGTTCCTCCTGTAGCAATCAAAATAATCAAAAAATCCAATAGCACAAAGAAATCAGGCGAAATCAGGCTTGATCTATGACCTCACTTGAACTCAGTCCTCCTCTTCCGACTCATCCAAGTCTTCTTCCTCCTCGAGATCCTCTTCTTGCAGCTCGTCGTCGTTTTCATCTTCATCTTGGGTGCTTGCCATGGATGCCATGGCTTCTGCACCCTCCACACCTGCGAGTTCATAGAACTCCTGCAGTTTCTGCTTGCCCGCGTTCCGACGCAAGGGCTGACCACGAGCATCAACCTTTGGAGTCTCCACGAACTGCTTATCTTTGAACATTCGGGCGAACCGACCATCCACTTGAACTCGCCGAACATGACGAGGTGCGCGCTTGAAACGCGGATCTTTCGAAGTGTCGAAGCGGTCCATGGCTAAAAGTCTACAGGCAAAGCCTAAAAAACTAACTTGACATTCCTTGACTTCAATGCAAGTGATCTGCAAAAATACCCACAGTGCGTCTAGGCCAGATCGGGACATGCCTTCAACATGTTTCTAAATCTTAGCTGAGGCATGTTGAGGCTGGATCCACTCTGATGTCATGATCAAATGCGCGATGATGCGCGGATGGCATGTTTTATCAAGTCCAAATTCATCTTCTGGTTGGCCTGCACCAGCCGCGCCAGCGTGTCCGCCGCGTCTTACAGCTGATGGAGCCACAGCTATGCAGCCGCTCGGAGAGTGGATGTCGACATGCACAAAGTGATCAACAAACATGGATCAAGCCCGTAAGAAGTGTCACCTTCCAACTTCTCCTTTGTCACCTCAAATGGACCCAAGCATCCATTCTGTTGACAGGTTTCTCCATGGTCCATTTCTGGCGTCCTAGCAAGTATTTCAATCAGGTGGCAAACCCAAGCCCACCAACAATTCATCCAACCATTCAACAAATACAAATCAACCGGAGGAGAAAAAAAAACCAACAGTTGGGTTACAGACTACAGAACGGACAGCGCGCAGTGCTAGTGCAAGGATGCAGGTCTTCCTTCGCTGAGCTATGGGTGAGCTAGGGTTGCTGTATGACCCCAATTGCCCAAATATGGTCCCAACATGGCCCCAACAGAGCCCAACATGACCCTTGATGCCCTTCCAGTACCCTGGGAGGACGCTCTTGCAGGGACACTCAGTTCGATCTTCAAGACTTACATGACATTGTTGGAGCGAGATTCTTGCAAGACAGTCTTGAGCGCTCAAGCGCTTTCCGTCATCAATAGGTGTCCATCCAATGTTTCCATCCAAATAAACTAAACACCACTTCACATCTGCAGCTGCAAATCGCTGCCTTTTCTCACAACACTGCAGCTACCGAAGGCCCACGCAGGACATGTAGCTGCTGGACATCTCCAACGGCCTCGGGGAGTGGCAACTTGGGGTCATGGTCCCTGGACCTAGTGGTCACAAGTCGGTGACAACGGCATTGCCAGGCGGTTTTCCCCAACAAACTACAACCAACAACCATCAAACATCAACATCAACAAACTTCTGCTGGTTGATTCTGCTGGATACTTCCATCCAACTCCAACCTTTGGAAGCAACATTCGGAGCATCAACCACGGGCTCTGTGTCCACCCCAGCTCTTGGAAGCTGATGCGAATTCACCTTTTGGATCGTTTACCACCTTTTGGATTGCTCACCCCCTTCAGCCCACCGGAAAAAACTGAGAACAGCCGAGTGACAAGATTCTTAAATGCAAAGTTAATGCTTAGAGCCACATCGTGTCAGGTCCTTCCTACGGAATAAACTTAGTCTGTTTGTGCAAACGGACTATTTGCTTTGTGTCTCCCAAAGAATACACTTCGAATTTTATACTTTTGGCGCCGCGTCTACTGAGTGAAACTGTGTGGGCTTCTTGGTCACCGGCTCTTCTTTCCAACATGCAGCATGTTCCACAAGCAGCTTTCCCAGAATCTCAAGATTGGCAGAAACCAGTTTAGAAGTATTCAGCTCAACTGTGATAATTCTGGATTTAACTCTTTGTAGCCGGGAGTACACACCAATGGCAGAGTAAAGAGTTCAGAAACTCAAGGCATGCATAATCCAAAGAATTAAGTTCCAAAGTCTGATTGAAGGAGTTACCACCTGAGAACAGGAACTGCTTCCAAAAATCAAAGCCCCAAACGCTCAAAATGCTTCGTGGGGAACGGATGCATTGCCCGCAGCTGCAGCTTTGAAACAAGCGTCGGCAGAGCTTAGTACAAGAGATCATTGCGTTGATTGTCTGAAGGTTCATTTTCAAACTCCCAACTTCCATCCTGGCCAGGCGCGAAACTGTGGATGCATCATCCATCGGTCCACTTTTCTCATGTCGAGCTCTGGAACTATGATTCAAAATGAACAACTGAATAACCCCGGCCCTTGGACTGAACAGAACCCAGAAAAGCCGTGCTCCTCCTCCTCAGTGGACAAGCTGAAGGGAACGTCATCTGCAATGTATTCGGACTCATCTGCAAAATCATCATCTGCAAACTCGTCTTCAGCAAAGTCGTCAGTATCTTCAAAGTCCTGTGCCAGCCACTGATCAGCGAATCACAACTGCTATATATGTCTTTGGAAGTCTTCCCAACATCCAAACAAACTCATAATATGTTTACGCTAATGGGTTTGGGGACACATTTCAAGGTTTGGGCAGTTGCAATCAAATGCAATTGTTTGTTGGATATAGGGGGGTTGGACTACCCCAACAAGCGGACAACGTTGGATCAGAATTCACCAACCAGTCAATGTCTTGGTGGTTTGAGGGGAGGCTATTTTGGATACGTTCCTGCCATGAGTCAGGGCTCATTCACCGAGCCAAGTTCCATAAGTTTACCATTGGCTGAATCGTGGAATGATTTAAAAAAAACATGATGATCACCATGAAGTAGTCAATTCCAGTGGTTACACCATTAAGTATATAGATTAATTCCAGCACTTAACTGTTCGTTGATGGAACAGTTAACTGTGGAATGATTCGTGGGCAGCTTAGCACATGCAGCAAGCCACCACCTTTCAGGAAGGCCCGGACGCTCCTCTTCGATCTCTCCTGCCATGCCTCCAAAGTCCTGCACAGCTTCCAGGGCACAGAAGGCATGGAACTACCATGAAAACATTGGAGGAAGCTGAAAACATATATATATATATATGAAATACTTATTATATGATTAAGTCAACAATTATGTTAGATGGCATGTAATCAAATGCATTGTCAAATGCTGGAAAACAACGGAAAGCGAACTGCGACTGAATTCAACTCAATGATATGACATGATATGATATGATATGATACCAGTATGATATGATATGATATTATATGACAGTGGCACTCGCCAAAACTTTCTACGGCACGTTTCTGCCAATCCGCTGTTTCAGTCCTCCTCAGGATTTTCAGCTTTGAACTCTTCAAAGAGTTGTCTTTCTGTCCTGGAGCAAAGAAGGTGGTGCCCTCGCCCTAACAACTCGATGCTAGGTCGCAAGGATTCCCACTGTGTGATCTCCCGCTCCTCGCCACCCAACTGTCAGTTTCATCATCGGGTTCAGCTGCATCCTCCAACCATTCATCCACATGGGCCACATAAGGGTTCCATGTCGCCTGCGCGGAACACGTTTCTCCAAGAATCTTGCGTTCAAGAGCTGTGTCGGTGTCTCTGCCATGCCTTTTCGGCTTCAGACTTCTCTCGGTCTCTTTGTTGCTCACGAGTCAAGCCTGAGCGCTCGAAACCAGCAGGGTTGGTTGTCAGCTGTGGAAAAACTGGTTGAGTAGCAGCTTTGAGCATTTGGCAGTGGGTCAGTTCACCCCGTACCCCTGCTTCCCCTATCATTATCCATTGTTTTCCCTGTTATTGTTGGTTATTATCCCCCATTAGTTGGTTGGTTAATTGCTTGACCCATAGCCATTCGAAACCGCTCAGTTTGCTACGCTCTGGCCGCAGGTCCATTCCTGGCCGAATACCTTGGCCAGTTTTTCGACTTTCGGCAACCTTGGGACGCGCACATCTCGCTGAGCTGTGCATGGCAAGGAAAAAGAGCTGTGCATGGCAAGGAGAATGACCCGATGCAAATCTGCTGTAGATTTAATGGATTTGGACCCTGCTAAATTGAAGGAGAAGTGTTGTCCAGTCACATGGATCTAGTCAAGGAGTCGAAGAGAACTCGATCACTGATTAGATGCTCTGGCAGCGACACATTTGCGAAATCATCTACTGAGGATGAGCGGCCTGATTTGCCAACTTCACTGAAGGCAGCTTGTTGCCAGACAGAATAATCTCATTGGTGTTCTTGATCTGCAGCACCCGGCACGCTATGAAGCAGCTTCCGCTAGAGAAAAAAGCAGCTCCCTATTTCAATGTGGGAAACCATGGGTTTCACCCAATAGCAAGCCATTGGTTAGTGATGTTTGTGACTGCCCAATGATAACGCAAGGATCCATTCAAGCTGTCCTTGGAGATCCAAGAGATCCAACAGCGGTGCGTCAGTTGCAGCCGGCCTTCTCGACCCAAAACGTCATTTGTGCACCTCGAGGGTAGGCGGTCCAGGCGTACTTGTGAATGCGCTCCCAGTTGTAGAAGCCATACCTCTGCGCTACGGCGAACCGCGAATGTCTCCGATGGGTCATGGGTGAACTGAATGGCCAAAATATAGCTGTTGCTCCGGGCATAGGGAGCCCCTAGCTAGCCAATAGTGATTCATGAGAGGGAATTGGAATGGCTTGTATGTTGGGAGAGGCAACAACAGTAGTGATTAAACAACTACTATGTGGTGGTTTCTCAAGCCATGGGGTACCCCCCAAAACGGATGGTTTATTACTCTAAGCGGTCAATAAACTGGATGATTTTTTGGTTGGATAATTATTACTATAAATGGTCAATAAACTGGATGATTTGGTTGGTATATCACTATAAATGGTCAATAAACTGGATGATAAGTCGGGTACCCCTGTGACTTGAGAAACACCCACACGCTTGCTTCGCGAACCAAACAAGAATAGGACAGCAATAGGCATTGATATTATAAAGACGTATAAAGACAGGAATTGTGCTGAGATGTACTTAGAGCAGCAAAGTTACTGTTGGGGAAATGGTGAATTTACAAGGACAGCTTTGCAAATACTACACTGCCAAGATGCTCATTCCTTTCTCTTGGATGTTCACGTGCATGAATACGAGCCAAGCGATCACATCCGATGTCAACCAGGGCCCACTTGTCCCAGACTCTTCGAATGATGCCAGTGACCTTGATGGCAGCAGCACCACAAAATCAATGGGCCCATGGAGACTTGACAAAACCATCACTGATCATACAAACGTCGTCACGGGTCACAACCAACCCACCAAATGGGTAGGTAAGCATCCAAACAAAGATCATTCCCTACAATTCTGGCTGTTCCTGGAGATGTTCACAAGGGGCACCTTGGTCACAACCAATCCATATTGCTTGCTCCGCCCTATCAATCAAACCCGCACCCAGTGTTGATCGCCTTCATGCCCTTTTCGATGTCGTGCACGCTGTATGGTCTTGGCTTGCCCATGAAGAGCTCTGGCAAATCCTCACTTTCGGTGGCAAACGCTTGAAAACCAATCTCATGGAAACACCATCGTTGTGTCATGAAAGATCTGAAATGCTGCACCCCGGTGGATCATGGGGGCGTCCAAGTCTCTTCTTCGGCCCTTTTGGACACTCTGAATTGACCCGTGGAGGGAAGACAATCCACAACTCTGACACGAATGGATTCACCGAGATGTACGAAGTTCATCTTCTTTTCCTCGGCACGACATCAGGACATGTCATGCTCGAATCGAATCGTCACCTTTCCTGGTGTCAAGGCTGAGTGGTCGACATGAGCCACGTAGCCACCATCGTCTTTGATTTGTCCCAAGTGAAGAAAGGCATCTACCCACTCTCCACGCTCCGTGTATGCGCCGACGTCAACCATGACTCCCTTGTCGACGACTCGAGACACTCGGCCCTGGAGGCATCGTTGAAAGACAAAGGATCTCAAAGGATGAAAAACTGTTTGGAGTTTTGAAAAATCATGATTTCTGGATGAACTCCAAACAAAAAACTGAAGATTTTTGGATGAACTCCAAACACAAAACTGAAGAATATGAGATGTTTGGACTTTTGAAAATAGCGAGACACAATACCCACAGATCGAAACTACATGTCAAAACAAAGCTTGCGCCCGGTCTATGGCTCTATCCACAAAAAGAATACCCCCAACCATGCCAGAAAGTCATCTTTAGATGTCTTTGGCAGGAAAACCAGCTGGCTGTGTTGGCACACCATGTGTCGAGAATAAGCAGCTTAGTGGTGGTGTCAACTTGCAACACTAATGCTTGTATCAAAAAGTCCTGGCCAAATCCACACATGACGAAACCAGAGGCACCACATCAGGTTGGCAAAATGCCGGCGTCACCCACCCCACAGCAGCCAGAGCTGGTGAATTGGGCCCGCCATGCAACCTGAGGCTGTCCTGGTTTCGAAACACTTTCAAGACAAGCCATTTTTATATGCATGATTTGGCTATGGGTCAATATTAACCAACCAACTAATGGGGGATAAACACCACCAATAAGAGGGAAAACAATGGCAAATGATAGGGGAACCAGGGGTACAGGGTTTTGACCCATAGCCATTCATCAATGGTTCGAAAAACAAGCCGGCTGGATATTTTGTCAGCCATTATACAACATCATTAAACATGACTACCAAATAATTAACCCAGATCTATGCATTCAACATGATCAATACTTGATAGCACCCCCTATGATAATATGGATCCACCATGTGGACCGAACATGTTCAACTTTGTATAACCCCGCCTACCACGCTTACAACACCGTGGCAGCTGTTGCACAACTGACCGAACCGCCTCCAGCCACATCCCCGTGCGAATTTCGCTCAGGTGGTATTTCCTGGCTAGCCATCCAGCAAGACCGCACGCATGGTTCGTGATGGTTGATGGCGGTGGTTGCTTAATGGTGAATTGATTTTAAAAAAACAGCCAAAGCTGTAGTGCCTAGTGCTTAATGATGAATGGAATATGGGAACTATAAGCAGCAATATCAGCAACAATACTTCATTACTACGTGAATCTCTGAACAATATAATTCCTGGAGGAGTGCTAATTGTTTTTCCGAAACCAGATGCTTAATTACCCAACTATGAACATGAAGTTCTTGCCATCAACAGTCTAGCAATATTTTTGGTATCGTTTCAATCCTTTGTAGTCTTGCAGTGGAGACAAATCGTTGAAGATCCAAAAATATCCTCCTGTGCCTGCTGAGACCGGATAGTCTTGCTTGTGTGTACTGGTGGGATGCAAGTTTTCATCCCAGCCAGCGAACTCCTTCAAACATGGCAGACCCACGGCTGCATGCGAAAGCCACTAAATTCACGTTCCATTCGCCGGAAATCGACGTATTGCTGCGCCTCATTGGGGAGGCGGAACGAGCAACAACACAAAGACAGCTATCTGAACCTGTTGCAATTGATTTACACGTGTTCGGAAACTGTCTGATCTGCCAAAATCCAGGGGGATTGTCCTCATGTCCCACATGTGGATGAGTCGCTCAAAGCCAAACATTTCTGCATTGAAAGTCAGCAGATGGTGTGGGCAGGCCTCTCACTAAATCAACCATGGTGAAGCACTATGTAGTTTGTGCACCTTTGCATCTCTCTGCAAGACGCGGGGGAGGTGCATGAGACAGGATTGTCCGAAAGCGCGCACCATGGTGAAGCACTATTCGCCATTGCAAACCCATGAATCTAAGCATGATCATCAACCAGGATAACCAGATTCATTCACCATCACTAGTTTCACTACCAGTTGGTGAACGGCCACTCCTGGAAACCGCTCCTGGCAACGCTCCCCCTTTTAAGGGCCAGGATCCCCCGACCTCCAGCCTCAGCTCCTAACCACCAGCCAGTTGAACACCCGGGGTTCACCGCTCCACCGATCTAAGGACTCTGCCATCACCTGCTCCTTCATCCGGGCTTGCGCTCGTCGCACCTGGCCGCACAGAGACCAAGCAGTTGGTTCAGGAGGCACCATTGTGAACCATAGTTCAACCACGGTCAAACCACAGTCAAACCATAGTAAAGACACAGTGAACCACATTTGAGCATAGCAAAACCATGGTATGAAGTGAATCGACACTAATCAAGCATTAATAATAATTAACGATTATGTGATCATATTCTACTACTATTGACCATGAACCATGATTATTGATCATGTTTGAACAAAGTTTTTGAACATAAGCGCAGATAACCGTAGTTGAAGATGGTTGAGCATACTTTACAAAACTCAACCATGGTTCACCATTATGAACCATAGATAACCGCTCATTTTTCGAGCAGCGGACCTCTGTCCATGACAAATTGGGATCCGGTGAAACTTGCCGCTGCATGTACCTGGCGCAGCTGGGGGTTCACCATGGCCATGATGGCTAGCCATAGCAGTGCTTAATCCCTGGTTGATCCATCATGATGCCTAGGAATAGGCGTGATGATGGCGAATAGATGGTGAATGGGGGTGATGATGGTGAATAAATGGTGAATAGATGGCCAATAATGAGGTCATATGGTCTCTCTGTGATGACTGATGCTTGGCAATTATTCAAAATGATTTATGAGAGTATCCCACCTTTCCTTGACATCAATAGGGCACATCTCATCCGAAAGCTGCCACAGCGGCAAACGCCTCAGGATTCATTCCAACCCAAGTTGGATTCAGAATAAAAATCAGGTGGACTTTGTACATCCAGTAGTTCCACAAGATCAGTTTGATCAGCCCATGACTAATCTTTGACGCTACTCAGCAGCGCTGCAGCTGCAAGGAGATACCATCTTGAATTTTGGGTCCGCCCTGCCCCCCCCCCCATAGGATCAAAGCATTTCAGAGATCAACAGGGCAACTGCAAGATATGAGATGAGATGATCTCAAAGCACCCACTCAGAGATGAGAGAACCTCCCAAAGACAGAAACAAGAGGCCCAGGGTGCAGGGGAACATAGTGCCAAGAGGCAAACAATTGGAAAAGGGATGGGGTAGAGAAAATGTGATGCCAAAAGTGTCATCGTTGGTGATAACAGACAGCAGGCCAGGGCTGCAAATAGGCCGCATCAGGGCGCACAGTGAGTGGCTCCTGGACTTTTGGCTGAGGTTTGCTCTATGAGCTGGGTCGGTAGAAGAGAGCTCAAATGTAGGTATAAAACGAAGGAGGAAAAAGTGCCCCACCCGAACAGGATTCAGTTGGGGCACTTGGCGGGAAAAAAGGAAACAAAACAAGAAGAAGGTATGAGCAAGTGATGTTGGGGGTGTGCTCAATGATGTGTAGCAGAGCGAGAAGCAAAGAGGGGATGGAATCGTTTGAGAAGGGGTGGGAATTGAATGCTCTCAGAGTGAGCAAGTGTCGGTACATCACTCTGCAGCAAGAGGAGCAAGATATGCGGACAAAGTCCAGACGCATGCCATGCCAGGAGCGAACATTGCGGGCATGAATAAAAACAGATTGCAAAGGTGCTGGGTGCAAGGATGTGTAAGGGTAATTACAGAAGAACCCCATGGCTTGACGAATGCACTAAAAAAATGTTTCAAAGAAATGCATCAAGGAGATTCAAGAAGTCTATGGGGAAAAAGAGTAGAAAAAAAAGGCGGTCGGGAAGAAAGATGGATGACACGCGAGTCAGCACACGTTGGCACATGCTGGGCGAGCCTGGGGGAGTCGAGCCCTCGACCCTTCGGTGACAAGAGATGTCCGGGGACGCCATTGGCACAGTCCAAAGGCATATGACTATGGGTCAATATTAACCAACCAACTAAGGGGGATTTCCACCAACAACAATAGGGAAAACAATGGTTAATGATAGGGGAACCAGGGGTACAGGGTTTTGACCCATAGCCATATAAAGCAAGTCCACTGTCCAAAGCATTCTCTGTCCGGGTCCCACCATAGAACCGAACCTGATTGAACCTCTTAGGGAAGAGAGCTTTGCCACAGAAACAACTCGACTGAGATTCTAACTTTGTGGCAACCACTTGCTTCTCTCTCACTGCTGGCAACGGTCTTTTGCGAACCTGCTCTAAAACAGATCTGCATTTCTTCTTTCTTCAGGACACTCTGCTAGAATCGTCCCAAACGTGTCACATGTTGGACTTCCCCCTTTCGATGCTCTTAAAATCAATTTACCTCGTAAAAGTCCACACCTGCAAAGAGGTTCGGTTCTGGGCAAACCGCGATGCCTCCGATAATGCAAGCGCTGACAGATTCCAAACCATGCATCCCAAAGATCCTTAAACCAATTTTTGCCTGCAAATGTTGAACAATTTGCACAAACAGGACAAGGCAGATACAGTATAGTTCCAGAGACATCGATTGTGTTGCAAGTCTATTAGCTTCTGCTACAATATATTTTGAGAAATCCAAGCCATCCACAAGTGGTTGCATCTCAGATTGGAATTCCTTTTGAAGTGCAGTACATTCAAATACAGAAAAATGAACGAGAAGAAACTTATATATCTTCAGCGTGGACATGAACTTGTGGATCATCTCATGACCATGGCTGCAGGGACCTTCAGCACAGCAGCAATTGCACCACCAGCTCTCAGGAGACCAGTGAGACTAAGCTGCGCGGTTCGTTCTTCCAGTGGTGGGACCGAAGGTCGCACTGGAGAAGCCTGCAGTAGTTGCTGAGTTCCAAAATGGCATAAAGTGCTTAGGGCGTCCAAATCCGTCCTCAGGGTAGCCGCTTGGAAGATGTCGTGGCCTGGGCTCAAGATGGCTCAAGATGGCTCAAGGCTGTGAGGTTGTTGCAAGAGTTCCCTGGGCTGAGCATGAAACAGCACTTGCCATTGCGCTGCTGAAAACGCCTCCATCACTTCATCTAGGGCTGAGCCACATCTTGCGGAATCAGAATTTTGAGTGATTTAGAGGTCCATATATTTTGAACTGACCCATGCGATGATGCACGTATGTATGCTTCGCTATGGCATGCCATGGATGACGGTTGCATCTTCCTTTCCGCATCTTCGGTCTGAAATCAACGATGCCGAGGTGAAACGCACCGCGGCTCAAGAGAAGAGGCCTCCCAACTTGCTCAAGGCCTGGGCCGGCCATGCACCCATCACCACATGTCAGAAGGTTCACTTCTAAAAATCATGTTTTTTTCGCATGTTTTTGTTGCATGTGTTTGTGTGTTTTTTTCATGTGTTTTCATGTTTTTGAATGTGTGTTTGATGTTTTCATTCCCAGCCGGAAAGTTGTTCATTGATGGTTCACAGCTACCTGTGGTACCACCACTGGCAAATGGCGGTCGGTCAAAACCCTGTAGCTCACAGCAAAAAAGCCTTCGTTGAGGTGTTCGCCTCGGATTTTTGCTGGTTGGTTCTGACCCGTTCCCTGCGACCACAGCATTTTCTCCAGCAACTGGTGGCCCAGCCTGGCCCAGCCTCCACCCCCGCGCCTGCTTTTCCAGCTCTCCGAGATCAGCTCCGAAGTCTACGACTTTTGAGACCTTGCGACCGCGAGGAAACCAACCATCGACGTGAAGCATCACCACAATCAATAGAGAGCATAGGGGTGCCACATATCGATAGATAACCATTTATCTATAACAATAGTAGTATCCATATTAAGCATCCCATATATCACTAGATAACCAAGCATCATCAAATCTATAACAATAAGAACGATGGAGAACCATGTTATCCTGGGGATACCATCTGATGCAACCAACATCATTAAACATGGTATGGTCAACTGCTTGTTCAGCAATCGTGATTGCTACAACCAATGCGATACACTCAGCTGTTACGATAATGGCATTTGGGTACAGTACAGCCCATTGCGATTCTTGATCGCCATAGCTTTCCAATAAGAACGGTGATTGCAACCAATCATGGAGTGGCTTGGGGACACAACATGCCAGACTCTGTCCGCACCCAGGTTGTCTCAGATTTCTGTGTCAGATTGCAGAGCTACTGATCACGCTTCTGGTGGGCAAGGTTGCCATCAGCATTCTCTCCCCAACAATCGTGCACTAATAAGAGATACATCAAAGACACCTTGGGCGGAGCAGCTTCTTTGGTTTCCGCCCTTTGTTCTCTGGCTTTCTTCAGCTTCGGTGGCGACGGTGATCGTGAGGATGGCGGATCTCAGGCAAACTTTGATCAAGGCTTGTTGGATTCTGCTTGTAGACAATAGTAGAATCATCAAGCACTCTTGGCAAAAGGCAGTGTCAAAGACCCTCGTGCGACGTGTATACTTGTCAATAATCCACTATATCAAGATCTATAGTTCTATACAGCGGGCTGTCCAAATGCCTCACAATGGCCAGTCAATGTTTGACATTGCTCAACCCCGGCCTTCGGCTTCCTCAACCTCATCTGCCGCTTGAATTTGTGCACCTCTTTTGCTTCGCTCCTTCAGCCGCTTCTTCTGGTGCTTCTCGTGGATTCGCGCTCGACTGACAGCAGCATCGGAAGAATCCCGTGCAGCCTCAGGAGAAGCACAAACGCAAAAGCAGCACGGATCAAAGTATGTTTCCGGGGGACTGAATGTCGTTGATGTATGATAAGATATTACACACGCAGATTGCATAACGTCTATCTTCAACAGACTCATATATATATATATATATGGTCACCCCCCCCCCTAGAACCAACCTCCATTTGTGCATGTCAATGCCATATGCATTTAGCAATACCATCTCTCAATACCATCGGTGCCATCCACAATGCCAAATACAATACCATCTGTCAATGCAGTCTATCAAAAAAACAAATTACATCCATAGTGTACACTGGGAAACGCCAAAACTCCAGAACTCCAAAACTCCAAAACTCCAAAAAAACAGACTATACAACTCCAGAGCTCCAAAACTCCAAAACTCCAAAAAGAAACAGACCATACAACTCCAAAACTCCAAAACTCCAAAAAAAACACAGACCATACAACTCCAAAACTCCAAAACTCCAAAACTCAAAAAAAAAAACAGACCATACAATTCCAAAACTCCAAAACTCCAAAACCCCAAAACCCCAAAACCCCAAAACTCCAAAACCCCATAACTCCAAAACCCCAAAACCCCAAAACCCCAAAACTCCAAAACCCCAAAACTCCAAAACCCCAAAACTCCAAAACCCCAAAACCCCAAAACTCCAAAACCCCAAAACTCCAAAACCCCAAAACTCCAAAACCCCAAAACCCCTAAAACTCCAAAACTCCCCAGACTAGATCCAGGGAAGTTGATGTCAAGTATCCAGGGTATAGTCTGTTTTTTTTGGAGTTTTGGGGTTTTGGGGTTTTGGAGTTTTGGGGTTTTGGAGTTTTGGGGTTTTGGGGTTTTAGAGTTTTGGGGTTTTGGGGTTTTGGAGTTTTGGGGTTTTAGAGTTTTGGGGTTTTGGAGTTTTGGAGTTTTGGAGTTGCATGGTCTGTTTTTTTTTGGATTTTTGGAGCTCTGGAGTTTTGGAATTGTATGGTCTGTTTTTTTTTGGAGTTTTGGAGTGTTGGAGTTGTATGGTCTGTTTTTTTTTGGAGTTTTGGAGTTTTGGAGTTGTATGGTCTGTTTTTTTTTGGAGTTTTGGAGCTCTGGAGTTTTGGAGTTGTATGGTCTGTTTCTTTTTGGAGTTTTGAAGTTTTGGAGTTGCATGGTCTGTTTCTTTTGGAGTTTTTGAATTCTGGAGTTATATAGTCTGTTTTTTTTTGGAGTTTTGGAGTTCTGGAGTTTTGGAGTTCTGGAGGTGTATAGTCTATTTTTTGGAGTTTTGTGTAACTATACGAGAAAAAATGTTGCTAATCTATATGCAAAATTTTGTTTGGAAAGTTGGATTTTTGGATTTATGGCTTTTCCTTTGTTGTTTTTGTCTTCTTGGTGAAAAATAAAAAAACTCAGGGTAAAGGATGATATTTAATGAAAAACAAAAAAACCTGGGGAAAACCAACAAAACAAAAAAATCTAACTTTTCCAAGGAAAATCACAAAAATCTAAAATATTTTGAATTAAACCAAACATTCTATTTGGACAGTTGGATTTTTGATTTTTTCCCTAGGTTTTTTAATTTTTCATTAAACACAGTTTTCCTTGAGTTTTTTTAACTTTTCACCCAGAAAACAGAAAACCAAGGAAACAGATCGACTTTGCTGAAAAAACAATTTTTGCTAAGGAAAACCAACAAAACCAAAAAATCTAACTTTCTCCAAGGAAAGCCAAAATTCAACTATTTTTGGTTAAACCACACATTCTGTTTGGAAAGTTTGTTTTCTTAGTTTTTTCTCTACAAACAATACTTTTCCTTGAGATTTTTCTGCATCTACCCATTCTCAATCCCACCAATAACGAGATATTTAGATATTCTCTCCTTGTAATTTCCTTATTCTCTTTAGAATAATGAGTGAATCAGGGGAGAATAAGAGGAGAATGAGGGGAGAATAGGTGGGAAATAAGGGAGAACAAGAGGAGGATGGGGAGAAGATAAGGAGATACCAAGGAACAAATAAATACAGAGAACATAGGGAGAGAGTAAGGGAATAATGATGAGAAAATGGGAGAGAATAAGGTCTCCTAAATATAATATACCTCTATTTTTCATCATTTGCTCCTCAGAATTTCCTTATTCACTCTTTAGAATAAGGAGGGAATAAGGGGAGAATAAAGGGGGAATAAAGGGAGAATAAAGGGGGAATAAAGGGGAAATAAGGGGAAAATAGGGGGGGAGAATAAAAGGGAATAAAAGGGGAAAGAATCATGAGAGACTAAGGAACAAATAGGAAGAACATAAGGAGAGAATAAGGAATTAATAATGAGAAAATAGGAAGAAAAATGAGATTTTCTACATATACCCTGAGTCCTTCTTATTCTTTTCCTAGCATTCCCTTATTCTCTCTCTCTCTGCAGAATAAGGCTGGGATGGGGGAGAATAAGAGGAAAATATGGACAGAATAAGGTAGGACTAAAGAACAATAGGGAGAACATAGGGAGAGAATATGGAAATAATAATGCTTTTTTTTGGGGGGGAGGAAAAAAGTTCCCCTTCTTTCCTTTTTCATTGTAATTCCCTGGTTCTCTTTTTTCTTAAATAAGGAGAGAAGAAAAGGACAATAATAAGGGGAGAGTATGAAGAGAATAAGGAGAGACTAATGAGAAATAGGGAGAACACAGGGAGAGAATGAGGGAATAATGATGAGAAAATGGGGAGAGAATAAGGTCTCCTAAATACACCTTTTTTTTTGACCATTTGTTCCTCAGAATTTCCTTATTCACTCTTTAGAATATGGAGAGAATAAGGGAGAATAAAGGGGGAATAAAGGGAGAATAAAGGGAGAATAAAGGGGGAATAAAGGGGGAATAAAGGGGAAATAAGGGGAAAATAGGGAAA
>VSDK01019191.1:101647-127479 GCA_009767595.1 Symbiodinium kawagutii | reverse complement strand
GGGAAAACAGGGAAAGAATCATGAGAGACTAAGGAACAAATAGGAAGAACATAAGGAGAGAATAAGGAATTAATAATGAGAAAACAAGAAGAGAATGAGATTTTCTACATATACCCTTATTCCTTTTTATTTTTTTCCTAGTTCCTAGCATTCCCTTATTCTCTCTCTCTCTCTCTCTTTGCAGAATAAGGCTGGGATGGGGGAGAATAAGAGGAAAATGTGGACAGAATAAGGTAGGACTGAAGAAAAATAGGGAGAACATAGGGAGAGAATAACATGGAAATAATACTTTTTTTTTGGGGGGGGAGGAAAAAAGTTCCCCTAAATATACCCTTATTCTTTCCTTTTTCATTGTAATTCCCTTACTCTTTTTTTTTAAACAAGGAGATAGTAAAAGGACAATAACAAGGGGAGAATGGGAAGAGAATAAGGAGAGACTAATGCGAAATAGGGAGAACACAGGGAGAGAATGAGGGAATAATGATGAGAAACTGGGGAAAGAATAAGGCTTCCCAAGAATACCAATATGCTCTCTATATAAGTCCCTCATTCCTTCTTCAGGATAAACAAGGAATCAGGGAGAATAGTGAACAACTATGGAAAAATAAGGAGGACACAGGGGCAGAAACAGAGAATAGTATTAAGGAAATGCGCAGATAATAAGGTTTCCTTAGTAAGCCTTAGTATACCCATATTCTTTCCTTATAATTCCCTTCTTCTCTCTTTAGGGTAAGAAGGCAATGAAGAAGAATAAGAGGATAATAGGAGGAAAATAGGGAGAGAATACGAAGAGACTAAGGAGAAATAGGGAAAACATCAGGAGAGTAAGGGAATAATGATGAGAAATTGGGGAAAGAATAAGGCTTCCCAAAAATACCAACATGCTCTCTATAAGTCCCTTATTCCCTCTTCAGGATAAACAAGAAATCAGGGAAATTAGAAAAACTATGGAAAAATAAGGGGCACATAAGGGCAGAAAAAGAGAATAGCATTGAGAAAGTAGGGAGAGAATAAGGTTTCCTGAATATATAATCTATCCTTATGATTCCCTACGTCTTTCTGGAGAGTAGAAAGGGAATGGGGTAGAATAAGGGGAGAGTAGGGAGAGAATAAGGAGAGATTGAGGAGAAATGGGAGAACATGGGGAAAGAGTAAGGAAACAATAATGTTCAAGAACTTGCTTCGGCTTAAAAGGCTGAAAATCAGATCTTTTTACTGGAAATACCATCAAAAACTGTGTTTTGGTTGGTTCCATATGATGCCCTCTGACACTTTGATGCCATCCCTCTTCCCTCATCCACTTCTCTACGCAAGTTCTCAAGACTCAGGAGCCCGACCAAGTCGCGAGCCACCTGCTCCAAAAAGCTTGCTCGGTCGTCACCTGCAACGCTCAAGGCTTCAAAGACTGACCGAGCAAAGGGATCAGTGCTGGGGGAGGCAGTTTCCGATGCCAACCTTCAAAAATGCGAGCTAGGTGCGCATTCAACCACTAGTCTGAATCCTTCGATCTGTATCAATTAGATCATTACTATTCGTCATCAATTCATCAATCATCACCAGTAACCAATATTTATCATTGATCACTAATCAACCATCACTTTCCACTAGTAACCATGGGATGAGTAGTATTAATCAATTACTAGCAGACAATTAACCATTTATCCATTTACTAGTAAGCATGGTTATTAATTATCAATCAGTGGAAAATACTGATTGATTAGTAATCAATTAACCAATAAGTAACCGTGAATTAATCATTTCTCCATTTTTGCATCATGCTGAACCCGTGAAATCACGCCACGCCTTCAGGATCGAACTGTTCACTTCGGAGCTCCTCTGCCAGCCTCAGCTCAGTGCAGGAAGGGGTCAACAGGGCTTAGGGCCTTAGGACCTGGTGCCCAAGACATATGTCGTGTGGTTTCTCAAGGCAGTTTGGGGTTGATGATAGGGGATTATAATGGTTAATATATGGCTAATAGTAATAAATAAAGATTGTAGTAATAATGATGATAATAGGGAATAATAGGGAATAAATGGTTGACAAGATGTTTGGGAATATATATATATATATAATGGTTAAAAATAGGGAATAGAGATCAATAAAAAGGGCTAAACAACTACTATATGATGGTTTCTAAATAGCTGGGGGTACCCCCAAAATGGTCAGTTTATTACTATAAATGATTTACTATAGGATGATTTAGGGGTATCCCTACTTTGAGAAATCATCATATCAACCAGTCAGTGGATAATCTCCGAAACGAAGCAGGAAATGATTGGGATATCTTGGAATGACATCCTTGATGACATGTCTAGTTCCGGTGATATGAACCGCAAATGCACAGCTGAGTGAACACAAGGGTATACACATGTCACAGTACTGTCCCAAGAAGGAACTGCACCACAAGAATGTTTGGACCTTTTCCATTTTCTCAGTAGAAGAAGTTGGCATGGCAATCATGGCACTGTTGTATTTGAGCTCTTGGCTGCGCAAGCTCGGACGTTTTTTTGGTGCCATCTTTGCTGAAGAACACGTGCTTGCCAGAAGCCTGGCTGCAACACCGAACTGACCGGTTTCTCTTGCAGACCAGAACAATCATTGATCTGTGTCTATGCTTGTGTCTACCGCTGATCCCAAACAAACATCTTGTTCATCATCATCATCATCATCATCATCATCATCATCATCATCATCATCATCATCACCATCATCATCATCATCATCATCACCATCTTTGTGTGTTTGTCTGTGCTTGTGTGTCTACAAGCGTGTCGCATGTTATCCGTTTCGGGGGTCATCTCGAGACTTTGCAGACTCGGCAACGTGGCAACACAGAAAGATGAGACCCACTCTGCTGGAACGGGCGTTTCTCAAAAACATGGGACCCGCAAATCATCCAATATTAAACATAATTAATAGTAAACAAACCATTTTTGCGGTCCCAAATGGAGGTTTCGCAAGTCATAGGCGACCCTCCAGTTATCGTCTAGCTTTTGTTTATATAACCATTTAGAGCAATAAACCAACCATTTTACGGGGTTCCCAACATTGAGAAACCCCTAAACATGTTGTCTCCATCATGTGCGTACCCTGGTCGTCCCCAACATGAGCATACCCATACCATCAAGCTGCGATGCGTCATCAGCATTCACCAACAAGCCCTGCAGGACAAGCGTGGGACCCTGCATGCATAGACAAACCAACGTACAGTGTGTATGACGGTCGTCGCAGGAATCAAGGCCGCTAAGAGGCGTCGGCCCAAACAAACACAAGGAGAGTGAGGCGAAGGAAAGGTGAAGGAAGGGCAAAATCTATGCGAAGTCATGCGAAGTCATTGCAGCACACTTGATGTTGACTTTGGTGTCCTCTTCTAGCCCCAAGCTTCATTGTATCACGCTGCATCCCAGGCATAGCATCCAAAACCGAATGGCTTTCCAACTGAGTCTTCGGGATATCCCATGAATTTCCAGTGTTTATTGGTGACTCCATGCTTCGGCAGGCGCCTGAACGGCTGAACCATCTCTGCGTAGCTTCAACTTTTTGTTGCCACTTGTGCTCACAGGAAGCTCGGGAAGGCTGCTGCTTGTGACAGGCTGCAAGAAGTCATCTTCCTCCGCAGGACCACTGGGACCATCCTCTGCCTTTCCAGCTGCTGCGATGCGGCGCTGACGTCGTTCCCATTTCCCCAATTTCTTCTTTGCACCATCTTTCTGAGAAAGCTCCCGCTGCTCCTCTTCATCCTTGAAACTTGCTGAAACTTTGAGGAAGAGGGTAACGAGACATCAAGGAAAAATACTGCGAAAGCTTGTCGTCAAGAAGTTAAGGGAGGCAAAAAAACAACAGCAAAGAGGTCCTCTTCCCTTTTTGCAGCATCTTTGTCTCTGCCCTGAAGCCAAAAAAAATATCAAGGTGCCAAGAAGTCATTGGAACTCAGGACTTAGGACCCACTGCTGGCACATGGCGATGCCTGCTTCTTGGCTCGAATCTTTTCTTTGAGCCTTTGCAGGGCAGATTGATTCTTTTTCTTCTTCATTTTGTTCTTTTCCGTGTCTTCGTCCGCTGCCTGCCAGTGTGTGCCCACACGCTGTGGATGACCTATTGACCTATTGGATATGACGACCCATGAAAGGACAGCCATGCTCAGATCTGTTTCCTAAAACACTTCCCGTCCATGGTGGGTTTTCCATGGTTTCGCAACAGAAAATGTTGCGGGATGCTGTTCCGTGGGGTCTCCGGACCACTTAACCATGGTGGGCCACGACTAGTTACAAATGTTACAAGCAGTCCCCATTGGGGTCTCCCCACCCCCCATATGGGTGTTTCTCAGAATAGGTGTACCCCCAAATCATTTCGTACATTAATCGTTTGGAATACTAAACCAACCAGTTTTTCTCCTAATATTTCCCCAAATCATTTCGTACATTAACTATTTGTAGTACTAAACTTACTAGACCAACCATAACTTTGGGGATCCCCTATGACTGGCTAGGTCGAAACCACCGGCAACCCCCTGCACCTCGCCTCCCAATCGGCACCCAGTTCCGGTACATCTGCCAAGCCCAAGGACTCAGCAAAAGCTTCCTTGGACAGGGCCTGGTGAAGGCAGGCATCCGAAGGCGGGTTGTGTTACACAAGGTCCGCAAGGTCGAACACCGGTGGTTTTACAAGGGTGGTACATCCAGAACGAACCATTGGATGGTGAATTAATGATGGTTGATGATGGTTATTGACCAAAATTCCTGGTTTTGTCTGGTGATTAACCATCATTAACCATTTCTGCAGCACGATGAGAAAGGTGGGAAGACTCTGATCAGTGGATGAATCGCAATCCTTGGCGTGAACACCAACACTGACCTCTCGCCTGGACATCGAAGATATCCTTCTCTTTCATCAGTCGGACCTAGTTCAGCATCTCGCAACAAATCCCAGGGTCACTCTCCACAAAGCATGCGAGTCTTCGGCTGCACAATGCAGTAAGGAGAATCAATCAAGTGCAGTAATGTCTTCCGCAAGAAACATCAGCAAGCGCCCTTGCGCCCGAGTCGTCGGTGCTAGGATCGCAACTGAACGAAGATAGGACGCGAAGGCCCTTTGGGCCAAATGTCGGATATCACCAGACCCTGCCAGCAACGAAGCCTGAGCACTCACAAGGCAGTGGAACTGATCCAAAAATGGCCGCCATCCAATCTGCAATGGAACGGCTGCCAGGAAGACATCTGACTCTGAAAAATGTAGGAGTTGATCTAGAAGTTATGTTTGAAGCCTAAAAGATCGTCGAAAGTCTTTGAATAAAGCTTCGTCTGGCTCTAAGGACGGGTCCAACTGTGGCTGAATGGAAAAGACCTTGTTCTGCTTGGCAGCTATGGCTCGAACTTCCACTCGCGCCTGCCAAAATCGGTAAGACAGGGGCTGCGGTGTTTTTTGGCAATGGTGCGTCCTTTTGCTGACGGATGTGGGTCAAATTGGGCTGCAACAGCATTGGCCGGGGTTCAATCCGACAGATGGAGCTACCAACCTGTCAGTCCTGTGCAGGACAACCTTGACCTGCATTGACATTCTATGCTTATTCTATTCAAGCAGAGACATTCAAATATCTCATGGTGTCCGTCCAAAAGTCAGCGAACGTCAGCGAACCAGGATTTAGTGGCAAACCTCTTCATCTGAGAATCCCTCTTAAAACCATCAAGGCTGTTAAGGTTCAAGCTCTGGCTGGGAAGGCCCGGCGTCCAACTCACCAGGGCGCCGCCATGGCGCCTTCGAGAGCTTCTGCGCAAAGCTCTGCTCGGAGGGCAGCAAAAACAAGGCGGATTTCCCCGTGCCTGCCCCCGTGGCCGGTCAACTTGTTGGACAACCAAAATGATCTTTGGATATCTTTGGCATATAGGAAAACATCAACTTGGGACCACGACAATGACCCGTAGTCAAACTGTAGTAAAACTGGAAATAACTTGAAAACCTGGAAAGCTTGCTAGTTTGAAAACTCGGAAAAGCAACCAATTTAGAGGTTCCTTTTGACCCAGACATGGCTTGGTCGGTGCCACTGTATTGCCAAACTTCAGTGCCATGGCTCACTGGTGAACTGGGCCCATAGAAATCCTACTGGCAAGCGTCGGCAAGCCACGAAATCAACCAATGGATCTTCAGCAATGGTGCTTGCTAGTGGGATTTCTATGGGCTATAGGATTTTACAACTAATGGAACCAAACATCTCCGAAAATTGTGGGCTTTGAGCGGTCTGATTTGGTGGATCAATAACTTAGGCTCCAGCTCTCGTATCTCGCAGTGCGGCCGACCTGGAATCAGATGTGTGACCTTGTCGCATTTTGGATGGTCACTAGCGTAGCTGCCATCCCTGCCCCACCATGTTGTAGTCCAAATCTCATGTATTCTTGTTGGACAACCATGAGTGAACACTGTTGGGACCCTATCATTTTTAGGGATGGAAACTGAATCCCACCATGCCCCAGCCCAGGGCACACGATGGATGTAGGAGTCCACTGAGTCAGGACAGTCCACCTGGCAACAGGTTTTGAACGACTAGCAGAATCACCATCATCCCCGGCCAGTAGAATCATAGTCATCACTGGTCGCCAAATGATGGAACCACTGTTAACATCGGTTAACAACAACTATATAGTCATTCAATATCCATTCTTGAACTGACCCACCATGAACAATGATCAAACATGATTTCGCTCGTCAACTGGGCGGAACTCAGAACCTGGACCACCCAATCCACCGCTGGAAAATCAACACCTCAGCGGCGCGACCGTGGACGCTGAAACTCCAGGTCCGTGCTCCTTGGCGCCCGACCGCGCGCCGCGATGTCGGTGCAAAACAAAGCGACAGCTCGCTCTCCTCGGAGGGGGGCTGAATTGGGCCCTGGGGCAGCCGCCAGCCGCCAGCCACCCAAAAGTGAGAGATGAGAAGCTTGGAAGAGGAAGCACACGGAACAACATTTGTCGATGCCGCTGAGTTTGGAGGGGAATTCGGAATGGCAGCTGATCTGAATTTCACTCTTTTTCCTTCGTATGATGTCGTATGAAGTCGTGGCAGAGCCTGCCAACAACTTCATAGATCAACAGCGCTACCTTAAAGGTGCCATGTGAAGTTTGAATTGCTTTACAGTGCAAACCACTATGCTAGACGACCATTGAAAGGATCTAGCTCAGGCCATAACGGCCACGGCTTCAATTCAAAGCCACAAGGATTGCAGCGCTCGCTGCCAAAGCAGGAGCTTGTACTGCTCCTGAGCTTGCAACCATCGAGGTTGTCGTTGTAGAGGTTGTCGTACTTTCAGAGCAAGGGTGCCGGGCATCAATCAGGAAATCAAAGACCTTCTCTGCTGCATCACTATCCATTTGGGCTGCGTAGCCATAGTCCGCAGTGCTGGAAGGGCGGTCAAGCAAATAGAAGCCCGTTTTGGCGCAGTAGCTGACCACTAGGCATGATCGGGTATGCAAATGTGCTTCACTCCTCACATGCACCTTGTCAGGTGCCAAGCCAGGAGCACCGTTGTAGTTCTTCTGCGCGACCACAAAGTTGTTGTAGCACAAACCATCCATCAGCACACCGGTGACCGTGGCTTCAACCGCACTGCTGGAATCCAAGGTGCAACCCTGGAAGCTTGCAGGTTTCGTGGCTTGAGCCGCCATGCAGTCGTAGTCATCCGTGCACATCTTGGTTGAACTCAGACAGGTGGTGCCCGAGGCTGCAGTCGAAGTCCCCAAGTCTTCGATAGATGTGGCTGTCATGCATCCATTGGCATCCTTCATGCCTGGTTGGTGGTTGAACCGCCCCTATGAAAAATATTCGTCAACCAACCATGTGTTAATAACTACCAGGAAAAATAAAAAATGTTTGAAACCACCAAGGAAAAATAAAAAATGTCAATCAAACCACCCGCCAGGTGCCTGTCACCTTCACAGTCCAGTTGTTGTCCAAGCCGTGGGCTGCGGAAGCGCCCACGACACTCATGGCAGCGCACAAATACTTCAGCATGGCGCGGACTTGACAGCGTTCCCCTTGCCTTTGAGTGCTAAGGCTTGAACAAGGGTGAAGAAACGCATCTCTGGTGTCCAAAAAGCAGGATGCACATGTCCACAAGAATGAGGTACACCGGATTTCCACAAACTGAACGCATTCGGTTTTGTTGGGAAACCAGCAGCCGAAGCTACGAACTTTGTGAACTACATACAATTGTTCCAAAGATTTGAACAGGATTTGTCCGGTGGTCTCTCACTGCCATATGCCAAGCTTCCTGCAAATATTATGTGTTTTATCTCAATTTCAAAAACCCTATCATATTGTGTGTTTTATCTCAATTTTATGGAGTTACCTCGATAAGAAAAACATCTTTTGCATCAAAGGATGCCGTATCCAATACATCCGCAATGACGACACACAACGGCTGGTCCAAGCCATTTCTGACTTCCAAGACAGGACACTGTCCGTAAACTGTTGGAAGACGAGCATGCGCTTGGTGAGGCTTTGTCTCCCATGCAGCTCCATCACTGCGGGGCCAGGCTTCAACCTGCCAGCGGATACGGCCGGCTCGGGCTCAGAAGTCAACATCAGAAGCTCTTTGAAGGTCACAAATGGTGAACCATGAACGGATATGAATCATGAATGGTTGAATAATGCCAAAGTGTATAATGCCTAATAATGCCTAAGTGTATTATGCCTGTGTGTATAAGTCGATGTATCATTGTGCTATGGTAACAGCCATTCCATGTACTCCAACAGGCTCCATTGATGGCTGAGGCCGCCTGTAGAAAGCCTCGTAAAAGAACCTCGGAGCTCGGTCGAATTCCTTCGCAGTTTTCCAGGCCCCTGGGGCTGAAAATCGAGACCCGAGCCGCACTTGTTTGCAGGTCGACACGAAGACGATGATCTTCTTTTGCGAGTGAGAACCTGCATTTGGTCAAGACGATCAGGATTGGAGAGGCATCTTAAAGGTTCTTGAAATGCATATTCACTTAATAACACCTTGATATACGCCATGCGACCTTACATTTTCGATGGTCAACAGCTGCATCTCCCGAGTTCGGTCTTCTGTTCCAGGCCCCCCGTGCGGCCCGCTGAGGTGCCAACGCAGGAAAGAAAAGAGGGTATCGACTTTCTTTTCCAGCGGCATAATCATGAAGGTCTGCCTGAAGCCCATGAAAACTGAGATGGGTTATTTGTGATCATTCAAATCATTCGTGATATTTGTGTTGATTGTCTTACGGACCAAGAAGGCTACAAAATGCTGCCTCAAAAAGAAAAAGAAATCAGGCTCTCCAGAAACAGAAATGCTCCCTCAAACTGATACTCCCTCAGTAATGACCTGCTTTCAGTAGGGAAACATCTGACTTTCGGGTACAAAGCTGTGGACAAATTCCATTGAGGAGAAGCGCTTCAAGGTATCTGGTGTACGGCTTTTTGCGTCATGATGCACGGAGATGACCTGGCGGAGCCCAGTTTTCGCAGGGGGTCTGGGTTTGGACTTGGGGACTTGGAGAGGGTTCTGCTTAAACTTCAAAGACTTGAAACACCAAAGGCTTCAAACCCTTCCACAGCTCAAGGCTGTTGATGTTTCTATCTGTCTCAGTTCTGCGCTTCAAACCGGATTCACGGGGACATGAGTTTTCCAATCCTCCAACCCTACTATACCATGCCAGCATAGTCTTGCTTCAATGATTACCCCTTCGAAAAGCAAATCCACAGAGTGACGTCGAAATCATAAGAAATCCGATTGCACCCAATGCCTCTGGGGAACGCAAAGCCGCACGACCAAGTCGATGAACGCTGCTCTGGAGAGTGGCGGAAAAAAGTAGCCTCAGGAGACACTCTTCTGGTTCGGCTTGAGTGTAAAACCATGGTTTCAACCACAGAATGGATCAAAGTAAAACACACTCATTGAACCTTTCATTTGGCCACCCGTAGAGGACACATACAAATGTGGTTCTTATGCGGCTGTGGATCAAAATCCTGAAGAATTATCCTTTGCATTTCCCCCCTCGTCAACCTCCGCTCGGCCATAACAAACCAAGTTGAGACAGCCATCAATCTGCAACATTTGCTCACCATTATTTACCATTATTTACCGTTGTTGACCACTTGTGTAAATCATTATTGTCAATCAATCATTATTGGTAATCACTGTTGTCAATCATTACTGGTATTTAGTTATTCTATTTTTAGTATTTATTGTTAATTGGTCATGAGGTAATGTTAATCATCGTTCTTGATCACTATTGTTGATCATTATTGCTGATCATCATTGTTCATCACTAATTATTATTTGCAGCCATTACAGTGTCAACCAGTATTGTTAACATTCATTCTTACGTACAAATCATGATCAAACATAGTTTATCGCTGTATGAAAATCACGATCAACCAATAATGACCATTATTGCTTTGAAAATCATGATCAACCCATAATGACCATTCTTGCTAATTAATCTGTACTGTTATTATTTATCAATCATTCTTGTTAATCATTATTGTGAATCACTATTGTGAATCGCTATCGTTAATCACTTTTGTTGATCATTATTGCTATATTGAAATCGGGATCAACCATGGCTATCTTACAGTTGCCTCAAGTTCGGACCGCTGTGGCTTGAGAGTCCCGCGTCTGGCGCTCCTTGGGTAGATGCTGCAGGATGTTGTGCATGGTCTCCTGGCGTTGTCGAACTGTTAAGTACCCTGGATGAACATGGCAGAAATGGACATCATGGTTACTTCATGGTCAGTTCATCATAAATTGACGACTAATTCACAGTGGATAACTGTCGAATGAATGTACAACCAAATGGTGGTTTCGCATGGCATAGGGGTACCCCCGAGTCATCCTTTTCAAACCATTTTTTGCAATAAATCAACCAACCATTTTGGGGGGTTCACTGTTTTGGGAAACCACCAAAACGGACATCATGGTTGCTGAATGGTTTGTTCATCATAAATTGGTTTCGAATTCACAGTTGATTGTATGTAATTCCTGACTAAGTAAGGATTGATTAATTAGTTCATATTGAATATAGTTGTAGTCCTTTTTGGAGTGATGAATGACTACTTGTAGTTAGTTAATGGTTAAACCAGCCGTAGACAACACAACAAACAGGGAATACTTCGCAAACTAATAGGATGCGGATGATGTTTTTGCGCGCAATAATAGTACTTAGTCAAACGTGATATCACCGAGTCAAGCTGTGGGAGTATTCACATCTGCCTCCCGGGTTCCTCACAGCCAGGCAGCCTGGAAACCGAAGTCCAAGATCCGGTCAGCTTCATCAATGACCTGCCAGGTGGCATCAAATGACCAGTAGTAACTGCACAAACGTCACGGGTGGACCAGGACGTGTCAATACCAACCAACAAATGGGTAGCATCCCAACTAAGGCACTTAATTTGAACGTTTAGGGGAATAGCAAGGGGTTAAGGGTGTCAAAAAAACAGCTATATCCTGTATGGACACCAGTAGACTCATTGAATCTCTTTTTCAATCATATGGCTGCAGAAAAATTGCGTGTTCAAAGCAATTCAAAGCAAATTCAACACGTACTTTGGCAGGAAAACAAGTTCAACTAGATGTTTTCCGACAAATCATCAATTCAAAGCTGAGTCAGACAAAAATCCAGAACTGGTCCGCAATGGTCCGTGCTCAAGTGACAACCTTCTCTGTGCAACGGTCGCCGGTCCATGCCAGGTCTACCAGCATCAAGAGCGAAGAAGCATCAAAGCCCGGTGATTCGTCCAGGTGCTGCAACAGCCTGGCGTCCATGTCGTGGCTGTTGGCAACTATGACTGTTAAGAGAGAGAGAGCGTGGTGTGCTATGATCAACCACAATTAGTTGTCCGGGAAAAAAAACACATCAATTGAGAAGACAACTTTTTCCGGTCTAGAGAACAATGGTTTCACAAGTTGTTTCAACAATGTTTCTCAATGATGGTTGAGAAGACCCTTTTCCATCTTCAGTCTTCAACCTTTGGGCCTTCCATCGAGCACAGTCATGAAACGTGCAGCCTGTGTGAACCTCCACATATCTCAATTCTGCTGGCCTGCCCGGTGTTGCCACTAGCACGCTCATGGACGAGACCGCTTTCTGCTCCTTGCAAGGTGGGGACAATGCTTAGAGTCGTGGGAAGGAAGGTGGGGATGGGTGGGCACTATGCAAATGGCCCCCATGTCGTGTAATGTCATGCTCCTGTTCCTTCAAAACCCCGGAGATGTGTGCCCTGTTACAGTGCTACATGACGATGGTGGACTCCCCAAGTGCGTCATTGCGCAGGCCCCAAGCAGCGCTGATGGCTTCTGAAACCAGCCACTAAGACACTGTTGCAGAAGACACGTCACGGCACACTGCTGCAGCTCCTCGTCTAAAGAGCGGCCACCAACGATGCAGCCAGCAGAAATCTCATGTTCCTGTCCAATGTTTGAAAGGACCTTAGATACACAAAGGGCTTGCAATCGGCAGGCTTGCGATATTTCCGCTTGGTTGGTTGGTCGATTAGATCATCAATTGCGAGGTATGAAAGTCCAAAAAAATGAAACCACCAACTAGGTATCAACCAGCTATCAACCAGATTTGCCACCTGTCACAACAATTCACAGGCCCCACAGGGAATGACCACCAGCACGTGGTGCACCTAGCGCTGAGGCCGCCCACTTGAAAGATCTGGTAGGCAAGCTCCCGGGTCGGGGAGACCTAAGCGTAAGACCTGTCTTCTCTGGTATAGACGCTGGTGAATGATGGTAATGGTACAAAGTAGGTAGCAACAATGCCAGGTATCTTGTAGTACTAGAGACTAGTATTAGATCAGTGATAGATCATGGCTTAATTGTGGTTCAAGAATTAAGTAGAGAAAAACATGTTGTTTGATGTTCATAGTTGAACGGTGATAAATCCATTTGGAATCGTTTGGACATCTCCTGGTGGACAATGGCTACTTGCGGTCCATAAGTGTTTGTAAGAGATAATATGCCTTTAAACGACAAACAAGACTGAATTGTGTATACTTTCATGTGGCATTGCTAGCGCTTGCAACATGTCAGGCTCCGACAATTGCTGCACCCAAACCATCCATGTTGCTCCAGCTATTCCTCCGGGGCGAATGCGAGGCGATCAACAACAGGGGGTCACTGTCGATTGTCAACTGAATCCTGATATCTCTCGGGTCGGTGAGCAGTTTCCTTTCAATCCTCTGCCAGACTCAGAATACCCAGCGCCCCTCCCATCAGAATTCCAACCCCCAGGTCGGCCTGTAAAGTTTCTCCACCACAGGAATCAGAAAGGCCAAAGTCTTACCGGATCCTGTCCGGGCTTCGCCAAGAATATCCCGACCTCAAACCAAAGCACTGCCGTGAAAGCTGCACGGTCAAGGACCCATCAAGGACCATCATAAAGCATCTGAAATCATCCGAATCTCTAAACATTAGACCACAAAGAAACGAACTTATCTCTTGAATACGGAGAATGGTTCAGTCGTCAGTCGCCAGTTCACAGTGTTCGCCACAACTCAGCCATATACCGAAGAGAGCCACAGGAATTGCACCACTCTGAATCTCCGTCATCTTGACATACTTTGATGCCTCGTCTGAACAAGTGAAGGTCGCTTTGCTCCACAGGATGGATAATCAAAAAGCCTGGCAGTTCACCTTACTGATCTTTGATAAAACTGCCCAGCTGGAACTTCGGCCGCTGTCAGTGTGTCCAACTATCCCCAAAGCTGGTACCAGGATTAGATCTTGGTGATCACCAAGTGCCACAAATCATGGACTTCAACAGCACCTGGCCTCAAGACCACGCACCGTCCGAGCGGAGATGGGCAGATCTTTAAACAAAGCTCCAGTTAGAGCTGGTCCCTGGCGAGACTGCTCAAGCTGAAAAAATCGAGCCGCGCCATACATAGGATATCTACTCTACCATAGAACCCACCAAAAACAGGAGGACAACGTTGAAACTTGGCTCAGTGTCCAGAGTTTCTGGACTCAGCTCCAATTTCGAATTCCATCCAGTGATCAACATCCTTCAAGACCATTCTGAGATACAGCCTGGTCGTTTCAAAACTGTACAGGATCTGTTCCTGCCTTGCCAGCGCCTTCGCTTTTGTCAGCTTTTCTTTTGCCAAGAGCGCTCTTGGCATTGCACTCTGCTCGGATTCGTTCTTCCAACCGCCGGATCTCGGTCTCCTGTTCAGAAAGGGCGACATCTGGAGAGTTTATGAGAAAAGGGAGCACATGTTGTTGTCCAAAAAGGCCCTTTCAAGATCTTTCAAGCAAAATGAAACAAAGGGAGGCCATCTTGGACCTGAGGCTCCCTTTGATTACCAAGGCTCGTTGAGGCCTTTGGCAAACGCCAGAGCTCCTCTGCATCTCTTCGATCTCGGCGTGCATGCGTCCCGAGTTTCTTCTTAGAAACCTTGCCGCGCAGTTTCATACAGTTTCTATCTCCTGCCTGACATGTAAAAAATCCCATGTGCCAGAGACGCACATCCTCTTGCAGGGTTTAAGTGCCCTGCCTTTTGTTTCTTTCCATTTCCGCCCCGTGCCATGCAGGTGTGTTTGAATGTCACTATACGGCAAAGTATTCTGGCATCCCTGCTTTTGCATGAAAAAAAGGGGACGGACTGTAAATATCAATATGATTTAAAGATGTTCGGAGTACAGTTTCTTGCGAACAACAAACTCAAAATGTTTATGCAGGCAACTTGTTGATACTTGGCCGACTGTCCACATCTTTGTCGCGTCTGGGCATGTAAGGGACGACCTTGAGCTGCAAAGTCAGCCCTATGACGTGCAAATTCAACGGCACATTGACACCTGGTGCCCTCACGGAACTGCGCCAACTGGTCAGCTGTTTTTTGCCTTGAAAAGTTTCACAGCTAAAGGCTGCGGTTTGCCAAGAGACAAGCTGGCCTCCAGCCAGCATCCAGCCAGAAAAAACATCACTGAAACTTGTGGTCCACGGCCCGACGAACGTCATGACCACTGAAAATCAGCCTTTTCAAAAGGAGTCTTTTGAAATCAAAAGAATTAGTAGTGACAACGACATGCTAATCACATCTTATCATACTAGTGAAAGGGACTAGATGGACTTGTAGTTTCTTGATTTCGAAACCTGAAGTCTCAGTGCTGTATAATTGAACTCGCCAAGAGTTTGTACACAAATTTAAGACAAGGCTGGACAAGGCCAGCCTGACTAGCCTATTCTGTGGCACTCTTGCCATGAGTCCAAGGTCCAAAATTCTCTGCCTTGTCTTTCGACGGTCCACTTCTCATACAAAGCATCAATAAACATCAATGCCTGGCATTCAACAGCTGCGCCATGCTGCACCCAGGTGCCAAACAGATGGGAGCTCTCCATGCATGATGCTGGATATCAAACAAGGTCACGATGCCAAGTGAGCTTGAAATCAGCTGGTGATATGTCTGAACAGTCTGCTCCAAGGGAGGATTTACCCAGCATAGAGATCATTGCTGCGTTTCACCCAGCAGGGGACGTGAGTTCTATTCAATGGCCATGCTTGAATGATGAAATATGATGACGTGGACAAGATCCTTCTATGGTTCCCAACGTCTGCAAAAAAATCTCGAACACACGCTATGAGTTTTGAGCCTGTTGAAGGTTGACCAGCAGGGTCAACTGAGACTCCAAGGCTTTCCTGGTCAGGGTCATTGGGCCAATAGGCCAATAGGACAAAAAAGTCGTGAAGAAATCGTGAGCACAAAAGCACAATCAATTCATCGCTTACCTCCTTTCTATCGCGAGTGACACGCAGTGACTGATGGGAAAATCCGACAAATTCGGCACCTGGGATGAAGTCTGATAAAGCCCTCCCTAAGTTGCTTTGGCATGGGATAACCAGCACCAACCGTCACCAACCGTCACCAACCTCTACTGATCAACACGGCTCCAGCCGGTCTCCTTCGTAGGAAGTAGCCAGCAGTCGCTCCACCGGAACTGGCGACGCCACGGCTTCCCCAGAAGACACCGTTGGAAGCTTAAGAAGTTCCTTACTCCAGGCCTGCTTCCCGCCAGAAACCCTCATTGACCATGGAAGTTATGTTTAAAAGACTTCTAAAGTTTATACCTCTTGCGAGAGGCCAAAGGTCATCAACATGCTAGGCAGACTCTCTGGATGAAGGAGTACAGATCACCATCTTGACGGCCTTCTCCTGGTGCAAGAACATGGCCAAAAGAGGATTCCGTGAACATGCAGCATCGATCAAGAATGGTTGATACTAGCAATGCTTGGTGAATGGTTTGGTCGACAGTAGTTGACTGGTACGACTGGTTGATGGCGAACAAGGAACTTGCCATCACAGATTTTCCCGCACAGAAACAAAGCGGTCCGCCATGGCTGACATCACGTTCGGTCTCTTCTGTGTCACCTGGAGAAGCGACAACTTGAAGATCGATTATCTGCACGCAATGATCCGGCGAGATGGATCGAAAGATTTCAAACTGTCAATGTGTTTTTTTACCCTCCCGAAATGCTGTGCCACCAAACAAAGCTTGATGGTTCACCTCAAATAAATACATGCAAGATTGAATGTTTCTCAAAATGGGGAACCCCCAAAAATGGTTGGTTCATTCCTATAAATGATTTATATGGGATGATGTGTGGGCGCCCCTATTTTGAGAAACCACCGATTGGGTATCACGTGAAGTGCCACTGGCTATGGACAGACCCACTTTTGTTAGATACTCCCTTGGTTTTATCCTCAATGTCTTAAGACAAACACAGCCCCTGAACCCTAATATGGGGTGTTCTTAAAAGGGGGGAACCCCCACAAATGGTTGCTAACTTGACCTTTGTGCCCCAACTGGGTTTATTACAAGAAAGTGGCTAATAGTGGATGATTTGAAGGTGCCCCTATCTTGAGAAACACCCATATGGCTATGGGTCAAAACCCTTAGTCCCCCTGGTTCCCATCATTAACCATTGTTTTCCCTATCGTTTGTGGGTTATTAACCACCATGAAATTGGTTGGTTCACTGCTTGACCCAGCTCGCCATATTTCTGAGACCCGGACCGCGTTGCTCAGCGTGGTGACGCTGATGGGCACACCCTTCCGCTTGGGTGCGTTGGCCTCCGACTTGGCCGGTATCCAAGCAGTTGACCCAGCCATTTGGAGTAGCCAGTTGGGTGTTTCTCAAGATAGGGGATCCCCAAAATGGATGGTTTATTATATTATATAAATGATTCAAAGACTGTAATGATACTATACTAGATACTATATCATATACTAGAAATGATTTTAAATGGCTGATTGGGGGGCACCCCTATTTTGAGAAACACCCATCTAGGCTGTGCATCATCAATATACCATGCCGCAAACTGGGAAGGCTACAATACAACAAGTGTCTGCTAGACTGCCAAGCAAACCCATTTTGTGTCTAGTCTCGCGGAGCTTTGCCGCCTACTTCACCGACATGGCCCGTCACAAATGCTTTCGCTTCTTCACTGGTCGGGTCTTGGATGTTTCAACACCCTGGAAGAGGTCCTGCACAACCTTTGGCAGTTGACCCTTCTTGATCTTCCTTTGGACGGCTGTGCACTGAGATCCAAATTTGCAGCATGCTTGCTTCAGTGTGTCCAGGCCCTTCAGAACTGCATGCTCGGCAATGGAGGAGAAGCTTTCTTCTGTGATCAGTCCCTGAATGAGATCTGAAAGGACTACCACAACAGCTTCAACTTGCCAACGATGAGCCAGGTCCAATGCTGACAGAGCAGTTTTGTAGTCGGGATCACCATGGGTGGAACAAGTGTAGAGCGCTTCCAAGAAAAGGGTGACTGCATCGCTAGTGGTGTCTGCCAGCTGGATTCGTTGAGTTTTCGCTTCTTTCATGGGGGACACTAACATTGCCCGCACCACTGGAGATGCCTCTTGGAGCATCCCAGCATGAGCAGTGACTTGCCCATCAAGAGCTTCAATGGTCAAGTCGTGCGAAGCTGTGGCGTGTAGAAACTTGTCCCAAATATCCACAATGCCTTCATCCACAGGAGCTCTGGGCCTAGTCTGCTGGCCTGATGCTTCTGCAATTCTGTCTGTGAACCTCACAGCGGCCTCAATTAAACTTTCGTTTCGTTCGTCTCCCCAAAAATCCTCAAGGCAGGCAAGCAGGAAGGACAAGGCTGATTGGCCTGCAATCGGGATCTCAGTGTCATCCTCATCCTCATCGTCCAAACAAGCGAAGGTGTGGACCTCGTTGCTATCACCGGAACGCTGTGAATAGCTGGCACCTGACTTGACGAGCCATTCAATCCCGTCAAGCTCCCTGGCTGCTTGCTTGCGTTCCCAAGTGCAGCTTGCCAAAGCCTCTACAAGGATTGTGGTTCTTCTCTCAGGATGAAGCACTTTCCAGTTGAAATCTCTCGGGACAGTTCTTTTCAGCTTTTCGAAGTTCCCTGTCCGTAGCAACGCCCAAAAGAGATCAATGTAGTTATTGGACATTCGAGCAAATGTTGCTGACCTAAGATCTCTGAACATGCGCTTCAGGTAGAAATCGGTGCTGTGCCACTCTTGAGCCCAATAATGCTTGTGAAGACTGAGACCAGATTAGAATAAGCCATCAAGTTTGGCTGCCCCACATGGCAATCTTAGAACAAAACTAGGCTAAACTTCGGCACAATCAGAATTGTGCTACTCGTTACTTGTTCATACTTGGTCATGATGTTCATGTTTGCTCTCTAGATTTGGTAATGTCAGTGCTCATGGCTTGGATCTGTCACACAATATACAGTCTTAAGCGTCAAGGCGAGTTCATGCCAATCCATCTCATTCCCGACTCATTCCAACGTGGAAAATCAAGACGAGGCTTTTGTGCCACCACGGCAGCCTCTATGTATGAAGCAGTCCCAGTAGTTGCGTAAATCCTCAGAGAGAACTGATGGGTGGCAAAGAATCACTTGCTGAGCATACTTGTGCAGCACACTAAATACCATTCAGCCTGCGGCTTCGCAGTGGCTCTTCCCGCAGACTTGGGAACTTCTGAGCACTTGGCTTGAAACCCATCTCGTCCAAGAACGGCAGGTACTTCAAGATGGTCTCTTTGTGGTCCTCGAAAAGGCCAACAACTTTTCCCCGTCACCAAGTTGTCGCAACTCAGTCCTGTGGTCCGAGTGACAGCAGGATCCTGGCAGAGCTGCTAGAGAGGTTTGCTGGGGATAACCAGGCAACAAATGACCATCATCGAGGAATCCCGAGTTTCACCATCAGTTGTCTTACTTATCCCAACCATAAACTTTCTTCCAGCCAAAAAAGGAACAGTTCTTCACCCACCAGTGGCCATGTTTGGAGACCTTCAACTTGACCAGTCCCATCCGTGAGGGCTACCAGTGCCCCGGCCGCTGAGGACCCGCACCCACAGGGTTCAAAGGTGACCTTCACACCGCTGGCAATCAAGGCCTTCAGGAAGGCCTCGTTGGCATTGGATCCGAAGCACGCCACCTGGGGCCATCGACTTAACAAGTCGAAGACTTGTCGTGGAAGACTCGTCGGCAACGGATCCAACAACTTCAACTCAGTGGGTTGGATCTGAGCGTTCTGAGGCGAAAACTCATCGTTTTCATTGCTGTTTTGTTGAAGAAGTAGATCAAAAGATGGAGTACCAAAGGACCGATGGCCCAAGTTCGGGCTTGCAAAACGATCCCCTACCGTGCCCGTCTTTAGGGTGGCCGTGCCTCACCGGTACTCTGCATCTCCACTCCAACATGTGGATCGGAGCCGCTGAGCCGCTGGAAAGAGAACATCGGAGCCTCCAGACTGTGACAGTGACACAACTGAATCCAAGTCCAAATACCTGACAACTATATGCGTACATATATGCTATGATGAGATATGCATGTGTATACATATATGTATATATGTACAACTACATATATATATACATATATATATATATATACATATGCTATGATGACATATGATGGGATATATTACAGTTGTGTCTTCGTATACATATATACTGTGATGAGACATATATATATATATATGTGTGTGTGTATAGATATATACATATATGCATATGCGTATAAGTATATATGCATGTATTACGTTGATGAGATATGTCACACATGCGAATACATATACATATATACTATGATGACATATATATATTATATATACATATATATGTATATATATATATACTGATGTATATATATATATGCTATGGTTGTATATATATATATGCTATGGCTATATATATATATATATTTGCAAATGCAAATACATATATATATATATGTGTATATATATACCATGATGTTGGTATTTCTGAAAATCATCAACAGCGATGACATGATATTGTTTCAAAATAGTGAAACCTGTCAGGAGGGAGCAGCCCACCCCCTTTTGGAACAGATCGCCCAAGCTGTCAAATGTCATGTGGTAATTCTTGTCTCGTTAGTCGTTGGGCTTCTGTTTCTGGCAGAACTTCTGCACGTCTCCGCATGGAGATTGAGAAACTAACCATCATCACTAGTATAAAATATACTTACTTACAAAGCACAATCAACCATGATAGCCGTTTCTACTTTGTTAGAGTTGGTTGTGAACCATTATCAGCGGCCAAATTGAACCATCATAGACTATTATCAATCCATGGATTTCAAGATTGGTTTCATAAACCCAACTGCTGCAGGATCTGTCAACTTCCAGGCCTTGCATGCGACGAACTCAAAATCGTAGAGATACACGGGCATTGGCTTGACATCCTGCCATGATGTTGCGGTGCCAAGGATCTGTGGATGTCTATGGATTGGATCTGTGGAGGGAGGACTTGACAATCCATCACACTGACTGGGTCTGTTCATGACTGGTAATCAATTGTTGCCTATGAGGTTTCAACACTGGGGGATGACCCAAACACACCAGGTGTCTCTGATCACTCACTTCTTGGTGGCCACAAAGAACTGGGCCTCTTTATGCAATCCCCCACCATCCCAAGGCAGTTCTATGCCATCCTCTGCTATGGTGTCTTTCCATAGATGGAACCTCTGCAGTGGATGGACAGCTGGCAACGTCCTGCTTCAGCATCACACGAGTCGCTAGCTCAATGAAATTCACATTTAGTGTCTTGGACACAAATGGTACCTGCCAGGCCCATGTCAAACACACGCAGGTCAAGGGCGGTGAACTAAAGACATAGTTGGACATTCTCTTGGATGAAATGGGCGATAGCCAATGCCATCCCAGTCATCTACAGCCTGAAAAGTAATAGCAGCTTCGCGACACCACCTTCCAGCCCCAGCCGCGCACTGTTCGAGATGCTCGGACATTGCATTCGATCACTTTGACTGCTCGCAGTGAACTGCTGGAACCTTCCTGGCAAACATGCACCAAACGAAGTCCAAGAAAAACTGAACTGAAAGAAATCCAAAGGAAGAAGCAAAACTGACCTTAAGAATTCCCCCACCAAGGAATTAGAGGTCGTACAGTGCTACTCAGCACCATTTATTTGCAGAATTCCTCATTTGCTGTCTGTTCTTGTTAAAGCAGATCAAAGAAAAACAAGACATGCCAACGAAAAATGTGTCAGAAAGGCCTGTGACATGAACTGCACGTTGAAGGGCCCTGAGATGTTGAGAGCCTTGCACCTTGGCTTCCCGGAACAGTCATGCAGCGATGGTCCATGAATCTATGGCAACTCGCTGCGTTGCTCGCCAAGTGACAACTGAGATGCAATGTGCATCACCCGGCGATGAGTTTCTAAGTGCAAACGTTGCGAAGGGAGCAGCAAAGTAGCATCTCCGCTGTGAGTTCCAGCATCCTGGATATCAGCGGCCCAGTGGGCTACTGGCAACACAATCAAACAACATGCCAAGTGGGTCTTTCAAACACCACTACAGTTTGATCGATTCCAAAAAGGATCCAATGCTTTTCAAAACGCCTCGATGAAGCACCAACAGTTGGCACTCCTACCCTTGCAAGGCGTATGCAAATCATATGTCGTTGTACAGTTGTGGTGTCCCATTGTTTCCCCACCTCAACGTGCTCCGAGATCGCGTAATTGATAACTTGTCCATCTCGGCCAATGCCATCGAATTCGATCTCCCTGGTGATCAAAACAGAACCAGTTGATGGTTGCACAAGTGTTGCTGCAGGGACAACATACCCAGCTCAGTTGAAAGACTTAATCAGGCCTCCAATGCACATCTTACAAAGTGTCTTTTTTGGGCTGCCATTCATCTTACATGTCTGTTTTGCTGCAGCAAATGTCTACTGTTTCGTGCATCAACGATAGTCACAACTCGGTTCCAAGGGACGACTATACTCAAGGGGCTGACTGGGCGAGTCCCTTTCAGAATCTCAGAACACGATTTCCACGAGTCGTCATCAGTCTCTTTTTTGATTTGGCCTTGATGGATAGACTGTTGCTGCACAGCGTACTCTACATCGTACTGCAATGGGTCTCCCAAAATATCCAAACACCGATAAAAGGCAGGTCAAATATTCCAGAGATGTCCGTTTGTGGATGTTAGGATGTTCATGAGGGTGTCAGGGTCTACTGACTGACTGTCACATGCACTCCAAATGTTTCTAAATATGCCTGAAGTACACATATATATATATATATGAATATATATGCCTTCTGCAGAGTCAAATGGCATAGCCAACCGAAAGCATTGTTGGTGGATGGGGGCAATGAAAGGGCTCAATTTATCTTCTAGGACTCAGAGCTTTACTTGCACATGGAAGCTCAGCTGAAGAGTAATGATTTCCGTATTTGCGACATGTTGCGCGAGGCTCATGCAATCATTTGCTCAGCCACTCCTTACTACACATGTGGTGGTTTCTCAAATTAGGGGTACCTGCTTCTCATCCAAAATCAACCATTTATAGCAACCAAGCATCCCTTTTTGTGGCTCCCTATTTTGCGAAACCATGCCACTTGTCTATGTCTTGTTGGCGACAGGCGTGGCCTTGCATGCTCGATATACTTCGAGATCACCACAGGATGCTCTTGCTCAACCTCAGCACGAAATCTACCACCTGGATCTGTGGCATTGTGCGATATGGCCATCCTATGCGAACCAACACCTGCGAACCAACCCTTTGGGCCCCACGGAGACTGATACCTGATGCCCCATCCTGAGGTGCCCTGACAACTGCTGAAGTGCCCAAGAAAGCCTTCAGCTGATCCTGACTCAGTGCACCCAACGTCTCCCAAAGATCGAGCGGAAGAGCAAATCCATTGGAAAGATTTGGGAAGAAATGATCAATCTTCAGCTGGATGAGGAAATCTGGGAAATGCGGCAAGGGATTGATTGGAGTTCTATTTCTGCATCCTAGCAAAGATAATCTTACCAAGGAAGAAAATACCAGAAGTGCCAGCAGCTGTGGGCAACTCAGAGAGGGCCTCCACATTCTGGCTACTAAAGAAAATCAATCATTGTCAACCAAAATCAACCCATCATGAGACATCATCAGTAAGCATTGTGATTGCCACGACGGTGCTGAGCTAAGCTATGCATTTGCTGCTTCGTAGCTTCCAGGCTGAAAGTGAGCATCCAATAAGGTTCTACAAAGTGGGCCTTTATAAATAAGTAATAATTGCTAATGGCGAATCTCAATAAATGCACATAATCAATCATCCGAAATAATTGTGAATAGAAGGAAACCAATGGATTTTTTCATTGGCATTGAGTATAATCAGTTCATATAAATCAATCCAGCGTTACTTATCTCCAATGAGTATTCTTTGTACACATCAATATCAATGCAAATTCAACAAATATGATGATCGTATTGCTTGCTGAGTCAAATGTTGCTTACAAAATTAAACTTTGCTCTACACTGATGATTCGCTAGTGATCCTTGGCGTTTGCAGGCGCTTGCTTGGCGCTGGCAATCCAGTCCTCCGTATCAATGACTCGCATGGCTGCGCCCGACAGCACGTAGGAAGGACGCACGAGAACGGGAAAGCCAACCATGTGGGCGAAGCTCAACGCTTCCTGGTTGCGGCATCTGGGTCTGGCATCGATCACACCAAGGACTACCTAGCTCTGCTCGCTCTTGGCAGATTACAAGAGTTTCCTTCCCGTGGATTGCAATAAATAAGACCCATCATGCATATATAGACATATGTGATTTTTTTTATGTGCATATACATATTCTTATTTGTTTATGTTTTGGCATATACAAATATTGATATATATATGTACATATATACATATATACATATATACATATATATTTACATATCTAGAAACCTGAAAATTCCATATCAACCCCATGTCACCAGTTCAATTCCATATCAAGTATCAACCAACCGGTTTGTCTACTCTGCTATGTGGTTGGTTTTTTCGGTGTACCAAAAAACATGCAAAGTCCATGTTGGATTTCCACTTTGGGGTCAACCTGAAAAAAATACGCATCAACAACCAGCATCCAGATTCATTGTTTGCAAGATTTTGTGCTTGTTAGTTGTCAAGCTTGCCCACGCACAAGCATTGGGATTCAAATCGTTTGCGAGTCAGCGGAGTCTGGGTCGTTCTCAAGTCGTAGGGGCGCCCCGAAATCATCCTTCATCAACCATCTACAGTACTAAACCATCTCCAACTTTGGGGCCCCAAATATGTTGAGAAACCCCCATCTGGGAAAGCTTGTAGACAGCCTGGACCGCTGTGGTGTCCCCTGGTGTCCCATTGGTGCCCCCTTCACATCCTCCAGCTTCACAAACTGCGACCATTCTGGCTGGTCAATGCCAAGCTCATCGCACATGGCGGAAAACTTGGAGCGATCCTGGAGCTGTTGGGAGCCCCCACGTCATGCAGAATCAAATTGTCCGACATGTGGTGGTTTCTCAAGTCATAGAGGACCGAAAAAAATGGATGGTTTATTACTATAAATTGTTGATATTGTGTGATTCTGGTGTTTCTCAAGCGATAGGGGTATCCCCAAGTCCTTCTTTGTATGAATGATTTATACAAGTAGTGATAGACCGACCTATGGCTTGAGGAACCACCAGATTGTCTTACATATCATTTACTGATTGCATATGGAGATTGTTGGCCTGAATTATATGAATAACCTATCAGCTACAACAAAATCAATATTGTGCTGCACACAAAATGATAATAAGCCTGATGTATACACTGGACAAATGACCAAACCCCCGTGTACCAAGAAGGTAAATGACCTTCAGCGACAACGGCTGGGTTCTGACGTTCACGTGGCTTCATCAATGCTACGCTGCGCTCCTCTGCACGATCGATGTTCTGTGCAGCTGTTCCCAGAATGTTGATTCCCAGCTTGTCGAGCTTCGTTGCCAAATTGTTGGGCCTGGCATCAGTACTAAATCCATGCCGAGTACTCTGTGCACATATCTGTGTTTGAAATCAGCATGTGTAAATATGTAGATCTACTCATTGATTGTTGATTATTCGTTTGCATGCGTATGTGTCTATATATTGGTGTGTGCGCGTGCGTATTTACATGTGTATATATATGTATGCACAGTATAGATTAAACATGGTAAATATCAAAATACTCCATGTTACTACAATTATACTATTTTCCTATGATACTATTACGCCACTATACTATTGCACCAATATATATATATATATTATATGCGTGATCTTATATGAGGTCATGTGAATATTGGCTGCAATGCTCAAGGTCATCGATTCCCAGTAGGATTCATGACTTTCCCCGCTGACGACCACACATACACACATCAACTGAAACATATGATTATATTACATGTGTGCGTGTGTGTGTGTGTTTCACAGTATTATCCACTTGCATAAATCGAGTGCCTTTTGAGTAGTGAGGGTCATGGTTCTCTACTTCATACTTTCACTTCCCAACTTCACAGGGATAGCAGGA
>VSDK01019191.1:46416-101554 GCA_009767595.1 Symbiodinium kawagutii | reverse complement strand
AGGAATGAAACAGGGGCATTATCCATGGGAAGTACCACCAAAACTGGCATTTTCCTTGGTCAAAAATGACCTTCGGGGGATAGTTGGGATAGTTGGAGTACTCATCGTTCGACGATGGATACGCGAAACTCAACAACGCAGACTGAATGCATGCAATCCAAAAGACCCTAATAATACCTCGCCAGGCAGGCGTCTGCCCACCAACGGACACAATGGTACCTGCCAGTCTGCCAATGTTCGGATTCTCCCAACCCACTCAACGACAGCTATGGCGTCCGCAATGCTTTCCAGTGCACAGATCTGACACAAGATTTTGAATCATAATACGCTGTGAATCTACGCCTAGCAAATCTAGCAACAAATTCATTTTGGAACAAGTTCATTGGAACAAGTTCAAAAAAAATCGAAAGTTGCGAATGTTCTACCTATCGACTGCTACCTCAGCGTTCCTTAAAGTGTGGCGAAGCGACTTGCCCCACCTGCAGGCTGCTCGAAGTTGCAAATCTCCATGACGGTTTCCAGGGTCAACTCCTGCCCCAACAACAACTCAGCCAGCCAACTCAGCAGACCTTCCACAACGGGTCCTCGAAGTAGAGCCGATCACTTTCATCGTAATCGGTGGACACCGTCTCGGGATTGCAGTTGATCACCTGACACTTTTATCGAAAACGCCACACCGGAAATCTGTAAGAAATGTGATGAACAACTGGGGGGATAGGGAAGATGATGGGAAGACGATGGGACCAAATCTGAAGATGATCGGGAAGATGATGGGAAGATGATGGGACCAGATCTGAAGATGATGGGGAAGATGATTGGAAGATGATGGGACCAAATCTGAAGATCATGGGGAAGATGATGGGAAGATGATGCAAGGTGGAAGCCAGTTGGATAATTGCATCGATGATCCTTCCACCTGAGATGGCATGACTTTTGCCGTGAACGGAAGGTTTCGAAAGAAGAGGCATCGATGGAAGAAGGTAGGCGATGGGAGAAGCAGATCGGATGGATGATAAATGCATGACACTGGAGCAAATCGATGTTTTATCATTAGCCAAAAAATAGGTGAACCAAATCAACAAAACGGATAGATGGGTGACCGCCGAAGTGACTCAAGGATGGTAAACAATGATGACGGCGATGACGACGATGACGACGATCACATGGATAATGAGAAAAATGTCTCTCAATGGTGAAGAGAACGACAGTGACAATGAAAAGCACAACAATGACGACGAGATTGATGATGCAAATGATGACAATGAGTTTTGATGGTAATAAGGTCGATCCTGATGAAAATGCTAAAATTGAAAGTGATGATGATGCTGACGAGGATGAAAACGATGATGAAAATGATGACGACAACGTTTAGTAAAATAATGATCTGACCGGCGATGGGCATATCGAGGATGATGCTTGTGATTATGATGACAATACGAACGACCATGATAATTACAAAAAATGAGGACGAGGAAGAGGCGGAGGAGGACTACGGCGACGGCAACCTATGATAATGACGATTGCAGTGATATGACCATACTGACAATGATGGTGATGCAAATGGTAACCATGACAAAATGACAACCATGATAATGCTGACACAAGATGGTGACACAAAATTGACAACAATGGGGACGATGCAAGCAACTACCAGCATGACCCCATAGCAGCAATTCATGCAGCAGCAGGGATATGCTGCCATAAGATTGACCATGCAGGCTTGCACTGGATTTTGGAGCATCAACATCATCCATCAAATCAATGTGGTGTAATTTTCGTGTCCACAAATGTTGCCCCCCAAAAAATGTCTATCCAGAAATCCGAGGGGGATAAGAGTCAGAATGATGATCGCTTTGCCAGTTCATGGCGATATGTTTTCACAAATACGATTGAGGATCAGCCATCTGGGAATAGCAATCTCAACGGTGATATCAATTGTTGACCCCGCAATTTGCAAGGTTTATTGTAACTTGCAATTCTTGAGAAACCCACAAAAAAAACTAGTTGTAGGGGGAACACTCTCTGGCAAACTAACCTGGAAGTGGTCAGTCCGTCATTTATAGCTGGTTTATCTACAATATGGTGAACCCATGAAAATCGGGAACCCCCCAAATGTTGGATTGATTACTCTCAATGGTTGGTAAACTGGATGATAACTGGGGGTCCACGATGGCTTGAGAAAACCCAAATCATCCAATTAATATCAACCATTTTTACTGGTAAACCATCCAAACCATCCATTTTTGGGGTCGCCTATGACTTGATAAACCCACATATTGGTCTTGTTGTGCGTTATTATCCCCTTTGATTAAAACCACCATAATCCCTTCTAAAACCATATAAAAAGCACATACTTGGAGAAACCACCAACAATTGTAGTTGCTTAACCACTATTGTTGCTGGTTATCTCCCATTATAACCCATTCTAAGCCTTTATAAAACCATGATATAAACCATATAAACTACAGTATATAAAACCATTGCAAAAACCCGTATAAACCAGTATAATCCCATTATAAACCATTATAACCCCTTATAAAACCATTACAATCCCTTATAGAACCATGACATCAACCACCAAAATCCCAGTTCTGGAGGGACACACCGCTGTTGCTCCAAGGGGCCATTGCTCGGTGTCCGGTTTCTCTCAGAGTCCTCGCGAACAGCGCAAACAGCCAACAGCGGCCATTCGCTACGGATGGTGAACTGTGATTTGATATGGTGTAAGCTAATAGGAATCTATATAAATTTATGAGGTTTATTAAGAATTGATTATGAATAGTTTATTAAGAATTGATTAACTATTAAGAATTAATATCACATTATATAACCGTAATAAACTGATATATTTAGCGTGATTGTTCATTCTTAGTAGTAGTACAACCTAAGAGGTATTTACAATCGTGGTAAAAGATTGGTACCTAATATACCATGAGAATTATATCAATACCTAGTGCCTAATGAAGGAGTAATCATACCGCAGCAGTGGTATACCGTATACCTGTAAAAATGCTTCTATTGTTGATTGTCAGGGTATGCCTGTTGTCTTTATGATAGTGACCCGTCATAATGGTTGTGGTACTTATCCCTGCGTTGAGAACCATTCTCCGCTGGTAGTGGTGAACATTCAACAGGTCACAGGAAGGCATTGAATCAATAAGTTCTGTGGAAAGAAACATGATCGCAACGCCAATTGTGTGATAATTGCTTTCCCGATGAAGCGGAGATGAGAGAAGATGTGCAACAAGCAAAATGGTTGTTTTGCATTTAAAAAGTAAAATATCAGTATGACCCTACAAATACTGACAGAATGACCATATAGTGTAGTTTATACTTTTCACAACCAAGGCGGACCAGGAAATATATTGTATATATATATATATATGTACATATGTATCTATATATATATATATACATACATATATATATATATTGGCCTGTCATCCACTTCTCATGATAGGTCCTGAAAGCGCAGTAACGCTGCAGCCACCAGAGCAGCCCGACCCGGGGATCTTCACACGTGAAACTTACCAAACTTCTTGAAGTAGCATCAAGTGGAAGGAAAACATCAGATTAAGATCGTATCGATTGAACCTCAAATGAAGTCCAAGGGTCTTTAGTCTTTGGAAGCATTTTCTAGTTCAGATTATATGAGTGTTTGTTTCACAGCTTCGTTCTTCCAATCATCGTCTTTACCAAGATGTTCGAAAGGATCAATATCCTCAACAAATCATTTAAAATCTCTCTAAATAGTGCCCCCCAAAGATCTCGCAAAGGGGTCGTCCTTCGCGTGGATGGCACCTAGCTTGTTTCATATTTTGACCCACGTACATACAGATTCCAAGACCCTAGTTATTAGATGTTGTTAGTGTTCTGCATTTCCAAAAATAGAAATTCCGCAGCGAGATTCAAGAACCTTCGTGTATGTCAAATAAAGCACCACTCTTGAAAAAGTTGAACACAAGACACAGAGCCCGTTGTGAAGACCAATACGACACGAAGATCCCTTCACAAACGATGACAACGAAAAAATCCCTGCACAAGTGGTCTAAATGGATCCGCACCCTCTGCAGGAAGCAAAACACTTCCCCCCAATCAAATACAGCTGCTTTTGATAGCATGTCACGACTAGTTGAACAACGTACTCTCACCATGCACATTGGGTACTTTCAACCACTGGCAGAAAGGTCACCCCGGCGCAACTCAGCATGGAAAGGTCCTCACTGCGCTCACAGAGCTCCAGTCAAACTCTACAGAAGCACCGATGCGATAGCAACCAGAGCCCAACACCTTGGATTGATGCTTTGGATCGATCTAAGAGTTGAAACATGTTGAAACCATCGACTTCGGAAGGGTGCTTACACGTGCTGGCTATGGAGGTCTAGTTGATGCACGCTGGCACCAAATCATGTTCTTGTGGCAAATTTCGAAAGCACTGCCTGTGTACCCAAGTGCGGCCTGGTTACGAGAAGTTTGACAGCTTCCAACGCGTGCTTCATTCAATGTGTCATCCAAGGGTGAATGAACATATCCTATCATGATGAAATGAAATGATTGTGTTCAAATCAATGTGATCCCCTAGGCCTTGCAGCCTGAAAGGTGTATCGCACAGCTGGTCCCTTAAACCTTGACGAAGAGCAATGAACGCAGGCTTCTCCGCTTCTCCATTGAGGTCAAGTGGTGGAAGATCCTGTGGAGCATGGCGCTGGGACAAGTTGGGTGCCCCAACCCAGCTCAGTCCTCTGCTTTGGTCATCCGGTTCTTCGGGCTGAAGGAAGGTGAAGCCGCTACCCGCGGAGGACCAGGCGACTTCGTTGGCAGATTGAAGCCACTTTCCTGTTCGCAAAGGCACATCAAACAACCAAGAAATCTGGAAGATGAAGATGAAGTTGAAATACAGAGTTGGGCTGAAGGATTTGAGAACTTCATTTCAGTCGTCTAATGAAGAGATACCATAAACTTTCTGGACACCAAGGCAAAGGAAGTGGGGTGAACGAACAAAAAAGCCAGAATGGATACAGTAGGGTCATGCACTAAGCCTTCTTGTGCTGCTTGCTCATATCCCTCTTGAATCTTCTATAAGTTGATGATAAACAAGCAGCTGATATCCCCCGTAAACAAGATTAAAGATTTTCACTAAGAACATTCTTCAATAATAAACAAAAATCTCAGTTGCTGATATCCTCAATAAACTTTCTGCCCTGATCTGCCACCACCCTGTCTGTCCTCTTGCAAGCGGCCCTTGCCAAAGGCGGTGTCGTACAAAGCATCCTGTGCGCGGTTCAGAAATAGAGTCAAGGAAACACCACTCAATATACAGTGTTGTTCAGTTCACAGCTTCCCCAAAAGCTGGCACAATTCGCACCGCTTCAGATTTCTGAGGTTTCAGTCACCAAATAAGCGTGCTTGTCCTTCACAAGAGTATCTATCTAAACAAATGTGAAAAAACAGAGCAAGAATAATCCTGTACGGAATCCACACGCTAGGCAAAACCTCCAAAATCACAATGAATACCCGTGCTATTTTACATCATCCCATCATGCGGTCATGAGGCAAACTGATGCGGCTGAGTCCTTGTGAGCTGCAAGCTTCTCGCTTCTCAAGGGAACCACGTCATTTTGTGAACCGACATAGGACAGGTACAGGTAGTTCCTGGCCAAGCCCGTTCGAGAAACTACATTCCTGGGGGCTTCTATGAATTGTGCAGCATAGTTACATATAGTTTACAAGTTTACAAGCTATATGATTGCATATAGGTTTGGAGTTATCCCAAGTGTTCATAAATTGTTTCCAATCATTTGAATTCCCAGGGAACAAAACAGGTTTGGAGTTATGCGAGGTCGCAACATGCATTGCCCCTGGCCCCCAGAAGTACTTCATTGTCTTGCCAGTCTAGATCCTGACCTGGTGCACCTTGAGAGGGCATGTCATGCTGGTGCATTTTCCACCCAACAAACTTCCCCCACTCAACGGCTTAATCCATGGCTGTGGGCACGTCTGCGCAGGAAATTCCGCTGCAAGAGTATCCACTTGTTTGACGCAAGGCCTCCGCAGGAGGGGAACATCGAGGATTTACAGCTGCATGAGAATCCTTCAGCTTCCAGGCATCCACAAAATGTACAAGAGCAACCGGGAATCAGCAGCACCCAGCCTCACGTTCCAAGCAGCACGCAGCTGCATAATCGCCAAATCGGTATCCTTCACTGCATTTCCGATTTGCCTGGAGAAGCTAGGCCACATGGACATGAACATCAAGAGTGGATCTATGTAAATCTGTCTTTTGGCGTAAACCCCCCGAGCAATCGCAGGAGCGTTTTTTTCGATCCCCAAATGCATATATCAGGGAGGCTGAGTTCTTGATGTTGGATTCAAAGCCACTGAATGAAACATTAGGTCAGGTACAAGCGGGGTTGGAACGAACAGCTTCACTTGGAGCCCATGACACAGCTCCAACTTCGGCTATGGACCCGATGTGGGTGAATGCAACTCCCCGGTCGAATCCCCCAAAATTCATCAAAATTTTCTGTTTCATGGCCTATTTCCTTTACCGAACTGGCATCCAAAGATTTACCGGATGGTCTTTCTGGGTGTGTTCACCTAGTTTATGTGCCCTTTTTCTGCTATTTGGCTATGAAATCCACGCCAATACAGTATGCATGCGCATCCTCTACCAGTACAGGCAGTAAAGGCTAATTTTGATATTCAGCTGGCAGCGCAGGCCTGTCACAGAATCCCAACTGTTTCACACGACGGAGGAATTCTGGACCAGCCTGGCAAATGAGAAACTCACATTGACCTGTCTCAGAGTGGCCCTCATGGCGCAACTATCAACATCTAACAACCACCACCACCACCACCACCACAACAACAACAACAACAACAACGGATTGGACTAGTCTGAGTAGATTACTAACATGTAGAAACCAGGAATAGTGATTACGAGAACCGCACACTAAAGACCATACACCACTCGTTGATTGATGCGCAGATTCGATTGCTACAGAGTTCTTTTTGAGCATTGGCAATCTCTATGATCCAAAGGATCCATCGGTTCGAAAGATCCGTTCCAGGCGAGTGCTCTGTTCAGATTCATCGCCCTTAAGGCGAGTCGAGAGTCCAGCGAACTAGAAAGTTGCTCACGGTTGCACATGAATCTAGGCACGGGAGAAAACCTCCCCAAGGAACTGTCAAATTTATCTCACTAAGTGGTCGTTCAAGTTTACAAATGTTTGCGGCGCCAACACAGTTGAATGTGTAACCGTGGCAACGGAAAAGATTGGGAAAGCCTCTTCTTCAAACAGGAGGCCCATGTGAAACAGCTGCACTTCACTCACTGCACTGCAGCTTCGCCGGTCTCGCTTCCGGCACTGCGAAAGCTGTTGCTTTCGTCAGCAAGGACGCTTTCGGGCGTCTTTGTGCCATCCTTGGCCTTGGAATCCTTGAATCTCTCGTCCGTCTGCATTTTCTCGTCCATCATCTGCATGTTCTTGTCCATGGTCATCTTCTCGTCCAGCCTCTCCACAGGCTGAGCAATTTGCTTCTGCATCTCCTTGGTTTTTGCGATCATCTCATGCAAGGTCTGCTCCAAAGCCTCGCAGTATTTCTGATGATCTGCAACGAGCTTTTCGCGCTCTGCACATTTGCGTTCTGACTCAATGAGTGCAGCCTCTCGCTGGGCAAGCTCATTTGGAGTGGCTGGCGTTGTGATCTCCATCCACAACTTGGTGAGCTGCTGTTGAGGTCCCAGGGCTCCAGGGATTTTCCAAATGGGGACAATCCTGGCTGAAACCATCTCGTTGGCCGTAAGAGCACATCTCATGGAAGTCACATGGAAGGTCTTGCCAATGTGACCTCCAACTCTTCCTGCCTCCCATCGCTCATTGCTCGAAATCAATTCAGGATCAGGATAGGTAGGCCATTCATCATCTTCACTGTAGCTGCCTGCTTCCTGAAGGAACGGCACCATGTTGAAGCTCGTCGCTTCACTGATCGCTTCCTTGTCGATGGGGTCGTGGAACAAGTCGAGCAACAACATCCCCGGAGAGAAGCCACCCCAGAAGGCAACAAGCTCTGGGGATGCATCCACAATTCGACCGGTTGTGGAATCCACATCACATGTTCCACCACCAGTGCCCTTGGCCAAGGCCTTGATGCCCATCGAGCATCTGTGCAGCTCATCATAGATGCCCGAATGTGTGATCTCCACGATGAGCACCGGCACAAGCAGGATCGCCCCTGCACAAAAGCTGCCGAGTCCCGGCAGTGCAGTGTACCAGTGCATGATGGCCAGGGCCACCGAGTACATGGCCACCACAAAAAACCGTCTACCCGCGATCAGCGGCAACACGACAACCCAGAACATGACAAGGTGCTCCGAGCAAAGGATGCCTCGTTCGGCATAGGAAACTGAGCCTTTTTGGCCCCAATCTGCTTCTTCCAGCAGGTTGTACATGCCCCTCCGCGTGTGCTCAAATGCAGCAGCGGCCAGGCACATGTCTGGGATGAAATCGCGGTAATTGTTCGGGATGTGGCAGCACTCCGCTTCTTTCTCATCAGGGTCATCAACTGGATCCGTGGCATCAGGTGAATCTTCTGCATACAGCCACTTGGACACATGGTTCACCGCTGGTGCAACCATGGCCAAGCCCATCAGGACCAGGAAGAGAGTGTTCTCCCAGACCATCTTCAGGTGAGCCCAATCTTTGGAGTAGCCCTCAGCAATGATCACAGAGGCAGTCACCGCCGGCAGCACCCAGAATCGCAAGTACTGGCGATCCAAGAGACTGCGGGCATAGCCCGGGCGGTAGGTCATCCGAAACACCCTGTGCTTCCAAATCAGCTGATCCATGTTGATGCCAAATTTTCGCCATGGCTTGTAGACTTCGATTGGAGCCACATCCTCTTCCTCTTCAACTGCCTGCGCCTCAAGGTCGCGCTCCACATCTGACACCAGTGGGGCTGCCAAGTCCGTTGCCATCGTTTTTCAACACACGAAGCTGGCAGAAGGCACTGGGAAGCTGGAGCCAACACTGCGCAAGAAATGGTAGGGAAACAACATGAAGCCAACAGTCTTGGCACATTGGCTGACAAAGCTAAACTGATCTCAGAAGCTGAATTGGCTCCCACAGTCTTGCCTCCTTCAACGCTGAAAGGCTTCCCATGCCTTCCATCCGTTTTCTTGCTTGGTGAACCTCCAGTAGACAAACTCAGCTGTTCAAGATCGGGAAGTTGTCCAGAAGAACTCAGAAGGACACAGTTTGTCACACAATCAACATACTCTATGGATTGAAGGCTTGCTATGCCTTGCTATGCCTTGCTATGCCTTGCTATGCCTTGCTATGCCTTGCTATGCCTTGCTGGGGTCTTCTCATGGTCTCAACGTCCAAGGCCCGTGCTGAGAAGAGCTTTCCCAGGAACCACCGGTCGATACGGGTGATCTCATGCACCTGAGAGATGGATGTAACAACAGTGACCTGGTCATCCAGAACATTCTCAAAGCTCAAGGGGAGAAGTATCAAAATCATTGGAATATCATGGAATCATATCACGGAATATCATTGAATATCTCGAAGTGAAGCAATATAGCAATAGAGAGAGGCATGGAAAGAAAGAACGAAAGAAGGACTGATCGATCTGTCAATCAGAAAGATCAAAATGCTCTGCACACTGCAAACGCCTTGCCCAAACCTCCGCGGATGGCATGGCAGGCACCTTCTCCACAGAGAAGCCCGTGTTGAAAGCATGAGCAATCGCCCACAGTCGCAGCCTCGGGTCCGGGGTCATCTTCCGCTCATACTATCCATCATGACCCCGTTGCAGTGTCAATCCTTCGCTTCTCTGAGAGTCCCCACGGGCCAGCACATCTCATCTCCTCCTCGACATTGTTCTCTTTTGAGGTTCCAGCAGATGTGCGAGCTCGAAGATACCTGTCCATTGTGCCAGGAAATGCTTTCAAAAATTTTCCTCAGCCACCATCCTGCTTTCTCCACAAGGCCTTGCACCTACGGGTCCTACATGGACTCCAACTTATGATCCCACGCATGTGCTTGACCAAGTCACCACGACTCATCGAAGCCCACTGAACCTTCATTCACCATTCGTAATGCCTGAGCCATCAAAGCTGTATCTCTCTGCTTCGATCCTGCCTCTCCCAAACTCCAAAGCATTCTCCGAGACTCTCAGGAAGAAGTAGAGTGGACGTTTTCTCCAGAGTAATGGAGGTCAAAGAACTGTTTTTGTTCAAGCTGAGGTTGCCCCATGGCCCCCCATGGTGCCCCATGCTCCCCCTTGGTGCCCCATGGTACTGCCCCATGGTAGCCACTGGGACACATGGTCCCGCCTTCTGAATGGCTTCAGGGAAGGACCTTGCGATGGACATCACCTCGCCCACCGACTTCATCTGAGTTCCCAAGGTTCGCTCCACGGTGGGGAACTTGTCGATGTCCCAGCGAGGGATCTGCCGTCGCTGTGACGACCCCGGGGTGACCAGGGTGACCAGGGTGACCAGGGCAGGGTGACCAGGGTGGTTGGGAATGAGATGAACCATGGAAGCAACTGAGCAACTTCAGGGAGGCCGTGGGCTGGGGCAGTTTGGTGCATCATTTGTTGATGAAACCTGATCCAATAATGCCATCACAAATGCAGGATCTGAGTGTGAAAAAGCTGGTGGCCAAGTCGCTCAAAAAAGGATCAGCCAGTAGAATTGCTGCTGAGCTGATCAAGCCGCATTGAGTGCTGGTTATGCTATTCTTTAATATTTATCAAGCATCACGATCAGTTAGTAGCCATCATTAATCACTAATCAACCATCATTTCCTAACATGAATGATTTTACTAATCAACCATGATCATCAATCAACCATGATCATTAATCAACCATTCTTACCCATCATCAAACACCATTCACGTCATTTACAATCATTCCCCATCACCAGCGGATCAGCCAGCAGTTGGTCCACGGGAGTGCCTTGACCACGCAGTAGTCCAAGGACGGCTCGAAACAGGCGGTGGTGCATCGGGTCACCAAGTTTCGCAGGCTCACGAGGTCGTGGCCTTGTGCGGGTTGCAGGCAACCCATAGAAGGTGGGTGGTTTCGACCTAGCCAGTGCTGGGGAACCAAAAAATGGTTGGTTAACGACTGTAAATGGTTAATAAAGGTTAATAAATGGTTAATAAATGGTTAGTAAATGGTTAATACTGGATGGTTTTTCTAAATGATTCATGTAAAGGAAGATTACTATCATTAAGTAGGGTTGGCATACTATAAATGATGAATGTAAAGGATGATCCGATGACTTGAGAAACGCCCGTACCAGCTCAATGGTGGTGAAGCAACAGCTGCTGGTAACCCATGGAATTCCAGCGACATGACAAAACGAAGTCTTTGGGATGGCGATACCCACTGCTGTTTCGAGACACATGATGGCTCAAAAGGAAAATCCAAGGAAAATCGACGGAAACGGAAGCATAACCCTGGCCTGCTAGAAGTACCAGTATGGCCAACCCGCAAAGTAGAGACAGGACCTTTGATTTGGATTTAACCACGGCACATATCGTGTGATCTGCCCATTTGACCTCATCACTCCTTCAAAACCACTGTCTTAACTGGTTTTGCCCATGACCGATCATTGCCTTTGACACACACACCAACTTCCAACAGGCCCCTATGCTGAAATATATAGTTGGAGATATTGCCAGGTACTCTTTCAGAATGTAAGCTATCCAAACCACCCCTAAAAAACTCCTTGTCAACCAACCATTTGTTCAGAATCACATTTGGGAAAATGAAAAATGTCAATCGAACCACCAACCAGTAGACAACTTGTCGCAGGAGCCGGGATTGTCCCAACTGGTGCTGCACTTGACCTAGGCCCCCGAACCCAATGCAATCTTGGCAGCAACATAGGCCAACGGATAGCCTGTAGCCTTGCAAATCACAACCCGGAGAGACCATGACCAGCCGATTCTCCCCGTTGCTTAGGCCGTATTCTTCATAGGTACACTGAATTCGTGGACTAACAGCAGATGATTGTTTTTTTTTGGATGGCTGATCTGATGAAGACGCTAAAATGTGAGTCTTGGAACCCCGATACAATGCCCATGCACCGCAGATATACGTGGTCGTTGTCCGCAGATTGCGCAACCACCAACGCCACCGCGGCCTTGGATGCCAATGCACTACTTCGCGACAACCTCGCATTGACCTCCACAATTCGGTAGCCTGGCAGTGGAGCTGGGATCTTCCACGACCGTTCCGGCACTCCTGGTAGCTCCAACCGCTCCCTCCCACCAGCCACTGTGTTTTGCAGGGTGTTGAGGGCAGCTGCCCAAGTTGGAACCGTAAGAACGCACCTTTAAGCATCAAGTGGGCAATCAAATTCGGAGGCTAATCATGCCGAGACGGCGTTTGGAGTATGGATCCAATGCATACTGGATGTTCGCTTCGCCCACGATGCCAAAGTGACGGATCACCTACCACGTCCAAGGACCAGGACTGTGAGTTTCTGAAGAGAGTTCCACTTGTTCCAGCGCAAGGCTTTGATGTTCAACACTGTACTCTCCAAAAAACAAGACTATTCTCATACAGTGCATATGTATTTATACTTATAAGTATGTATATCTCTGAAGCTTTGAATCACCGTGAATCCAATCAGGTCTTCTGCCTTGATCGCAACTGCACGAAGGTGGTGATACTCATCGTTACTCAAAGTCTGGGAGGGAGCGACCACGATGGACTCGCCAGTGTGCACGCCCATGGGATCCAGGTTCTCCATGTTACACACCACCAAGCAGTTGTCCTTCGAATCGCGCCTCAGAACAGCGCCCAAACTCAAGGCTTTGGGGTCTACCAAGGGCTACCTATGTGGTTTCTCAAGTCATACCCCCGGTTATCATCCAGCTTATTCATCATTTATAGTACTAAACCAACCATATCTTTGGGGGTCCCATATTTTGAGAGACACCCACCTCTTTTGAGATTCGTTGAACCCTCAGGTCATCGATGCCTGGTCCCCGAGTCGCCCACATGACTTCGTACTCCAACTCCTTCCATCCCTTGAGGCATTCGTCGATGATCACCTGGACCCGGGGAATGTGGTCAATGGTCGGGGTTTTATGATGGTTCTTAGTGGTTGATATTTTGGTTCATATGTCATAGTGGTGAATAATAGTGGTTTCTAGGGTAATTACACCAGCATAGACCCCAGATAGCAGGTGCATTGCGCACGAGGATTTCCAGGTTTTGTACCATAAACCTGTGTTTTGAATTGCATGGTTTGTTTACAGTACTAGTTTCATAGATCTTGTGTATTTTTATCCCGCCCTGCCCCCCCCTAATCTGAAACATGAAGGGAAATAAGCATGAAGGGAAACAAGCATGAGCACGGAGCAGCGGCAAACAAAGCGCCGATCCAGAGCCACAAGGGAGACAAAGGGGGAGACAAAGGGGACGCAAAGGGGAGACAAAGGCGAGACAAAGGGAGACAAGCATGAGCAGCGGCAGAGCAGCGGCAAACAGAGCGCCGATCCAGAGCCACAACAAAGACAAAGGGGAGAGAAAGGGGAGACAAAGGGAGACAAGCATGAGCAGCGGCGGAGCAGCGGCAAGCAAAGCGCCGATCCGGAGCCACAAGGGAGACAAAAGGACACAAAGGGGAGACAAGCATGAGCAGCGGCAGAGCAGCGGCAAAAAAAGCGCCGATTGAAGGCCCTACCATAGAGAAGTAAGAACCCCTTATAGCCTGTCAGCTATCTGGGGAAAAATTGTTAATGATGGACAAATAATAGGATGCGTCAAAACTCGAACTGTCCCTGCGAAGAGTGCGGCTGGTGCTGGGAACACTGAAGCAGGATACCTGCCCAGATTGTGTGGTGCTATTCAAAAGAAGGCCCCGCGTTCCAACATGGCTCCTTCCTATATGAGCATCAGATCAGCATAGTTCATTGTCTTTTCAGAGAAGAAGTCATCTAATTTGTCAATATTGCCATGACAGTTCATCCAACCTCGAGATTTCAATGCCTGGCTGATTTGCAAGAACGATTTGACAATAAAAGCCTGGTTCAAACACAAGACTCACACAACGAACTCATGTGGAATCCCCAACCAAACCAACTGGGCAGCTTTGCATGTTCCAACTCTTGGATTGCTTTCCCCGGAGCTTCATGCCCTACCCGGCGTGCCCCAACTCCGAACCTGGGAAGAGTTGGCAAAGGCCCTCTCCAGGAGCACGTCCAATTCTGCCTCCAAACGTTACGCACCCCATAGCACTCCATTGCCGGCTGTGGGTCAAGCAGTTAACCAACCAATTTCATGGGGGATAATGACCAACAATAATAGGGAAAACAATGGATAATGATAGGGGAACCAGGGGTATGGGGTTTTTGACCCACAGCCATATTGAAACGCGTTTCTCAAGTGATAGGGGATCCCGAATGCCCAAAGAGGCTTTCTCAACATAGGGGTGCCCCTGAATCATGTAATATCAAGCATTTGTAATGATAAACCATCCATAACTTGGGGGTCCCCCATGAATTATAAGAAAACACCATATGGAAATGTGTTTCTCATCGGATCCTAAAATGCCGGAACAGTTTGGTTTAGATGATCAATCGGTGATTTTAGGGTCTCCCCAATTTGAGAAACTATGAAACACCCATATGGTGGTTTCTCAAGTCATAGGGGTCCCCCAGTTTTCATCCTTTAATGATTTTCACCGATTTCACAAGAGCACAATGGACTCCCAGCATTTTCTACGAGAAAATCTAATGATTTTGACCCATAAACCAATCATTTTTGTTGGTCCCATAGAGCTTCAGAAACCACCAAGATGACAAATGATAGAACAGCTGAGCAGACTGCTGGTGAAGAGTAGCTGTTACCCTCCAAGATGCCGGTGGCCTCGTTGGATGCGAAGCCACTACCAAGGCCACCAAGGGCAAAAGCTGCTCGCACCAGGACCTGGCCACAGGGTATCGATGTGTCGTTGGTCCAAGGAATTCAAAGTCTTCAGATTGTCTCAAGATTGACTCATGCGTAGTGTCAACTGACAACCAGCTCTTCACTCTTCCCAGTTCTGAGTATGTTCTAAGTATGTTCTGATGCTATTTGATCTATCTCCGTGTGTGCCATTGGCGTTACATGCGTCAGAACTTGTTTTGAGCTAGTGGAGACATCGCAATTTCCGGAGCCCTGTGGCTTCTACCACTGGAAACACTCACAAAGCATGCAGCGCACCACTATTGGCAACTGTTAGGCTGCCAACTGTTTGCCGCAGTAGCCCCAGTTATGTCATCTTCTTGGTGCTTGAACCGCTCCTCTTCAAAATATGTGGGAATCAACCAACTGCCCCCAAACACTACGGAAAAACATAAGAAAATACAAAAAGACTTAAAACCACCAACCAGTCATTGTCTTCTATGTAAAAACTGTGATCATTCTTGGATGTGGGATCCAGTACCTCCATGTATCGAGCGGTGCATATCCAATTGACATGAGGGGTCCCTAAAATGGGATTCACACCAAATCAGCCAATTTACTAGTTTCTTAGTCATTTATTTTCAAAAGATACTCATTTATAGCAACAAACCAACCATTTTCGGGGTCCCCTATTCTAAGAAACCGCCATGTAATGAAACGCTCACCCCCTTGTCCCGCGGCACCGGAAAGCCGATCTCCTTTGCTGCCTGGCCCAGTGGGATCACAATGCTGGGGAGATCCATGGGATGTCGCACCACACATGGCTGGGATCCCGCAAAGATGCTGGTTGTTTGGGATCACAATAGCTTTCTGTAGATGCTGGGGAGATCACAAGCCAGCATTTATTGGCTGTGAGAATGTCTTAAATCGCATTGAACATGGCATAACAACATTCTCATCAAACGACAAGCTTTCGGAAAGCACCCAAGTGTGGCATTCCAAATGGATGTAGCTCAACCTCTTGGACCTGAAGGCCTCTCAGTCAAAACTCTCTGCGACCGCTTCAGTTTCGACCAATCAGGGGGCAAACGGAGTTGGCGCCACAAAACGCAAGGGCAACACCGGGGGTTCCGCACCTTCTTCGCTTGTTCTACAGTGTCAGCACATGCAGATAGGGCGCACTGCTCTCCGATGCTTTCAACACCAGCCTTGCGTCGGACATTGCTTGACTTCGTGATGAAATCTTCATTGGTTTTGCTTATATTCGAATATGTTTGAAGCATTATTAGCGCTAAGAAGCAGGGACGGTGATGTCATAGCTTTCTAACCTGTCTAACGCCTCTCAATTTGAAGATATGTCTAACCACTACATACAACTATCAACCATTACTAGCTACTATCAACCATTATCAAACCAACAAACAATTGCCATTCTGCAACCAAACACCAACAAGCATCAACGCAATGTCAATCTGCATGCCTTGAAAACGTCACGATCTTCGGTGGCAATGATGGAATCGATTTGGGTGCCAAGAACCTGACGCCAGCCAGGTTGGCGGTGGAAACCCGCTGCACCATTCCCTTATGAGCATTGCAGTAGAGATACAGCAGTGAGGACATCATCAACACCATAGAGACACTCATCCACAACACGATCACCAACAAGTTGTGGACGAGTCTTGGTTGGCCAAAGCAACCGCGCCTTGATTCCATACTTTTTCAGCGTGCCATTTTTGTGGAGCTGCACTGCACAGTTGAGGGCAGTTTGTCCACCTGTCAAGTGGCTCAGACAAGTCCTAGCATTGATGAAGACATGACTGGAGCGACTTGCTCGACTGAAGCGACTTGGAGAGACTGGACGATTGATTGTTTGTCCCGTTGAGTATGGGATTCATCATGGGTGCTCATTCCCTTCATCAATGTCTTAGCCGATGTTTCCGATCACATGGAGTGATAGCCAGTTGATATAGCCTGTTTCAATCAGCCAATGTATAGTCTGTCAGTTTCTGGTTTCAAACATCGTGGAAGTCTCTGAGATCCATACCGAAGGCAGCAAACAGACCGTCGGGTCTCACCTTTTCAATGACCTGAGATCCGTAAAAACCAATGGCCACAAGGTGATCTGGGCATCTCATATATGTTCTACAACTGTGAGCTTGCGTGTAGAAGCTATACATACCAACCTGTGCAGTATGAATGCACGGAGATATGTGCATACCATATGAATACACACAAATAGGTATACTAATTCTGCAAGAAGGAACACAAAGTCAAGGCAATCAACATTAATTAGCTGGGCCACCTTGGTCACAAATTCTGGCGTGACCGGAACGAAGAAGATCTGGTCTGCCAAACCCTTGGATGTCTGCACTGTAGCAATGTTGGGGTTGATCCTGGCATCAAGGTTTTGATGTGACTGCGGGCACGCTTTGGCTCAGCATTCTCAAGTTTACTTTTCCGTCCTTTCCTCATGCCTCTTGAGCAGTGCTCCGACAAGATACTTTCTTTCCCAGTCACCCCTTGGATTTGTCATCTAATGCGATTGTCACTGTTTGACTGCGTCCCAATTCATCTCAATGAATGTCAGGACTTGATGGGGGAGAGCGGAGGGACCACGTGCTTTGAACGCGGTCACAAAACCGACTCTCTGCAACAGTTGTGACATTTGAACATGGCATCGAGATTTGCCTGAAATGGAAATAACATAGACCAACCAGATACTGTAGTTGTCTGCGCAATATGTCTGCACCTGAATTAGTCATCTGCTGGGACATCTGCGCGATGCTCCCATGTCGAACAAGGCTGGATTCAAAAAAAACATCTGGAAACATGCAGGGATCGCAGCACTGACTGCACATGCTGCTCGCGCAAAGCCTAGCAAGAGCAAGCCATCTGCTACAGTGTTGGGCCAGTGATGGCTTATTTTCAAAACAAACGCCTTTTTGGTTCCAAGAATACCCCGATGTTCAGTGTGAAGTCATTGATTTTGGTCCGTTTTCAGACTTCTCTCAGACTGTTCCACCTTTGGAGCTAGGCAGATTTGAACAAGAGACTTCCAACATCTTCCAACCGCTCTAGGTATCGTTAGCCACCACCATGGCACCACCATGGCAACACCATGGCACCACCATGCACCACCATCCACCACGGTCCAGGCAGGGCCTTAATGGCTTGACTTCCAGAGTAGTCAAACTCACCTGCTTGGCCAATGGTCAGCCCTCCTGATCCAAGGACCAACACCTGGCTGGCGCAGGTGCTGCCTCGTGGTTTACCATGGCACATGTCATGGCAACCGGCACCACGGCCAACATCATCCGGTGAATCAATCGCTAGCCATAACCCCATGGCTAGTGGCGGTTTACCATGGTGACACTTCTTTCCGCTAGCTCTGGTGAACTAGCTTCAAAGCACTTTTCTTATGTATCATTGCTGTATGGGCAAACCTGGGATGATCCGTATGTCTTCCCAAGCCTGCTCTGCAGACATGACAGCTCTACCAAACATTTGACACTGGGGGCATGAGTCGCATGGGATTGTCGATCTTCATCAAACATGATGCCGGATTTTTTTTGGAAGATGATCCTCGGTCTATGATTCTAAAAGCGTTCAATGCATTCAGCTTTCTCCCAGCCTTGGTAATTGCTTGTGGGTGATTGTAGCTGATTGTCGTCAAGCTTCTTCCCTGAGAGTTCCTTCAAGGCAACAGCAAAAGCAAACAAGAGACATGAAACCGGGTTGTCCCTACATGTCTTGAAACTGCAAGTCTGGAATCAAAATTAGTTAGGGATTGTGAACCATTGCTAGGGATGATCAATCAATATCTGCGTAGAAAACTAGAATGTTAGGGATATCAACTATTGTTAAACATCATCAATAACCATTGCTGTGCAGCCTTTAGTTGGTTATATCCCATGGCTTGACGTGGGATTCGTCGATCGGTGCAACAATGTCTAGTCTGTCTCCCAACTGTCAATCACCCTGAGTTTTTCGTTGCTCAACTGGTGCTTGGTTTTCTAGTTGCGAATCCCGGTCAAAAGGAGAAAAACTGTGGATCTTGTTACAGCTACAGCCAGTTTTTTGTTACGAATCCAGTGCTTGTTAACTTGTGGCTCAAGTATGGCCAAGCACCGCCTGGACCCACAAAAAAAAACATACCGCTGATTCAGCGCACTCAAAAACCGCGCCTCAAGATGCGCAAAAATTCGTCGAACAAAAATGCAGTGTCAACTGGACCACAGCATGCCTCGGCGCGATGCCGTGAACAGTCCAACGTCATCATTGAGAAGCGTTCAAAATCGTTCAAATCCATGAGTAACCGTTGACAAATCCAGTAGTAAGCGTTGACATCGGTTGACTGTTGACTTCCACTGCTCACTGTCAGTTCTTGTGATTCGCCTCTGGATGGAACTGGACCGAAAGCCAGGGCTTATCCTTGTGTGCGATGCCCTCGTTGGAGCCATCGTTGGCGTTGACAAAAAGCGAATGCCATCCTTCCGGAAGATTGGAGTCGTCCACGGCGAAGCCATGGTTCTGGGACGTAATGTAGCATCTGCCAGTGCGCAGATCGATGCAGGGCTGGTTCCTCAGTTGAAACATTACTATATCAAGTATGGCGTGTGAAGTATCAACAATCAGGATTCATAATTAACATTGATTATTCACTGTTGACCTTTGGATTTTCTCAATAGGCTGAATGATGGAGTATTCTTCGCAAGCTGTTTTCAGGAATCTCTGCACAATCTCAAGATTGACAAACCGGTAAGTGCCGTCAAAATGCACACCACGGTTTCCAAATTTCATCTTGTATGTCTTGCAGCCGGCCGCCAAGGAAAGCAGCTGGTGGCCAAGGCAAATTCCAAAAATGGGCAAACGAGGTCGGTCTTTCATCACTTGCTGCAAGCATTTCACCGTGGCATCACACCTCAATCCATACGAAAGAGAACTCCAACAACTGACTCCGCTGTTCACTCAACAGTTGAGTTGGTGGTGCTGCTGGTGCAGAGTTCCATCCACCTATGCCCTGCCAGGTCACTTTTGTGGATCTCCAGGGCCGTTGCTGATGAAGAGCCCATCAAATTCCTCAACCAGAAAATGGATCCAAAACGGTGCCCCTAAACCATGCCAAGAATGACAATGATGACAATGTTGGTCTTCGAACCAACCATTTGAGGTACCACCATTGCTAGACTTCTGGACATAGCCACATGATGGGCAATATGGCAAAATCCATGATGCCAGCACAGCGAATCTATCGAGCTGAAAGTGCAAACCGGCGCCCTCCAATGTCTTCAAGTCGAGGTGCTTCTTTGGAGAAATCATAGTTCCATGGAACCACCTTGAGTCTCACTCTCAAATAGTAAACAAAGTAGCGGACAATGTTGAACCTGGGAAGAGCTCAGGTTCAAAATCTAAGCCACTGAGAGACATGTGCGTGAAAAAGAGCGCGACACCATGCGCATGTATCAAACAATGTAGATGTTTCAAACAAGACCTTACCTGAGAAAGATGCAACGAAAGCCAGGGGCAACCTGCGTGTCCCCGGATGTGTTGGAGGTCTTTTTCTCGGAGAGCTGCAGGTTGGTGGCTTCGGCGCAAATCTATTGCGCTGTCATCGTTCGCAATGCAAAGTGGTTGTGGTGAGCAGTGGATCAACCCAAACAAAGGCCACACTCCTTTTAAAACACCTTAGGCTCAACATACTCCCACATCCACTGAGAATCAACTCCAACAGAAACTGTGGCCCGTTACGGTTGGAACATGCCCAACAAGCTTGTCTCCCCGAACACACCCCGACAGAACTAGTTCCCCGCTGAAGTTGGACCATGCCCACAACACCGACCGGGCTCCTTTTGCACCCATATACCAGTGGTAGTACCCGGTGTAAAGTGGTTTTCCATGGAGTCTAACAGCATCCGTTTTGGGAGCGTTCGTTTTCCAATGCGCGGCACATCATCACCTGCCATAGGCTCAACCCGTCCAAATCCGCTCAAGACACCTTAGGCTCAACATCCTCCCAGACCCAGTCAGACAGTCAGACACCGCTCTCCTTGTGAGAAACCGCTCAACCTTGCGCCTCAACACACTGTAAGCTCTACATCCTCCCAAACCCGGTCAGAAACCGAGGACCTGGGGGGAATCGATACCCCACCGTCAGTAAATTGCCCCATGGTACATGACCCAGCAAAACACTCCATCCTCACACCCTCCTCCCCAGGTCAGGGCGCATTTCGCGGCCTCCATGGCAACCCTGCCCCCCAGACCCCTTATCCTCACTTCGTTCGCAAACAACAACGAGCCAGCTACCTGGCTTTCGTAATTAACTCCCCAAAATTGCAACATTCGCACCGGAAAGTCCACAGCGCCTCAAACACACCTTACCGTCTCAGAAGTTCCCATTGACAGTTGCAACATCCCCAAAGTTGCAACATTCGCACCGGAAAGCCCACAGCGCCTCAAACACACCTTACCGTCATCACATCATCCTAACAAAGCCCACAGTACACACCTTAACCACAACATACTCCCAAATCCATTAACACACTTCAGGACACATCATCACCTGCCATAGGCTCAATCCTTCCAAGTCCGCTCAACAGTTCGCCTCAACACAGCTGAAGCTCAACATCCTCCCAAACTCGCTCGGTTTCTGAGGAGATTGATTCAAATTGGGTTTCACCTTGGGGAGGCTTGTATCCCCCATTAAGTTAGCTACATATCCAAAGCTCGTGATCACATCATTCTAACAAAGCCCACAATCCTTTTAACACACCTTAGGCTCAACATACTCCCAAATCCACTGAGCCTCAACCTCAACGACAACTATCCCCCGTTGCGGTTGGAACATGAACAACAAGCTTGTCTCCCCGAACACACCCCGACAGAACTAGTTCCCCGCTGAAGTCGGCGAAGTACTCATGGAAATGTGTTTAAATACGAAGAGTCCCAGGAGGAATGTGGATGCCGGAATACTTGAAACCGAACGGTCTCAAAACGGATGTTCAACCCGGAAAACCAAGCAGTGGAAAATCGTTTGAACACTCACACTGCCACAATGAACAGTCCCAAAACGGATGCAAGCCGAGCCAAATAGCTTCCAGTAAGGCCTACACATCGCAACAAAGACCCCAACGTAGCCACAACATAGTTCAGATGGCCTTGCTATGGCCGCAAGCCGAGCCAAATAGCTTCCAATAAGGTCTACACACCGCAACAAAGACTGAAAAACTAAGCCAACATAGGCACAACATAAGTCGAAAAGCCAGCCCCAACAGCGTGTGCATTTACCGCCCTACTTGGAAGCCTAAATGCACACCTTTTTTTGGGTCAGATAGCCTTGACATGGCCGCAAACGTAGTCCAAATAGCTGGCAGTAAGCCGAAGACAACGCAACCAAGACCCAACAGCAATCCAACATCGTCACAACATAAACCTAAATGCCGGCCCAAACAGCGTGTGTATTTGCGTCCTTGATTGAAAGTCTAAATGCACACGTTTTCTTTGGGTTCAGATAGCCTTGCTATGGCCGCAAGCGAAGCCATATACCAGTGGTAGTACCCGGTGTACAATCTACATCCTCCCAAACCCGGTCAGAAACCGAGGACCTGGGGGGAATCGATAGCCCACCGTCAGTAAATTGCCCCATGGTACATGACCCAACAAAACACTCCATCCTCACACCCTCCTCCCCAGGTCAGGGCGCATTTCGGCAACCCTACCCCCCAGACCCCTTATCCTCCCGTCAGTAAATTGCCCCATGGTACATGACCCAACAAAACACTCCATCCTCACACCCTCCTCCCCAGGTCAGGGCGCATTTCGGCAACCCTACCCCCCAGACCCCTTATCCTCACTTCGTTCGCAAACAACAACGAGTTTCAAACAAGACCTTATGACAATGAACACTCTGGACAATGCCATGATGCATTGAACGAAGTCCAATACGATTGTCAACAACAACAACAACAACAACAACAACAACAACAACAACAACAACAACAACAACAACAGCAATAGGAGGAGCTATAGAAATGTATCAATGCATTGCTTCAATGATCTGCGCGGCCTAAGCCGCGCAGATCTAAGGCTCGATCTTCATGCCGCAATCCACTGCTATGACCAAAGGAGCTTCACCTCGGTCGCGAGGCATTTGGAGTGATGAAAGTTCCCAGAATCCGTAGGAATTTTAGATGTTTCTTGATGAAAATTCTGGACTTAGGATGAACTATTAATGAAACATGATGAATTAGACCTAATTTCTTTATAACTAACATGCTGTACGTTTTATGTGTTGTTTAACGTCAATGGATTGCATTGGCATGATTTGTTTGACAATTTGCATGCAACAGGGGGCAGTGCCGTTCGGTTCAATTTACGATGGCCGCTCGCTTCAATCTAGGATAGGGTTATACCCATGGATTATGTAATTCAATGTATCCATTTGAGCGTATCAGTAAGCACGCACAAATGGATATAATGTGATCCATCTTTCTGATCAATCAACACGAGATGGGCGCACACACACACAGCTGGTGCAAGAAAACCCCATCACTTGGAGGTGTTTCACTCCGCTCAGTTCTGAGATCAGACTTAGGCCAGGGCTGTCATCACTTTCGTCTTTGGGTGGCACGTACATCCTGGGGCTGGACCTCGGCAGTAGCCAAAGAGTCGCAACTACACCATGGCTTCAATGATGAAAAGCCATGTTCTGAATGATTGTTACATGGCGTTTTCAATCATTTATCATTGCTTGAAAGCTAAGAAGAACTTTCGAGTCGGAAAAAGGAAAGAACTTCAATGTTACCTTTTTTGAATCAAGAAGACTCTGGCAGAAGAAATTTTAAAAGAGACCTGTGACTTCCCAGCCGACATCTCTGGGCAGCAGTGCACTGACACTTCAGCAACGAGGTTGCGCAGGTTGGGATCATCCCAAGCAGGTGGGGATCCAGATCCCATCACCACAGCGCCCAGCGCTGAACCTGGCAGAGGCCAAACCTGACATCTGGTTTTTTGGTGCCGTTCATCTTGTAACAACTTAAGTAACCAAAGTGAACTAAAGCAACTAAAGTTAACTAAAGTTAACTCAAGTTAAGTCAAGTGGTCATGGGTCCAATAGAATTGAGCACCTTACCTGACCACTGGATGGGGGGGGTTTGATTCTAGTTGTGAAACCGCACCCAATCCTTCGCCCAAGGGCTTGTCCAAAACCCCTCGAATTAAGACACCTACCAACCCCTCTGATAGCCAAACCAAATCAATGGTCATTGATCATCACCCAGCCAGATTTCTTCGTCCAAAAATTGTGTACTCCAACACTTATCATAATTGGTGGCTTCCCGCAACAAAAAAAACGATCAACACAGCATGTTATTTGCACAGCATCCTTTTTGGGGCTCCAACAAACCCAACTGGTGATCCCAATTGGTGTTTTGTACAGCTCCCAACAAACCCTTTCTTTGGGGATCTGCTGTGCATCTCCATGCCTTCCATTCGCAGGCGCTTGGTGATGGCACGAGTGTCCACGCCAAAAATACCAGGCACGTTGTGCCTCAGTATGCTCACCATGAATGCAAATAAGTCACTTGGATGTTGTTTCTGAAGGGAACCATACATGTTTTCTCTTTCATGCGATCTTGGTGATCAGATTCTGTTGATAGTGACAACAAAAATGGGACGTAGAAACTGATAGGCCATGAGGCATCGCCACAATGCAAGCGCCCTACCGAAAAAAGTGGAGCTAGCAGACTTTCGCAAACCCCAGCCTCATTGTGGCTGTTCCTTGCCACTGGCTTGATCACTTGTTCTTTACTTTCATCATGCGGCAGCACCCTTTGCCAAGTTACTCTTCAAGCCATGTGGACAAGCTTTTGACGGCAGAGTAGTGCGATGCCACGAAGGAATACTCTGACACCACCACGGCCACTGGGAAGATCTTGCTGCCCTCGAAATACCTGGGCAGGTGCTGCTGGCTTTGAGGAAAGCTACGGGTGAGCTATGGGGTAACGCAGCTTGATCAACTCTGAAGCTGGCCTTGGAATGCCCAGTTCATCATTCTCATCTGGCGGCACGCCATAGTTTCCCACCAGGGGATAGGTCAAAACTAGGATTTGACCTTCAGAAAGGCAGAGAGGCAATGCTTCAAAGTCAAAGTGCACCAATCTTTGTTGACGTTCCATGGGTCAAGTGATGTCAAGTGATGTCAAGTGATGTCAAGTGATGTCAAGTGATGTCAAGTGAGCCGTTCCAAGTCCTGATCCACTCACTGGTCTGACTTCAGGACTGCCGTGGACCTACCAGGCCTCCTACCAGGCCTCCCAGGTCACCCCCACTAAGGCCTGCTAAGTACCAGCCCTCGCGCCTGCGAAGGATGGATCCGTCAAGGACTCGGGATATCCCATCATGGCAGTACAGAAGACCACTTCGCCAGCGACAGACCTTGCAGCCGTGCCAGGTTGCAAATCAAGGCCCACGACCCTTACACCAATCTCAAGCAGTACCGATAACGAGGCTTCCCAGGTCAGTATTCATGATCAACATTGATCAACGACCAAGTCGCATCACCCTAACGAATCACTACCTTGAAGCACCTGATCCTCACATGGGGGGTTCTTAAGCTATGGGGGACCGCAAAAATGTTTGGTTTATTACTATAAATTGTTGATAGTGGATGATTGGGGGGTCCCTTATTTTGAGGAAGTATCAACCATTTCTAGTAACAAACCAACTATCTATAGCAATCAAACCATTTATAGTAATTATATGTAATTAAAGACAAACGCCCACATTAAACTTTCATCAGAACCTTCAGGATGGGCCCCCAGCACCCCAGCTGTGTCTCCGGCCGCTTGGCACCAAAGTTCCATCCCCGCCAGGACTCACCTGAGACAAGCTGCATCTTTAGCTGTAGAAATCGGAATGTTTTCTTGGAGAAACAAAATTAGAATGGTGTGAAACACCATGTCTTTAAGATCGTTTTTAGAGAATGTGTTGTCACAGAATGTGTTTTTAGAATGTCTTTAAGAGATTGCCAGGCCTGACTGCAACCGCAGTTCCATTGGCGTTCGAGCAGCAGCCTCCCACGAAGCAAACCTCGCTGATGATGCTTGTTTGATGGCTAAAACGGTGGTTACCTGAGGGTTTGATGATGCTTACTGTTGGGAGGTACGGAAGAATGGCTTCACACGGAGACTCCAATTTGTGCAATGATCAAAAGGGCTTGTACATCGCACTGAAGCAGCATCTGAACTTAACTAGCTGGTACAATAGATCAGCAATACATATCCCAGCGGTTGAAAAACATTCCATTCGAGTGCTGGGAATTTACAAAGTCGATTGTCTCAGAGTAAGCATTCGACATCATTCCCAACTCTATCTTTACATTCGAGTTGTTGGGATCATCCAAATCTATCTTTTCTCAAGCTGCTATTCCCGTTGCCATGCGACGAAGGGATCGACAAGGCTTCCAACAGTCTAAGCTCTGAGCTCATCCACCGCTCCAGCCAGAGTCTTGCCATCATTGTCTATGCCTGTCCCAAGGGCAGCTGATCACCGTCATTCATCACCCTTAACCAGGCAAGGATCAAGAAACATCATACACATGATGTCATAAACCCTCATGATGGTGCTGACCACCCTTAACTTCTCTCAACACTGCTGTGTGCCATTGAAAGCTCTGCATTGCAATAGCTGCAACAAGCTCTTTTAAGGTCCACACGAGCAGGAGGGGCGAAGGGCGGTGCTTCCCTTGTCTTCATTGGTCTCAGTCGACACTTGCAAGGACTAGAGCAGCTGCACTCGATACACTTGCTACACTTCGCACGCTTTAGCAAGCACTTTGCTAAATGATTCCTATGAAATGTATTTTCTTGCTTCTCCGCGTGGGGAAGCGCAAAAGATAAAAATGTAGCTGGGGGGGCGCTCGAAACTGCGTCCTTGTGTGTTGAAAAGACATTTACATTTTCAGCAGCGAAAGATCAACAGGAGTCTCACACCGGCTTCAAACTTTTTGGGACAAGTCCAGGCTGTTCTCACTCGGATTTGTTTAAAGCTGTCTTATGGTGGATGTGGATCATTCTCCAACTTCAACTAGTGCAACCAAACTCCCATGGTAAGCACTGAAGCTCAACTCTCTACAAGCACGGAAAGGCGTGCGAGGATTTGCCACGTGATCATGGCTCACTGCAGATCTGATTACTAATCAACAATCAGCAATAGTTGATTGATAGTGGCTAATTGAGTGATATTTTGACTCATAGCAAGTTACTTGATAGTTGCCTAATCCAGCAATGTAGCTACAGGAGTGGCAGCTTGCCAGAGATTGCCGGGCTTTGCCGATGGTGGTCCCTTTCCCTTATGGTAAACCACCCTGCTATTACAGTACCGCTATGCAGCAAGACATTGGCAACAGGTGAAAGGGAAAGTTCCAAGGAAATTCGTGAGAAACTCATCTGCGCAAGATGTGAACTTGGTACAGACTTGAGCATTACCGGACTCCTGAAGTGAGCAGTCTAAGAATCCATGATGCAAAGGAAAGAATATGTGTCAAGATGTTCCCAAATCGCTTTCCGGGTGCATGCGAGTACGTACTTCAAGCTCTCGCAAACCCTGGATTTATCTTGTGCGGATTCCAGGCCTTTGGCGCCGGCAAATTCTCAAAGCAGAGTTCAGTTCATGGCGTACAAAGTGTTCATGTGGTTTGGCTGAGTTTCTTGTGAGTTTTTCCTTGGGGGACACTTTTGCAGAAATGTTGAGTTTCACTTTCGTTCAAACTTTTTTCACGGGTTTTTGCCGCTGTTCAGGTGACGTCAGGCACTTTGGCGCACGCGTAATCGCACTTCAAAGCCTTTGCCAACTGAAGTGGGTCTGTGTTTCGTTCCAAGAGGTGCATCATTGTTTCCTGACTGCTGGTGCCATCTGTCACATGGTCTTGGCACAGCTTGTTGTGGTAGAAACTATCAAGGAAGAGTTTCTACACATCATGTCTTCCCCCATTTAGGACGAGTAGCAGCCAGACTTTCAGTTTGGACATTTACAAGGACAGAACAGCAAGGCAGTTCCTCACACGATTTGCTGCATGCCAGTGCAAATGAGGAACCCCTTCGATGACGGACTCCCTTGCTCTTAAAATAGTTCTCTGAGCCAAACGCTGCAAATATGAGCATTGCTGGCTTTAAATGGGCCCATGTCTGCTCAGCCAAGAAAACCAAAGTGGTTGAGCCTCTGCCTTTTTCTATTTACATTCGCAATCATCTCAAGTTAGACGCTCCATTGCCGCGATCTGAACCATATTGGCCAACAATCCCCTTCTGGATTCCGTTTGATTCTGTAGCATTCACCATCCCTGCGAGAACCCTACAACTTTGAGTTGACAGAACCTCTGATATACCTCCCAAGAGCATAGGTAATGTTTTGACATGTATATACTTTTTCGCCCACTACATATGGTGTCAATTCACAGCTTCCTCCTTCCTCCTTCTTGCCTCCTTTGCAAGCTTTCTTCTTGCCCTCTTGTTTCTTCACCAGCTCGTCATGGATCCTTGCGAAACCTTCGGAAAGCTGAAACCCTCCACCTGGACCTGGAACATCGTGATCATTGCAACTGACAACTCTCCCCATGTAGAACATCCAACTTCAAATCAACTCCTTCCCTAAGTTCCTGGAACCTTCCAAATACCTCCCGAAGTCCCGCCATAACCTCCTCAAACACGGTGGACCCTTGCAGCGAATGATCCCTGAACACTCCAGCACCCTCCAGGACCCGACAAAAGCCATAAAGACTCAGGAGCCTCTAGCTTTGCGTCATTCAGAATCGTCTCAAGTTCATGTGCAACGCGCGCTCTTTTTGCCACCGCCCCTCTTCTGTAGGATCCGCTAGCAAAGCAATCCCAGGGACAGCTGTGATAACCTCAGATACATGTTGCTTGCTAGCATCACCATCATCACTGTACAACCAAAATCACAAGCAAAACAAGACATCCTTCCCAGACACCCACAGACGCAACACGGCAAATATTACAATCCTGAGGCAGGAAACCGTGGCAAGATCGAAAGCTTCTGGCTAGCAACTTTTGTGCGGCACTGAAGGCAATCCACGTCACTTGACATCAAAGCCCTCTGCGCGCAAGCACTGTTTGTGCGCTTCTATGAACGCTTTGCACTTCTCTTCACCGTTCATGGCAATGCACTCGTCTCGGGCCGCCTCAGGGGCAAGTCTTGGATTGGCTGAAAGATCTGCATTTGGCATGCCTCTACAAAGATCTCCCGCCCTTTGTTCACAAGCAAAATCACGCAGTGTGCTCTGGCGCAGCAATCGCACCTTGGTTTCGGGGCAGGCACAGCACATCTTCATCGTTGGCTTTTTGGCTGGTGGCGCCTGACATAGAATCGCGATCGCAACAGTTCAAGGTTTCAAGGTCCGCTGTTACGCAGAAAGTAACAGAAACTCCAACTGTTTTATCAGCATCACCACCTAGGCTGATAATACCAACCAAAGCTGTTTCATGTGGCAGACTTTCACCATCTTGACCTTTGTTTCCCAGACCCCTGGGCAAAGCCATTGGAACAGGATTCAACCCGGAAACGATCCCAAGGCGTCACAAAGCGAAATGATCCACGTTAAAAGACCCCAGAGCAGAGGAGGCTGATGCGGGGACAAGCCGCAGAATCTCCAGTGAGCACCAGCTCAAGATGAATCTGCGCGCACTAAAAGACAGCCCAAGCCCACACCGATGTGAGGACCAGGCGTCCCTTGTGAGTGGAGATGCACGTTTGCTTGATGTTTGGAGCCTTTCAAATATGGACACTTTGGCGACTTGGCCGAACGTAGGCTCGAAGGTCAGACATGAGCCGAACACGGGCCTCGTAAAAAGGACATCTAATAGCACTCCTTTGGTTTGAATGTGTTATTGATCCAACGTGGTCAATCTGCAACTATGTAGCTATGCGGACACAACATGTAGAAACGAGCAAAGCCTAAGCCTAAGGTGACATCTCAGCGCTTTTTCCAACGAACCTGGTACTCAAATACTCTCATGACAATACATAGATTGAGGTCACAATTTGTCCAGCAACCCTTTGGAATTACTGTGAGAGCCACAGTTCTCCAAGAAACTTGGTACAAGAACTCTACAAAGATCGTACCTTACTTCGATCACAAAAAAAAAACGTGGCACTTGCAGCTTTCCCTCGACCCTTCTGGAACCTTTCCGGAAACCTCAATTCTTTGATAACTTGGGACACTGGACCTTGAGGCGACAAAACACCTCCATGGCCCTGGAATAGCTGGCTTGACCGACGCGCATGTGCCACTCATGGGGTATTCCGCTTAGGGGCCAGATTCAGCCGGATCCAGCTTTATGGCAGAGGCAAACTACAATCACACACGCACCGAGGCTGGAGGCCCAGAGCATCAGCGATTCAGAAGGAACCCAATTGCTGGAGCCACGAAGAGGAAACTGGGACACAACTATAGGAGACAGATCAAAACCACAACGTGCCATAACTGGGTCAACCCAAAGGTATGAATCATCTCCAATGTCAAACCATCATGCTCCCAGTCTTGTGAAATGCTGTGAGCCGCTGCACCTCCGGCTTGGAGCCAGACGAACCCATGGCGCGGAATTTGAAAGGTGAACACAAACGTGGTAGTTCTGGTGCTTTGCGCGACAAATGACACTCTCCAGTCACTTGCAGAAAATCAAAGGAAAAAGGAAAAAGAATACTTGACATGTCTGAATCTCTGACCAATAGGTTATACTCTGTCATATACTTCCAGTACATACATATGAATCTGAGCCAACTTCACAACGGTCAACCAACAAATTACCTTCCATTTTGCCTTGACTTGTTGATCACAATTTATGGCTCAAACCAGTTCTGCTTGCAGGAAACGGGTGACTTTTTTGACCGCAAATCACCTGGCTTGGCCGAGGGGCCATGGCAGTATGTAGCCTACCCACCTGGAGTTTCAGCTGACTGGGCAGCATGGCTGTACTCAACTCAGGTTGTGGGCCTGGCAAGGCCTTTTTTTCGTGCGAAAACTCGCAACTCAGTTGCCACCTAAGGTTTGACCTCAGCCCGGCTGGTTGCATCTCTGGTCAACTGGTTCTCTGGATCCCTCTGAGTGCTGCTGGCTCATCTGACTTCTGAGTTGCAGACCTCTACCTTGAAATCTTGTTTGCTGCTGTTGGGCAGCCTGTGGGACGCCTGCGATAGCCAGCATATCTGCACGGCCACTATCTTCAAAGATCTTCAGTTGCAACAAAACCAGCCTACTGTGATTCGAACTGTTACAACAGGTCTGGAAGAGTCTGACAATCATCGGTTTTGTTTGACCTGCGAGGTCAATAGTGTAATTGAAGAACTGCGTTTTACGTGATTGCAGGTGTGTCTGTGTGTGTGTGTGGGTGGGTGGGTGTACTCTTGGTGCATGTTGGTGCATGCAGTGTCCGTCCTACCACCCTGGCTGCGGTGTGCTCTAAATCTGCAGCAAAACCGCAAGAAAACCCTACAGAGTATCCTCAGATCTGAGTGGACATCCAAAAATGATTGTTGTGATTGTGGTGGTGGTGGTGGTGGTGGTGGTGGTGGTGGTGGTGGTGGTGGTGGTGGTGGTTATTATGATGACAGTGGGTTTTATTACCCAGCATTTCAAGGGTGGTGGTGGTGGTGTCTTGGAAGGGCTTGGGTGGTGTTTTGGAGGTGTCTTCGTGGATGTCAGTTTACCGGTCAGTACGGAAAATATCACTTGAAGCCAACTCGCTAAAAATTAGAAAAGCAAGTGCAAGGCTTGTGTAACACAACATAAATAAAACATCATAACATAACAAAACACATCTATTCTTATAGGGTGAATCCACTCTTTGTCAATCAATAGTGGTAACCCCTGATCATACATACTAAATACTGGAAAGAGGTGTGCGTATAGGAAAACAAACTTTCTACTTCTGTCATGAAAAGAACTTCTGCAGCATGGCAAAGGTTTCAAGAGAGCCTCTAAGGAGTTTCCCAAAGGAAGTTAGAGGTGTGGTGCTAAATCCCATCTGGTAGGCGTGTCGGTCTTCAAGTCTAGGGCGCTGCAAATGCCTTGTAGCAAAGCATGAGTGTTGCATGCAAATGTATGTATGCATGTTTATTGACACGTACAGGTCTTTATTCATGTATATGCATATAGATATACATTTACAAAAACTTGCAGATGCATACTCTGCGAAATATATATATATATATATATATTTATATACATATATATATATATAGAAAGATGTAATATATATATATACAAATATACTTATATATATAGAAAGATGTAATATATATATATATAGATGTATATATACATATATAAATACATTTACATATATTTACTTATTTATTCATCTATTTATTTATCTTTATATATACAGACACACAAGCAAAGAGCAAAATCCGGTGAAAACGGTTTGTGCATGAGAGAAAAGAGGCACACAAAGTTTCCTGGACAAAGGAGAAGAAAAACTCAAACCACTCTCCACCTCCCGCCTCTGCCAGTTTGTCTGGCCATGAAGTTGGTCAACGCCGCCGGAGTCTTGATCAATGTATATCCATACTCCTGTGGAACAACCTGACAAAGGTTGATCAGATCAGCCAAAGCAAAAGAATGTGTATGATACATAGATTCAAACATGCATTTCTGATCATACATATTTAATATGTATGTGTCAGAATCGGTGTCTATTGCTGCGACCTCTTGCAGCATATCAGCATTGATTGGGAGTCTAACATCAATCTTGACATCCTATACACTGATGTGTGAACTGACCTTTCCACACAAGCAGCTGCAGCAATTTTCCCCGAGTTCGGTGTGGTACTCAACTGCATAGCAATCAGGTATGTACAGAATGGTGATACCCCCAACCATTGCAAACTAGACAAACCTGATTGGCTTTCAAAGAATTGCACCAGCAGATACTTCAAGCTGCGCCACTAGCACCCTCTCAACCTGCAGACGATATGTACGTAACATCCCTCTTGAATGTTGTAGTCCTGGAGAGAAAGATGGTCAAGAAGTTGCTCGCCTCTAAATATCAATCTTTGCTGGTCAACCGGTAGGCCTTCCGTTTCTTCGATCATGTTTTTCAGGCTTGGCCCCATGCAGAGCTCTTCATCTGCTTCCCAACCTTTTGGAAGAGCCCAGAACTGAGAGGGCGGCCCTTTTCCAAACAGTTTTGCATATTTTTTGAATGTAAGCGAGTACCGTTCTGGTTGGTTGCCATCATCAGACCGTGGGTCGTGGCAAATAATCTCGCTTGCAAGGTGCATGCAAAACTGGTGGTAAATCTGTGGAAAAAGCAGGAGAGCGTGCCATACTTGATCCACTTCATAACTGGGAGAAAACTGAGCTCCGTGACGAGCACTGCCGGTGCCCCTGGCGGTCTTTGCTCTCTTCTTGGGTGGCTGACCTGCAAGCTTCGGTGCCTCTGTGTCGCCATTCACCGCTTTGAGGATGAAGAACCGACTGGCCTCGATAAGGAGTTCATCCAACGAGGCATTGCCCATCCAAACCACGCCACTCTGCCCAGCATCTGAGCAGCTTGGCTGACCAGTCTTGATGATGTTCTTCTCCAGGTAGTCTCTCACCGCCAAACCATCTGGGCTTTTCCAAAGTCGAGCCAGTTCCTCAGCTGCAGCCTTCACCAAGATCGAAGTAGCTTCACCTTTAATCTTGGATGCTGTGATCCCCCGGCCTCCACATAGAGTGAAGCAGGATATGGAAAGGCATGGGCTCACCATGGTTGTCGGCTCAACGTCGAAGGCAAGGTTTTTCCCTTCAAGACTCTTCACAAAGATCCGCATGGCTGCGACTGGAGCAATTACTTGAGGCTTGGAGAGTCCGAACTAGCAAGATTGATCGTGGATCCTTGCAATCAAATTCGTGCTTATCGTGAATCCTCAGTCCTGCGGATGTTCATGCCCACATTGGGTTGCTTATGATTGCGTGTACCACGAAACCTGCGTGTTTGATGGACCAAAGCTTGTCACCTGTCCCTTGAGCCGCCCCTTCATACCAGCCGCAGGTCCATTGCTGCGATTAAGAAATTTGAAAGCTGCCTTGAGTAGGGAACCAATGCCAAAGTTTCTTGTAACTGTTGATAGCCAGGATAAGGACCAAGGATTATGGGCACCGTGTTGTGGATTGACTTTACTGTAATAGATCATGATACTTGGGTACTTCTGCCACAACAAAAGTACAAGAACGGGTTTCACAACAATCAAGCCCCAAGGTTTTGCAAATGGTCCGCTGCTTTGTGACTTTGTCGTATGGTCACATCATAAACTGCGTGACCATCTGCCAACCATGGGGATTATGGTTGATTCTATCAAATCCAAGCATGAATGGCTTGCTGACTCAAGTTGATGACCCCTAGTCATGGTAGATCAAGGTGCGTGCTGAGTCACCATCCCGCCATGCCATGGCATGGCATGGCTGCGCCTCACGCAAGAAGTAGTAGATATGTCCAGATGCCAGGCCCAAGATGTCCATCCAAATGTTTCCGCCTCGGCATCCCAAAGCCTTGCAGCCGTTCCTTGACCAAAGAAAGGATGGGCAGGGGATGGTTCCCGGGTTGGAGGAGAAGCGTCACCGCTGTGGTTCACATGGTAGTTGAACTCCATCATTTTTGGGCTTGGGGTATTTCCCATGGTACTCCCTATGGTTTTGGGGGTAGTTGCCATGGTGCTCCAACTTCTTTCGGGGGCAGTCACCAATGTACAGCCTCATGTGGCAGACAAGGTGCCAATCAAGAGCTGGAAGAAGATGAGCGCGAAGGGGAACTGATAGCCCTGCCGCGCCAAATCATTCACTTCTGCGGCACGGGGTTGGTCAGAAATGGTGGTACCCTAACCACCACCGACCCCACTGATGACTTTTTAGTGAAAGGATTTTTTGGGGGGACAGTTCACTATTCATAGGCGAAGTTGCTTTCGATGGCCTGTATGGTGAAGCTAAAGAAGGAGAGCTTGGCATATGGCTCTCTGCCTGAGCCATGGACCCACCCGCCAAAATGCAAAGTGTTCTGAGACACGAACGGATTGTCTCTGCGACTTTACCCCCTGTGGTGGTTTGCTATACATTTGCTATTCATTATGAAGCATCTACTAAGATTTACTAAACTGCTGAAAATGATATTTGTCATTTACGTTTCTTATTGGCTGTTCAAAATGTCCAACGACTCTCAATCATAGACTGCTCTGAAGTTGACCATCAAAAGCCTGTACCCCTGGTTCCCATCATTAACCATTGTTTTCCCCATTATTGTTGCTTAGTATTGATGGCTAATATTGACCCATAGCCATAGCATCCAAACCTCGAGTGGTTCAGTTCGGCACCAAGGCCCTAGCGACTCCAGTAGTAGAGGATGGCAAAGACCAAGCTTGGGCCCATGAATGGAAGTCCATTGGGCCACGCTAAGACCAACGAGATCACGTCCAACATCTGGCGAGACGACAAAGAGGGGCTGGTGCTTGAGCTATAGGCTTGGTGGGTAACTAAAATCCATAGCTAAAAATGGCTTGTAGCTATGGATTTTCGTGGTCCAAAGTTCGTAAAAACAGATTTTCCCCAAAGGTTACAAACCAAATCCTGGGAATATCTGCCTTTACTGACTATGGATTACAAACCGAAAATGATTGAATGTGAAATTGCTAGCATGCATCGAGCAGTTGAATCATGTTACAAGACTTCAAATTTTTGGCGGCTCCACCACAATCTGGAACAGCAAGAAGAAAAGATAGTCCCCTGGGGCAGCAAAGGCCTGCAAGTGCCCGCATCGAGCATTGGGCAGGACCCTATGGGACTGTACGCAAAGTTCTCTCCTCTCTTTCTGCATGGGGGTTACTATAAATGATTAGTCCTCGATGATTCTGGGGTACCCCTCTTTTAAGAAACACCCACATGGAAAAATGCTCTCTGCGCGAAGGAGACCACATGCTTCACGCCTCGTTCTGCTCAAGTTTGGCAGAGAAAGACGTAAAAAAGTACCTCCCCACATTCAAGAGATGGCCTTGGAGGAGAGAATAGCTGCATCCAAAATGCTTCCAGTCCTATTCCCGGCGAAAACGCATACTATTCCGCACCCCTCCGTAGCGCACATCTGGAACAAGAACTGAAAGCTGAAGGCTCCGAAAAAGGAGACCGGAGTAAGCAGCCTCCAAACCTCCAAGCAGAAAACAAAAACACATCACAGGATGTAAGGAGCCTCGAGGTCCAAAGTCATCGCTTTTCAGCCACTGTTCCAATACAAATCCCTATATCCGACCGTTGAATATACCATTATCAAACTATTCTCTTACCCCTCTTCCCCAATGTCAACCAAACTTCAAAACAGAGTAACAATCAATTTGAACTTAATAACTACCATTGAGTAACCATCATGAACCATTAGCTTAACTTGATCATGAACTGTTCTCAAGTAATCTCATCATGAACCATTAGCTTAACTTAAGCAATTCTCAACTAACCCCAGCAATCAACTCACGGCGCCGCCTGCAGTTTGTTGATGACCATGGGCCAATTCAAGGCAATCAACATGGGGTCCAGGAAGCCCAGCTGCACGAAGACGGTGACGCCGAAAAAGGTCGTCAGCTGGCGCAGTTGCTGGGAAAGTTGTGGGCGTCATGGGTGGTGGGTCATGGTGCTTCATGGTGGTTTATGGTGGTTATTTGCGGTCGTTTATGGTGGTTTTTGGTGGTGCTTCATGGTGGTTTATGGTCATTTATGGTGGTTTTTGGTGGTTATTTATGGTGGCTTATGGTGGTTAATAGCTATGATAGCTATGGTTAAAGGCGGTTCACGGCCATGTTGATGTTGGTTCATGAGTTGATGGTGGCTAATAGTGGTGATGGGTGATAATGGTTTTTCTAGTGCTTCAAAGCGGTAGCTAAGGGTGATTCGAAATGGATGATCATGGTAATTAGTAATAGTGATTGGTAATACTTCATAATATCTATATACAGTGATGGAGGATAATGACTGATGATGGTGAATGCATGTTGATGCTGATTTGTAACGGATGATAATGGTCAGCCATGGTTATTCTGTCGATAATCATAAGTATGTGAAGGCTGGCAGTAGCCGACGAACGATCACCAACAATACTGTGGGATTCTCACCTGCTTATTGTGATCATGGCCGGTCTTGCCCAAACTTGTCACTCCAATCTCTTGCTCAAAAGACGGGTTGGAGTCAGCCACTCACGCTTGCAACATGCCAGAGATGACTCCAATCCGCGTCAAAAGCGGTAGGTTTTTGTACCTCGGTCAAAGTTACACAAAGCCAAAGATCATCACTAAGATCCGTCCCCCCCCCCAAGGAAGCAAGTTCAAGTTGCACAAATGTCGTGCAAGGAGTTCGATGCTGCTCTTGAAACTGATGGCTGACGGTCTGCTTTTTGGAAAGTGGCATGAGTAGTTCAAGACCTGTTCGGCGTATATTCAGCAATTGTTGCAGCAAGGCTTGATAGCATTCCCCGCGCAACAATGAATGCACAGAGTTCTCAGCAGCCGAAGCTTGTTTTAAGACTTCGTTTTGGCCAAGAACAGTGAAAGTCAGAGAGAGTTCCCAGTTGTTCGTCGAAATGCTTCGCAAGAAGGCTGATTGGCACGCAGAGCTGGCATCAGGTTCCAAATTTGCTGATGCTGCCCATGCCCATGCGATCACAGCAACCTGATGGCTGAAGAAACAAGCGACCCTGATGGAAATCATGAGACATGACTAGGAATCAACTTGAATCAACAGGACCTTTGCGAAATTGGTTTGATGTGGGGGTGGCACCAACTTCCAGTCGTTTTGCAGATGCTGTTTTTCTTATGCCGGCTTCCACATTAGAAAATCCTGAAGAGCATCCCCGAGCTTGGGGATAGACACGGGAAAACTGGAGAGCACATCACCTTTGTTGCCTTGAGCTGCTCCAAGACCCCTCCTATGAAGGATGCAGACTTTCGCGGTGAGGAAATGGAATGCTTGAATCGAAAATCAGCTCATCCAAATTCCGTTGCCCTATGCTGTGCTGTTCACTCACTCTTTCTCTGATCTGCAAGCAGGGCCAGGTCTTGCCCGCAAGAGGAACAAGATAGAAACTGGAGACACACAGCACAAGGCAGACCTCCAACACTCAGGCGGAAAGCGCCCAAAACTCCGGTTTCCTGTTGCACAGCCATAACTGGCGAATGCGAATGCTGAATGTATCTTTGCTCCTGAATTTGTGATGGAGCCGGCCCCTTCTTGCCAACGAACTGTTTGTTCCGCATCTTCTGTGGGAGCTGCAGTTCGATATGTTCGATCATGTTGATGGATTTTTTTCACATATACCCTATGTTTACTATTTGCTTGGTTTGGGTGCTCCGAAAGCATAGCTCACCCCCCACAAGTCAATTTTTTACACTTACAGATTCATGCGTTCTGCACACACTGCCCCATGTGTCCAACATTGAAGAGGCTGCAGCCCAAAGGAGAGGGAATGAAAGATGGCGGAGTGAGGCACAAGAAGACAGAAATGAACGGTCTCTTTTGCCCTCATTAGCCCTTTTTGGCCGCTATTGGCCACTATTCGCCACTAGTAGCAACTTCTAGTCACTATTGACTATTCCCCACAATTGGCTACTATTCAACTTACATCCATTATTAACCACTATTCATTTTTCTATGCATCTTCATTTGAGGCCCGACTTGATCTGAAGTGCAAGCATTGAAGGAAGCCTTTGCATTTCAAATGTGTTTTTTACGATTGACGCTTGGAGTTTGCGGGCGCAAAAATCCGGTACGAGCACAACCCGGGGTTCTTTTTCATTGGAGGGTCTGTGTGGCAGCGCCAAACAAACTGCAGGCAGAATAAACATGGCACGCAACCAAGAAAACAAACATCGAAAATGATTCCCTCTAAGACATGGTCGCAAGGAACAAGGACTCAAGCTTTCACAGCAGTTTCCCAGACAACGTCACCCCGTAAAAACCGAAACAGTGCCGAAGCATCTTCATTGATGGTAATTACTTGCAATTAGTAATTAGCTACCCAAAGCAACGATCTCAGCAAAGCCTTTCACAGAAATGACGTCTGAATGATGCGGCCCGGGAGAAGCTCATTGCTCCTGAAAAGTTGCTTTTGGAAGCGCAATTTTTTTCAGTCAAGACACTTCCCACTGCTCAGAGCAAGCACCCAGTAGAGTGCTGCTCAATGCTCCGGAGATGCCATCCCAGGCAGAAACTGTCTTAGCTGCCGCCCTCAAGGATGATTGCCAAAGGAAACCAGATGCAAGCGCTGCAGCATGTGCACTCCAGGAGATTCCATCCAGCAAAACCCCTCGGTTCTGCATGATTTCAACTGCGTTCGTTGCAAGCTCCCATTGTCTCGCAGCAGTCGCTGCGGACGTTAGCGAACTGCAGGTCACGGCCTGGCAGAGTTCTGTGCTGCACATCTCACTTCACCAAGGCGCCACGTTTAACATGTTTGAGTCATGTTCAAGTTGCAAGTTTTCGAAGACCCAATTGGGGGGAAAAGATCACGATGGAAGTCATAAGAGCAGTGAACGAACATGAACCAAGGCACATCACAGTCCGCATAGATATGCTGCATACAGACTTCCCAAGGACTTGAGCTCGTTTCATCTCGAGCTCCCAGCACCGCATTGGATGTGATCAAGCCAGGTTCAAGTGACTCCCTCCGTAGTTGTGAGTTCAGCTCCTGGGCCACCTCCCAACGACTTGCAAAGACGCAGCCAGAAATCGCTGAGGTCCATCCATAGATATCCGCTTCGCTGATCAGCTCGAGACACCATGACCAACTCAATGAAGTGGCGGAATTCGCGGATGAAGCTGCCCGGATGGCGGAATTGGTCGCAATGACGCGGCCTTGATCATGTGATCAAATCCAGCAGCATGGATGCTCTGAATATTGCTCCCAGTCACTGACCCCAAAAATCAGGGAGTTCTACAGCAATGATTCCTACTACACACCTACCTGCAAGAAATCACAAACACTCAGCTTCCTGCGGTCAAGTCCTTTCTGGCTGGCCTTCGAGATGCACAGGAACGCCTGGCACAAAGATTTCCAAGTCAGGACGCCCTTCCTTCCTGTGGTTGATATCTGCCTTTGAGCATGGGAAAACCCGAAGCCGTGTGTCGCAGCCAGCCTTGTTCCAAGCACCACATCCCAAGGCACCAACAGCAGCATCGAGTGTAGCGCCAAGGAGTTGCACTCGACTACCAGATATCTCAGGGGCTCAAAGATCAACATCAACCCTAATCACCAAGATGTGCAACTTCAGAGTGGGGAAACCAGCTTGGTATGGCTTGGCTATCGGCTTGACTCCAAGCTTTCTTTTCTACAGCTGAAAGCTTATCTGCTAATTCTGCTTTTCCAACTGCAGACCTCCTTCAAGAAAGCGGCGGCCCGCTGCCACAACTGCGTGTGTTGGAAGCATGAGATGGCCGCATTGCAAGTAATGGCCTGCCACTGGAGAGGAATCACCAGCGACTTGACAACTGCCAGGGTTAGCAGCCGCACATCCAACACAGCACCAGCGGTGGTTCTTTTTTCATTCTGTTGAACGGGCGCGCATAGGTGCGCAACAACCACGAAAAAGACCCTCCCGTTGGGTCATGCAACAAATTCAGACGAGCAACGTTGGCTCTAAAGCCATACTGCGGAATGATGCCAAATACCCTCAGTGCACTTCGCCAAGCCAAGCCCTTTCCTCACCAGGCAACCAGTGACAAACGGCCAACGTGCCTACATGTGTCAAGCATTGAAAGTGAGGCCATACCAAGTAGGTTGGGCCAACACATGATCTAGCAATTTCCTGTCAGAGAGAAACAACTTTTGTGGACTGCAAGTTGTGATTGCAGCGGTGTCAGAAAACTGCCCGACAGTTTATGTGATTGGATCGGACACTTGGTTAGCGGGTCCATTCAGGGTCTACTGCTTTTCTCCCAGTCGAGCTTCTGGCTGCTGATATCTGGATTACAGGGTGGTTGCCCGCTCCCACATTCCATATCCGTGTTCTTCTCTTTCAAATGGATGATGGTGATGACCTGCTGTCCTTTCTCTTCAATGAGTTGCCCTGCTATCTTCTGAAGTGTGCCCAAGCACGCGTTGTTCTATATGTATACAATTTTTGATTCTACCAAAACGGTGGCGTAGCTGGATGAAGCTGCTAGCGAACCAGCTAGTGGGCTGATGGGCTGGGCCATCTGATCGCTCTCAGCTAGCTGAACTCTTGGAGATGGCGGTGGAGAGACAGGCGGAGAGAGAGAGAGAGAGAGAGAGAGAGAGAGAGATTATGATAAAGTCACCCTTTGGATGTTCAGAGATGGGGCTGGTTCCCCAAAACTAGTGAGTCGCGATGGTAAATGGACCCTGTAGGGTGGGTGAGCTACCGCAAGTAACCATGGCGCCCGTGGCCATCCTCCATCCTTGAGCTCAGCTTCCACAAGCGTCCAGAGCAGCACTACAAAGCACCGCATCAAAGGCTTCGGGACATCTCCTCCTTGTGCCATGTAGCACGTTCAACGCCTTGACCTCAGCTGAAGCAATCTTGACCGAACGGTCATCCGATTCTTTCAATCTTTCTGTTCTGAACACTCAATGTGGTCAAATGCCATCATTCTTCCTGTAACTAGTCCAACCTAATCAACCTAGTTTCAAGCAGTATACCTACACCTCATGGCATCTAGTTGCGGAATGCTGGGAGCCCGGGCCCAGTGACGTCCCAGCGCACATGACTTGACAACCAGACTTGCTGCTCGACAATCCAGCTGCAAACCTTGCTGAGACAAAGCAGTTGTCAGCAGCTGCAAAGGCCGTTGCCATCGACCGCCTCTGACATCTTTGGACGCCTCTTGACTGACGGCTATCAGCAGGGCTGTCTGACCAACCATGCGCCCCCCCTAGGCTGAAGCCAAAAGCAGTTTGTGGTGCGACAACGTGCATTCTCCGCAAGTTCAACTCCGGCTTTTAGCTCTGAACAGCATGAATCAGTCTAGCCCCCAGATCTCCTTAGCCAGTACAACTCTCCGGAACAAAACAGGGAACACAAATTTTAGGCATAGCCTCTTTAGAACCATGGTCGGCCTTGAAACAAACCGAGGTCCCAGTCAATGCATCATCTATCCCCAGCCGATCCCTCAACTTCCCTGCAGGAGTTGCATGCGAGATTTTGTGTCGACCCGCACTGTTTCGCGCAGTCAGTCTGCCAGGCCCTACAGGCCGGCAAAAAGGCAAGTCGCCTCACAAAGATATCAAGCCAGACTCCTGCCAGGTGCACCAACTGTGAGAGGTCAAAATTTTGGATACCAACCAACTCGCAAAGCCCACGAAGGCATGAAATTCCCGTCCTGCAGAAGATGACTGAAATCAAGTTCTGCTTCAGGCTCAGGCTTCGCGTAGAACGACGGACCCTTGGATGATCCAAATCCAAACAAGGCACAGAAAGCACGTGAAATCCTGCTGGATTTTGCTCGCTAAGGGCCACACTCTTGTCAGAAGCTTTGAGTGCGCTGCCTTCAGGAACCAACAACTCCACTGTGACATACCATGACATGCCATGACATGCTGGTAAGCCTGCCTCCTACCTACTGCCTACATGAAAATCACTGATGCCAGGCCGGCCTTCGCAGCACTGCCCAATTCTGCAAACTTGTTTTTTGACACTGGTGATGCCACGTCCGTCAGGATCGCCTTGAAGAATTGCACACGAGGTCGTGCTTCTTGAGGATACTTTTTGAATTTCATCCGGACCTTTCTCTCCGGTAAGGGTTCAGCTTCCTTGGCCATATGCTTCCAAATAAAGGTGAGGAGGCTACGCTCGTCATCTTGAAACTCCTGCAAGATCCCGCGGCACCATACAGGCAATGTGGCCAGTTCCGGGGTCCCATCTCGCAATTGAACCTCCACAAATGTGCTCACGAATTGGTGAGCTATGCAATCCAATTGTGCCTCCAAGCCATCTGGGTCTAAGACTGGAATGGCAGAAAGGCAGCTGAGTGTGCCACGATTGAGCGTCAGTACAATTCTCATGTCTTGCTTTGGAAAGGTCCAACTCTCTGGTTGGTTCTCTAGATAAAGACAAGCTTGGACCCTGCCACTGGCCCAAGGTGACTTGGGAAGCTGCATCTTTGGTAAACACATCGTGCGACCAAGCGTATCACTTGCTCCAATATCAAAGTGGCTAGTTGGTGATGCTGCGTCGGCCGTTGTCTTTGGCAACTTCTTGGGCCTGCAGCCACAAAAGCCAATAACTCCTAAGAGTTGACGTGCCCGGGCGCGGGCTTGACGGGCAGCTTGCGGGTCCACCCGCGGTACATGCAATATCCCGGTCTCGATCTCTCGAAGGCTCATCGGCCTGACGAGGCTGCTTCCACAGAAATTGAAGATTTTTCTGCAGTCCCAAGACCGCTTCCTTTCCACAAATCAAATGGTGGGCCTTTTGGAAATGCCAGAAAAAACATAGAAACTTTGCGAAAGTTTGTACATGATCAAAAGCCAAGAAAGGAAGTTGTGCATGTCAGCATGTCCCGCGCCTTGAACCGATCAAGTAGCTGACCCTATTTCGAAAATTGCTCATCTCAGATTTTGTCTGCGGAGTCCCAAAAATCAGGAAACCATGCAGAAGAAGACAATGATAGATGTTGGCCTGCAATCTTCCAGCACGGAATAGGGCATGATACATCACTTTTGGGCCCTTGGGTTGACTTGTTGGTCATCCAAATAAGCAAAGGTGCTTTGTTTTTAAAAAGTCCTTTGAATTGCAGGCAGTAGCTCTCAGCACTTCTACTAGCAACTAATAGAAAATTGCACTGAACACCAGTTACTTTCGACCTTCCAGAATCATCGTGAAAATGCTCCTACAATTCTCATATATTCGGTAGCGGTATTAAAACGGCAATGATGATACTGACGGCAATGATAGGCAAGAGTCGGTACGAACTATACTCAACACTGGCGCCAACATGTACCAACGACAAAAGAACCAAAAAACGAAATCCAATAATGTTGACCCAGGATTAATAAACCCCAGGTTTATTACTTGGAGGGTTACCATTTTAATGGGAAACCAAGGCTCTTGGGGGATACCCCCTATTAATCAACCAGGGGTTTATCAGGCGTAGCCATTACTGATAAAATGGAAAGATTGTGGCAGCATGGTTACTATGCAAACCCAACGCCAAGGCACCCAAAAGGCCAGCTGTTCATTTTCGCTCCATTTCGTGAAGCGGATGGCCTGGGTCGCAGCAAGCAGCATCTTAACCTTCATGGGTGACAGCCAACAGCTGGATGTGGATGCTTTTCCCCAAAGAGTGCGTGCATCGAAAGGGGGTCCCACGGTGAAAAGGACCCCCTGTGGATCTCAGGCGTTCTCTTCTGGGCACGGTTCATTCGCTGACCCTCGTCAAACGCTCCTCCATCTTCCGTTTTCGAGGGAAGTCTCGCACGAAAGTGCTGGCGAGAGACCTCTCTTCCAGAGCTGTGTTCTAGTCTGTGCGCCTGTCCATTTGATCAATGTGCATTCTAAGTGACAGCCGCAACGGTTCTGGTGGGCGCGAGGAATTCCAACTATTCCTACCTGATGCGTACCTGTCGTGAAATTGGCGAATTACCAAACGCTGGAATGCTGGCACAAAAACATCATGTCCGAAAAGAATGACTTTCCTGGCAGGCGCAGCACTTCGTGATCTTGGATTCGTTTGAAGGGCTCAAACCGCTCGTTTCGTGAGACTGTCGGCATTTTTGCATCTGCTATGCCAAGATCATTTCGCGCGACAGGTGCAGCATTTCGTATGCGTCCGGATCAGTTTGTTGTGGCAGGCGGAGTGTCTTGTAGAATCAGCACTTCAAATCGCAAAACGCGATGGCACGGAGACATCCGTGACTTTCATACCTGTGCATCTGGCCTGCACGCTGCGCAAATGTCCATTTCGCTCGTGCAACCCCCTGCAGACTTCGTGCAAGTCAGATCGCTGTCGCTTTGCTGTGCTCAGTTTTGCTTTCTCGCAAAGAGATCTCGTACGGAGACCCTGCAAAAGAGGTCTTTTCCACAGATCTTGCGCCAAGAGACCTACTATACGACCCTTCTCCGGGCATCTCGTAAAGAGTTCTCCTATAATGATCTTGCAGAGAGACCTCCTACACAGAGTTTCTACGGGGATCTTGTAAGGGATTCTCCTACGGTCATCCTGCCAAGAGATCGCCTACAGAGAGTTTCTACGGGGATCTTGTGTAGAGATCTCCGAAGATGCTCTTGCCAAGAGATCAAGTTTGCGCTCAGATTCATATTGTGCGCTTTTACCAATTCCTACCCCCACACTTTTGGGGGCCTATTACCGAGAAAATGAGTCTGAATCTGTCAGAATCAGCGGAATGATGAACCCAGTCTGCCACTGTCTTCTGTGCATTCAAGCCACCTTGAGTAAGCATGTGGCATCAAGAAATGCGGTGACATCTGCTGCTTTTGGTACATCACCCAGGGCAAGAGCCTCCTCAAGGAGGCTGCGGGCGATGTCCCACTCCACCTCTTTTTCGGGAGCGCTGGTAAGGATTCGGTCGTTCAAAACTAATCGCCGTCGGTTCCCCCAACGCCTGGCCCGGGTCGAGTCCATCAACAAAAAGGCCTCTTTGCTCGGTACTTTCTGGCCTCCAGTGATGGCCCGTAGCCCATTGAAAGCTCCACCAGCCACTTTACCAGCAGCCTTTTTGGCCATGTTGCTGAAGACATCTGTTGGATTTGACCGTGAACTTTTCCAAGTTGCTGGCGTCTTTGGAGTAACCACTTCGCGAGGTGATTCGGCAAAGAGTCTCGAGGATTCTTTGGAATCCATCTTCCCATCCTTACCATCTTTGCCCTCGGGTACCACCAGGTGGGCATCGCCCTGAAACTGGGACATTACTTGCTGCACATTGGAGATCCACAGCTCCCGCTCTGCTCCGTCAGCGCAACAGAAAACAAAGACTCTCAAGACCGTGTGTACCTGTGCAGCGCTCGGCGGGGGAAGAAGCTCTTCGAAACGGGACAGCTGAACTACAAATCAAAATAATGAAGTCTACAAATCAAAATGATGATGAAGTGGAATGAAGTGAAATGAAGTGAAAAGAAGTGGAATAAAGTGAAATGAAGTGAAAGAAGAACTTCAGTCAGTTGCATGCGTTGCATAGCGTCACCTGCCAAACAAAGAAGCGCCCGAGAAAGAGCCCAGGGATTGGCTCAATCTGCAAGATCTCCGTCGCATGTACACTGACACGCGGCTTTTCACAGTCATAGGGCGTGAAGCACCGCAAGACACCATCAGACGACAGCCGCAGAAGCTCCTCGCACAGCCGACCTTCGAAATGAATACTGCCGATCAAGGCCTTGGCAGCAGTTCGAATTGCTGCGAATGAGTGCAAAGAGTTATCTTGGCAACTTTCGTCAAAAAGTCAGAGAGGAGAAAATGTGCAAAGATACACGGTAGTGCCAAGAAAGTCAAAGATTGGAGTAGAAGCATGGCAAGCCATAGCAACCTGTAGCAACCCGTAGCAACCCTAACCCTTCTCTTGGTGGTGCTGCCAACGCACCTCCTGAATCACTTTTGAACGACCTTGCCGTGCATGGGCGAAGGCAAGCGCACAAATCACACTGTCCGCCGCCATGAAAAAGCGGGGTGCAATGGATGGCCAACGACGTCTTTGCTTCAAACCCATCGCCTTCTTTCGCACCTCATATTTGACACAGGGGCTCGAGCGACGACACCTGCATATTCTTGGAAGCGTGTCGCATGAGGGCGTGTGTTTTGATAGGGTTTGATGCTAAGGTCGCAGCCTCAATCCGCACACACAGTCAAAACATGTCAAAACCCAAAACATGCAAAGACATAATGTAGGAAGGCTATGGGAAGCCTTCACTCCTGCATGTTTGAGCTGAGATGCTTTCCTTGCCAGCCGTGAGGGGCTCATTTGATTTGCTTCGCGAGGACTTTCTGAACGACTCTGACCACTCGTCCCAGGCGATATTTGCGGAGCAAACTGCCCAGAAGAAGGGTTTGGGACAGAGTCGACGCGCCCGATCATTTCTGGTGTCAAAGTGCCAGATTCAGCCGCTCTGAGCAAGACATTCCTGCGATTGATTCAGCGTCCAAACTCAGAAGAGGTACAAAGGAGACTCGAAATTGTCAATCTATACCGATCACAGCTGATTGCCTTTGAAACCTGCCCCTCCGGTCCTCAATTTGGAATCTTCTTGCTGCAGGTGATCTAACACTACCATTCGGAATTGCTCCAATGTTTTCACTGCACAGCAGGTGTACCTCCGCCACAAGCATGACACATGAGAAGAAGCTTCAGAAGATTGCCGAAACTATCAGAAACTCCTACTATCTCAAACGCATCGCACCAGCTCAAAATCGGCTCCCGAATTCCTGCCTTCTTGCCCCAGGTCCTCTCCGGAAGGTGCGCAACCGACGCTTCGGTCGGCACAGCGACGCCAGTTCCAGCGAATCTCGGGCATGCCAGTGGGCTTTATCTGCATCTGCACTGAAAATTCCGAAGATGTACCAATATCGCACCTGGGAATGATCAGACCTAAGAACAAATGTGGTCTTTGATGGTCATTTGCATGTCTTTGCCCCCAGTAGTTGAAGAAGTCAAGGCGTTATTTATGTACCCCGATTGGATGACCGCCAAATTTTAGAAATGAAACACCTCTAGGCTTCCAAAAATCAGCGGCTAATTCAAACTTCTCACCTTGCGACGACGGAAACGGTCGATGGCTTCAATGTAGAAAGGCAAACGAATCTGAATATCTCCAGCTGGGGCATCCATGGCTCGAGGTCGCCAACTCTCGATCTCCAACAATGCCTGGGAATGGCTCTTGCTGAGAGCTCTGATGGCTTCCTCATCCTGCTCAATTTCATCTTCCTCTGTATCAGTGGAATCCGAATCGCTCGCATCATCTTCATTCACCAAGCCTTCCGCTTCTGGATCAGGTTGCGACCCTTCCTCGGACGCATCTGATGCAGCTTCAAGTGGTGTCTTTGGTGAGTCGTCAAACTCCGGCTGGGAAATCGCGGGTTGAGGCCACTCACCCTCCGAACCACGCGCAAAAAAGATCTCCAAGATCAAGCTCTCCCTGAAGTTGGCATGATTTCCACCACAATGGCCCAAGTCGTAGATACACGCAACCCCAGATTTGATCTCTCCCAGAACGCTTTCTAGTGGGAGGGGGCTGATGGCTGGTACCTTCAACAACTCCCAGGTGCAAAGATCCAAATAAGCGACTCTCCAAACGAAGGTGTACGTACTCGTGGTGTCCACCTCTAACAGCCCAGGACCTGCCCAGGCGATGTTTTCTACTTCATCGCTCCCCAGTTTCGGTGGTTCCTCACCTTCGGGAGTGCGGTTAAAGCACATCAACGCCCGAATGTGGAAGCCCATGAAACAAGGGTTGGTCTTGCTGCCTAAGTCGATGACAAATCTTCCGCCAGTCTTCTTTTTGGCGAAGTTTGCACCCACCTTGGCGACGTTTGACATGATCCAACCAAGGTTCAATTCGCCATCGAGCGTTCCACCAGCCCAAATGTTGGTGGAATTCTCCTGGCCCATACTGGCGATTTTTTTGAACTTGCCCTGAAATTGAACCTCAAAACATGCACGCCATCAAAAATGATTCTCACACACACAGCGGAAAAAGAAGATTTCAAACCACACAGCGGAAAAAACTCGAACATTGCAAACCAAACATCAGACATTGACGCAGAAGAACCTCAATGGAACTTTTTTCCAAGAAACCATTAGGCCTTTTCTCTGTCCACCAGGTGCAGGGTTCACAGCGCCAGGTTCATTGCCAGTATCGTGAATCACATGGAACTGACCTCAGACCAGCAACAACGGTTGCTGTGATGGCGATCTTTCCGTGTGAAAGTATCACTAGGATGGGCCCAACATCAGCGTGCAACTTCCAACACAGATGTTGCACAACGAATGGCGCTTCGACGAGCTGGGGAACTTTCCAATTTGGGGGTTGGTCACTGCTCCCTTTGTTTCCCAAGCGTGAATCACTTTCGCCATTGAGCAAGCAATGAAAGGTTCTAAGGAGGCCACCTTTGAAGCCAGGCGCATCAAATTCAACGGGCTCACCGTTGATAGTCACTGGAACCTTCTCACCTGTGACCGTTCCCAGGGACAAAAAGAATGGTCGAGTTCGCGCAGACATCAAGAAATGTTTTTGGCAATGCAGGCCCCTTTTTTGGCCAGCATTCTTTGCCACCTGCTGCCTACACTTGGGCCACAACATTCACGGTTGCAAGAACTCAATCCGCAAGGGTGCCAAAGGAATCAGGTGGCAAGAACTGTTTGTGACCTCCACTGCCAATGCCTAGTGCAATTTCAATGCACATGACCACGCTCTTAGCAAACAGTTCTTCTATCCCACGTTGCTACAAGACTATAAAGAATGTTTTTGACTGCCGCTACTGCTGCAGCTATTTTTCTGGTCATTACCCTACGTCTACTGCTATCACTAATGGTACTAGCAATGCACTGGCAATGCTGCTCTTGTCGGTAGCAGCAGCATCACCAATGGTAGTAACCGTACTGTTGGTAGCTGTGATTGAAATCGCAGACATCGTCGCAGTTGCTGCTGCTGATGTTGTTTTTTCGTCGCGCTGCTACTGCCACTGCTAGTACTGCTGCCACTTCCGCTACATAGAGACACATCAAAGCAAAACATGACCAACGACAATAATCAACAGCAATCACAAGAACAAGAGGAACAAGATGAATAACAACACCAACAATAGTAACCATGTTCAACCACAGCGGCAATGACAGCAACGCAGCCATCACAGCGCCACGGCCATCAATGACAAACACAACGACCATGACAATGATACCAAAATGGCTACCACAACACCACTGACGGCGGTAACAACGGTGGGAACAGCAGCAGCAGCAGCAGCAGCGACGACGACGACGACGACGAGGAGGACGACGACAACAACGACCACGACAACGACAACGACGAGGACGACGAGGACAACGAGGATGATGAGGACGACGAGGACGACAACAGTAACGACAACAAGAGCAATGTCAATCAATAATCACAACTGAAGTCGGCAGCAGCAACGGTAAGAACAGCGAACAAAGCCAATGTTCCCTTACGGTTGAAAGTGCAGCTGAAACTACCCCACTGCCACTGCCCCTCCAGAACCACCAAGACCACCACTACAACCACTACCACCTCTACCATATTACCACGACCACGATCACCAACGTCACCTCATCATGGCCAGAAGCCTGGCAGGATTTTCTGCAATGGCATTTGGAACTAACATCGATGCCCAGTTATGTAGGTGTGACAGCTCGCTGGGCTACACACGAGCTAAAGCATCATTCCCCGAATTGAAACAAAGGTGGGTGCAAGGTCCAGTTGGAAACACAAGCAATTTTCCAGCTGCATCATGACATCATCATGATGCAGGATAATTTCAATAAAATCTGCCTGCATAGAAAGTGAAAGGTGTGACTTTGCTGATGCCATAAACCATCTGTGGTACAGCTTTAGGGGAAGGGCCCTCTATTCTTCTAGAATCCCCTGTTTTGATCTGTTTTGGATGGTTTTTTGAAAAGTGATTTTTCAACGAGACTAGTCCAACTGGACTCCAATATGGGCCCAACATGGGGGCCAACAGGGGCTCAACAGAAGGTAACAGGGGCCCGACATGGGCCCAACATGGACCCAGCAGCGGCAAGATGTGCCCAACATGGGGCCTAATGGCCCCAACGTTCGCCGAACATATGCCATGATGTGGCCCCAACATGGCTCCAACATGCACAGAAGAACATGCCCGGTTATAAATGTTTTTTGGAAGCTAATGTTTCCAACAAAGTGCTAAGATTGGCACACGGCAACAATATAGGGCGAACATAAATTCAACATTTGGCCAACATGTCGTGAATACATTACCCCCACCTTTGGTAAAGCATCCCGAAAATGAGGCCTCATGGGCCACACATTTGCCGAACAGATGCCAAGATGTGGCGAACATGAAACGCACTGTCACCAACATGGGGCCCACTCGCCCCAACATGGCTCCAACATGCGCCAAGATGCATGCAAAAGAACCCTTTTTTCCCTCCATCGAATACCCTCTGTTCTGAGTTTTTGAAAAATGATTTTTCGGCAAGATTGGCACAACAGCACTCCAATCTGGGCCCAGGATGAGGCGAACCTGGGCCAAGATCGGGTGAAGACATGGGCCCGATGTGCAGCAAGATGTGCCCAACATGGGGTCCCGAACCTTTGCTAAAATGTGACCAACATGAGCCCACTCGCCCTGCAATGGCTCCGACATACTCGAAGGTGTGCATGGAAGAACCGTGCATTGATTTCAGAATTATTTTCGGATGCAAACGAATGCACTTGCAGGGCCTTCATTCACAAAGGAATGTCGCCCAAACTAGCATTGAGATGGCCCCAACATGCAGCAAGACTTGCACAACATAGGGCCCAAATGCCCCGCCTTGACGCAAGATCGCGATGCACACACTTTGGTTTGCCCAAATTCGACCGCTGCAACACTTTCTCACCAACCACACATCCACGTCGACACGCCATTTCAAAACGATCAAACTCAGTAGAAAACAAATTTGGTTTTTTGACGGGTTCCAAAAAGGAGCTATCAATGGATATCCTAGCATGGTGTCCGTATTTGCTGAATGATGCGGAGGTGACTTAAATGCGGTTCGTTCAAATTTTGGCGGCGCCTTCCCTGTTTTCGCCATGCCCTTACGAATTTGAAACCCAAAGCTTGAAAGGCAAGTGGTCAAAATCACACCAGCATTGGCCCAATCAACAAAACTTTCAAAAAAAACAATGCAGCTCTGCTTGCGATCTACGTAAAATCGAAGGTGACGGACTTGTGGTGTCCAAACAGTCATTTGGTTGCCGTGCTCCAGCCAACTAAGACATAGAAATCTAAATGGTGTGAGGTCATCCGGACCACGATATAATTCCACATTTGCACGCTGGCGCCACCCCATGTTGTGGCAGAAAAATTTGGCCCATGTTGTGACAAGATCTCGCCAAGAGAGAAACCAACGTGAGACGAAAAGAAAGACAATGCCACACCCCCGTCATTACAAGCTCTCGCAGCGGGAAATTGAAAGTGGGAGACAAAGTGGGATACGAAGCCAGATCCATCTCGTGATAAGATCCCACAGAGGAGTGGGAGACATAGGGGGACCGGGAGACAAAATGGGAAACATGGAGGAAGACGACAAAATGATACAAACCAGATCCATTTCGGGACAAGATCTGAACAGAGGGAGGCAAAGTTGGATACAAAACCAAAGCCCTGCTGTGGCAAGATCTGACAGATGAATTGGAGACAGAATGGGCGACAAAATGTGAGACAAAGTGGAAAACGAACTGGCAGGCAAAGTGGGAGACAAAGCCAGCTCCATGTCATGACAACATGTCGCAAAGGAGTGGGAATAGCCATGTCGTGACAAGATCTTATAAACACGTGCCAGTAGACACAATGACAGACATGGGAAACAAAGTGAAGGACAAAATGGGAAACATGGTGGGAGAAAAAATGGGAGACAAAAGATGTCACAGAGGAGTGGGAGACTAAGTGGGAGACGAGACAGGACACATAGTGGGACACAGAGCCATGTCCATGCCGTGACACAAAGTGAGCCGTGCCAAAATCATCTGGAGACACGGTCCAATTTTTGAAAGCCAAATAGAGCCTGAAGAACCAAACCGTTCGGGGAAAAACACACGACTGAAAGTCAGAAGCATTGTCAAAAGGAAACGAAAAAAACAAACAACGCAAGTTTGAAAAAATGACATGTCATTTTTATGTTTGCGACCTACGTAAACTTGAAGGTGAAAGACCTGTGGCGCCCAAGTTTTATTTTGTTGCTGCGTTCCAGCAAACTAAGCAATGTAAACGGTCTGAGGCGGTCAGAACCAGTGGTTTCGCGTTTGCGCGCCGCCCACTTCATGTTGCGACGGCTACTATCAGACCCATGTTGTGACAAAATGTCACGACACAAGAAAACATGCTAGACCAAAAAGATACAATGCAAACAAAATGAAAAACAAAATGGGAGACAAAGCCAAACAGATCCATGCAGTGACAAAATTTCACGGAGGAGTGGGAGACAAAATGGGAGACGTAGTGGGAGACAAAGCCAGAGGAATGTCGCGTCAAGATACCACAGATTTTGGGAGACAAAGCGGGAGACATAGTGGGAGACAAAGTCGGATAGAAAATATGAAACAAGGTGGGAAACAAAGTTACGCCCATGCCCTAAAAACATCGGACATAGGAGTGGAGACATCGTCGGAGCCAAAGTGGGACAAAGCCGGGCCCATGTCTTGACAAGAGCTCTCACAAGAGTGGAAACTAAGGGGGAGACAAAACTAGATCCATGTTGTGGCAAGTTGTGACAAAGAAATGGGAGGCATAGTGGGAGACAAAATGGGCAACAAAACCAGATCCATGACACAACGGAGTGGGAGACCTAGCAAGAAACATACTGGGAGACAAAATGGGAGCCAAAATGGAAAACAAAGGGGGAAAGAAAATAGGAGACAAAGCCAGATCCATGTTGCGACATCAGAAAGAATTGGGCCGTGGGAGACAAAGTTGGATAAAAAATGCAAGAAATTGTGGGAAACAAAGCCGGGTATATGCCGTGATTGATCTCAAACCGGGGTGGGCAAAATAGTAGGAAACCAAGTGAGCCGCACCAAATCATCCCGTGATGGGGTCCAATGTGTGCAAAGTTACTACGACCTCAACAGGCAAGCTGTTTGCGGAAAAACCGCAAGCGGGGGCCACTCAAACTCAGACAGGCAGCTGGAGGGTCTTCGAAAGCGCGACCCAAAAACAAGTATCAACCAACTTATATATTCAAACCAATCACGGTCGTTGTTGTGATATTATTTTTTGTTGTTGGCATTGTTTCTCTCTCTCTCTCTCTCGCTGGGCTTGGCGGTCCCGCCGTCTCACAGAGACGCCCGGTTGGCGTGCAGACTATTGCACACAGGTGAAAACAATGCAGCTGGAAAACAAATTCCTTGACTGGATGAAAAATTGAATGGCTACCCATTGTCCAGGCAAACGGCGCTTGGAATGCCTAGACGAGAATGGAAATGGAATGAACTGGCATTGTTTGTTATTGGTTGATTGTTTGATTTATTCCTTTATCTTTGTTGATGTGTTTTTTTTCATGTGTTTGTTGTTATTTACTTGTATGATCATGGTTGAATCCTCATCTGATGCTGACAACTTCTGCAGCGGACACTTTTGAGGGTCCTCGCCTTGCAAGTGTTGGGCAGCTTCCACAGAATCATGGCATTGGCCTCGCAACTTAGCTCGAAAAAGGAAAAGAGCCAAGGGCCATGACTGCCAATCTTTACATGCTGTGGGCTTCACCTCCCCCACAGCGGGGGAGGGAGAGGAGTGGCGCTTTGAATCGCCGATGACATGAAACCATGGAGACCATGGTTGAATCCTCATCTGATGCTGACAACTTCTGCAGCGGACACTTTTGAGGGTCCTCGCCTTGCAAGTGTTGGGCAGCTTCCACAGAATCATGGCATTGGCCTCGCAACTTAGCTCGAAAAAGGAAAAGAGCCAAGGGCCATGACTGCCAATCTTTACATGCTGTGGGCTTCACCTCCACTCTTAGAAAAGTGCGAACCAGGCATGGTCGGCAAGACGAATCTTGATTTGTCTAAACTCCTGGAGTGCAGAAGCCGTAGGCATCATGTCAGAGGAACTCATACAGCTTTGAGATGAGCTGAAGACTGTTCAAAGTGCGCTCATCGATCTTCTGCAGGACGCCAAGTGCTGCAGTTTCTTGGAGGTAGCTTTCCAACGTGGACTGGGATCGGAGGCGGAGCCGCCACACAATGTCTGCAACTGGTGTTTTGTGCTTGTAGAGCCAAACAGCTGCTCCTCCTCGAAGGCCTCCGGGAGTCAACCGCAGGCTTGCTGGAATCTGGCACAGCTTCAACAGGTGGTCCCATCGACGACGATACACACCCGGAGAGCCAGCGTACAAAGAGCTGTCATTGGGGTAGCCTTTGAAAATCTTCTTCAGCAAGGCTACAGCACGATCATCCAGTAGCTGCATACGTTGAACTTTGGCTGGCTGTCGTCCCAGAGATTTGAAACGCTTCAAGCACAAGTAAATACCAGTGAAGCCG
>VSDK01019191.1:24211-46406 GCA_009767595.1 Symbiodinium kawagutii | reverse complement strand
CAGCAGGAAAAACCAGATCACCGCGAGTGCACTTGAGAACTTCACCAACACGTCCGGCACCATAGAACGCCAGAAGTGTGATGCCGCACCAAGCTCGCCAACCCAGTTGCCATCCCACCGACACTAAGCACTTCACAATGCCTTCAGGAATGGGCGGTCGATGTTGCACCGGCTCAGCAATCTCCCATTTGGAGATCAAATCCCAGCAAGGTCGTGTCAAGGGTCTGCTACTTGGGATCCAACGTTGGCAGCTAAGCACTAAGTGCCTATAGTTACTGAGAGTTCCCCCTTTATTGAATTCACAATGGCCAAAAGAAACTAAAGCCTGTACTAAAAACTCAGGACACAAGGCGAAAAAATCCGAAAGCTCACAGCTGCTTACAAAGGTTCGACACCATGCTAGGAACCGAGTCAAAGCTGCCGATTCCCTGGAGAGCGTCGCATTGGAGAGGAGCTGGATGTCATGCAAATCCAGCGTTCGCTGAGCTCTGGATCGTCTTGGTCCGGGATTGCCAGCTTCACCAACTCTGCAGTGACCACAGCGGGCACAATCCTCCAAGCTCAACTTTCTCTCAAGGCACCATCCGCAAGCGATGCAAAGGGAAGATGCTATGAGCTTAGAGCTCGTGGATATGGTTCCGCCACTTTTGTCCATGACATCTTGTGAAGCCGTGAAAAACCTCTAAGCTGTACGTGTGCTTTGGTGCATCTACACATGATCCTAAGGCCTTCCAACTCAGGAATGTTTGTGGCAATTTTTGTATTCCTTCTCCAAGGTGTACCGAATCTGCAAAAAGAACATCTGAAGACGTGAGGGCTATCAGCAGGCTTAAAACGTGAAAACTGCTTCAAACACCATATGAAAGATCCATCCGGGTTTTCAAACCAGAAAAACATTCCCTGACTTTCAACCAACTTTACTACTTCATGAATGAAGTCTGCATGCGAATTGCCATCTGACACCTTCTTACGCATGCTGTGGCGAAGGCCTGGGATGCCACGAGGGTAACGCTTAGATCTCACAGGAGGTGTCACTGCAACACTGAAAGAGCCGCAGATCGGAGCAGCGCCCACACTCTTGAAGGCTCCAGCCCGAATAGCATCTCGAATGGCTTGTCTCACATCAGCTTGCAGCAAATCCTCGTCGTCTCCACGATTCCATTCATATGTCAGCACCCAAGGAGCTCCGCATTGAACCATAGCTTTAGCGACTCCGAAGCAACCACTGAACAGGTCTAAAGCTCCAGCTACTTCAAAATCGTTCACATCATCCCTGAAGAAAAACTGCTTCCTAGGAATCTTGCGAAGCAACTCGCAGGCTTCACCACTCAGGGCAGTCATCTGATCCAGGGGACTGAAGGAGGTTAGACGTTGCTTTCTGTGCCCGGCAAGAGTTTTGCCTTTCTTCTTCAGCTTCCGCACGCGGGCCTTGTCTGACGTGTGCCCGCTGCTCATTGTGACCTTTGCTTCACCTAGAAGGTCCCGACAATCGAACTCAGGCGCTATGACTTTTCCCTGCAGCTCTTCAACCCACAAATCAAAAGCCCTGAAATCCCCGGCACTTGCAGCTGTCCAACATGGAGGGAGAGGCAAGTCCGGCGGTGCAGGATCGCTATCTCTTGTGGGTCCATCAGCTCTGTTGTACTTGCTTGGAAAATAAAGATAGAATCCTTGCAAATCTGAACCAACAGGGTAAGCCAAATGCCTTCGAAGTTCGCTGTTGAGAGCCTTTGAGGCAGCACGTCCTTTGACCAAAGCTCCCAGTGACACTTGAGAGTCCAACCCATATAGCAGCCTACGGTGCGAAAGCAGCGCAGAAAGTCTCTTCTCTTCATGGAGGTGAGCCCTCAGCTCAAGGACATTGATGTGAAGAGGCTTGGCGACCCGTTTCCTCCACTTTTCGACATAGTCAAGAGACCTGGCCAGCATGCTCCATAGCGGGTTTGGGGAGTAGGTTCCTTCAGGTAGCTCAGCATCAGGGTCCAAGGTTGCATTCGCTTTCTTCCAAGCCAGCTCGCTAGGCAACAACTTTGCCCAAAGCCCCTTCTTCAGACTGTGGCGACCAACCTCCTCAGCTATCGGCTGAGGAATGTGAGCTGCAACAGCAGCCATCCAGTTGTTCGAAGCGTCAGTCGCAGTCAACGTAGGGCAGAAACTCGACCGCAAGTTAGTGCAGGCATCAAGCAAGGCCTCTGACAGCCGCACAACTGCACGTTGATCCACCACTCCAAGAGCATCGAAAACAATGTCAAGCAGGCATAACATCCTGCGGCGAGTGATGAAGAGCGACACCCAAGAACCTGCTATGGCCTCCAGCAATGATATAGTTGACCACCCAAGCATGCAAACCCTGGCAGTTATCATCATCAAAGGCCACAACCGAAGCGAAGAGCCACGCACTAATCCCTTTTCACCATCGACTTCAACACCCCAACATCTGAAACGCAGCTGAACGAAACTCCTTCTTCAAGTTCACTTCCAACTCAGCTTTCTGATACGCCTCCAAAGCAGCGTCTAGCCTGTAGTCAGCTTCAGTCTTGTCGAGGGCAATGAAATCGCGTCCCAGCTTTGATCTCAGAATCTTTTCCAAGACTACCAAGTCATCTATGATCACACCACCCATGAAGGGTGATCTGGGCACTGGAGTTCGCATGGACAGCAATTCTTGAGGAGAGAAGACCTTTGACTGCAGCATCAAGCCCAGGTGCGAACTTTGGGCATACTCACACGCAGAACAATCCCCCATTGCTAACGTTGCCAATCCCAGATGAACTGGCTCCTCTGTCCACTCGAAGCTGTCACCAAATATCTGCCGCGCTTCTGACATGCTAACTGGATCTGCCAGTATATTGCGTTGAACTCTTTGACCACTGACAGCGAATTGGTAGAAGAAGTCTTTCAGGTCCTCCCCTGATCCCAGCAACATCTCATCATCCGAAAGGGTGATGTCGCAAAACGAAGCTCCACTCCCCATGCTTGCTGTCCACTTTGTAAGGGGCTCCTCCAGCAAGTTGCTGGGTCTGGCATCAAGGATCAACCTGTCACGATGCATGTCCTTTCCAACTGCGAAAGAGTCCCGAAACATGACGGCCACGTTTGCAGCTGACTGGAACTGCTTGTAACCGTCCTGAAGCAGCAAGCTTTGAAAGGAGGGCGATCTTGTTCTCTCGGTCTGCTCTTATGTGGACAATCGGCACCTTCTCGGTGACGCACGCAGGTGCTCGTGCTTGTTCAAGCGGTTTATCAAAGGCCACGCAGGTGCTCGAGTCCATATAGGGCTTAGGGTCAAACCGAGGTGGGGCAGGAAAGACCAACCTGTCAGCATATATAGGTTTTGCAACTGTCAAACTGTTTCCTTCAGCTCTTCCAAAAATTTTGCCACATCGAAAACCTTCAGAAAAATCAAAGGGCTCTTCTGGTTTGGAGTTTCTCCCATTGGTCATGTATCCATCTGCACCATCATGCAAAAAGGACGCCGCTCGATGCAGGACCGCAAGCTCATCTTCAAAGCTCTCAAACTTAGAAGCAGCCCTGGCCATCAAAGGGGCATCAACAAATTCTGGAGTGTTACCGTCCCACGCAAGATGCCGAAGGTTTCCCACCACGCTCCACTGCTTCGGACTCAAAGGTCTCCCGAGGCAAAGTTCAAAGGGGGCATTGGCAGGACAACCTAAAACCAACCAATCCAGTAGCACTATCTGCAGACTTACAAGGCGCTTCTTTGTCAACTCCTGCAAATCAACATCTTTGCTACCCGATCTGAAGGCTTCAGGATATGGCACTGGCATCGGCCATACATCCAGCATAGCTCTGGGACGTGGACGGCCGGCATCACCGTCAGGCACATTGAGGACTGACCGCAAAAAACCACTCAAGGAGCCTTTGTTCTTCAGCATCCATCGCGGCAATGAATTCACCAAAGCACTGACTTTCACAGTTGAAGCAGCTGCGCCGGGTACTTTTGCAGCCGGCACTTCTTTGACGCTTCCACCGGAGTCATCAACCTTGGTCATGCATCTGTCGTCGCTGCCGAGTCTCCGCTCGGCTTGGCCTTTGCCTTTGCCTTGGGGCGTCGTCTTCCTCCAGGGTCTGGGCTGTCTGTCGCAGGGTCTGTCTTCGCAGCCTTGCCAGTCTGAAGCACCTTCCTCTTCGAGATATAGTCCTCCTGATCCTTCAGGTGCGACATAGCCACTTCTGCCCACCTGCTGTCCAGTATCTTGCTGAAGGGCTGTTCCCCTGCGGAGGCACATGATGGGATAGGTTTGTGAACGGAGGAGGACTCTCCAACGACAGTTCCTGACTCAAGGCCCAGCTTCCCCTGTCGATGGTTGTCTGGTCCAACTGCAGGATCAACAGATTCAGTCGAGCTCTGCATTCGCTCACCCTCCCAGACCGCAGGGCATCTAAAGCACCTGCAGCGCCCCATGCCGAATGAGCAGAAGTTTTGTAGCTGCCGATTCGTGAGCGATGTTCCACCCACGCACGGGCCGACAGCGAAGGCATCATCTGTCCGGGGGTCAAGGTCTGGCTGCTCAAGTCTTCGTACATCAGCTTCTCCACCAACCCATAGACCTCCTCGGGAGCATTGATCAAAGCACTCCGCAACGCCCGTCGAGCTATTGCTGACCGCTTCCCGGCTCCTGAAGCCGTCACATCCGAGGTTGCTGAATGCACCCCGTCCAAGGCCAGTTCGAGCTTCGACGTGTTGCGCTTCTTCTTGTCGGAAGAGAGGGCTGACACGATGTGAGTCAGTTTTGTCAAAGCTTGAGCCACTGGATCTCCAGTGACGCCAGACTCCTGCTCCGAACCACCTCCGAAGTGCCCTTGAACGGCAGGATCCTCTTCTTCGTCCGACTCCGAAAGAGGGCTTGTCACTCGAGGAACATTGGGTTCCTTCATCTTCTTGCTCTTGCCACCAGCCAGAACCAATCGCTGCATCTCTTCGAGGGCTGCATGACCAACTCCAGCTTGCAACGCAGCTTGGACTGTTCCAGGATCCAGCGCAGGGAAAGCCCCCGGCGCTCCCGCAGGTGCACGCTCGGTTATCGAGACCCGCTTCATAGTTGCAGGTGTTGACTTCGGTGCCGCTTGCGAAAGAACCGAAGGTTGGCCAGCTCTGTTGCTCAAAAGTGCTTCCAATCCATGCGCCAGCTTCTGAAACTGAACTTCCAAAGAGGAAAGTCGTGATGAAACGTCGGCTGAACCAGATCCTGCGGCTTGAGGTTTTGCTGCTTGACCTGGAGTCCCTTCGGTTGCAGACATGAAGGCGAAATGCTCCTGAGCAACATCGACGAGGGCCTGCGCAAAGGGCAAGTAGCCTGGATGCCCAGCCAGTTCGAAGCTCACTAGATCGCCGTCGTCTGCCAACACTGGATCGTCCATCTGCAGAGTCTGTGCCAGTTCCGGGGCTAGAAAACCTAACCATACTCTCATCAGAACACTTTCCTCTAAGGGATTCTCCGGGTCTGATGGGTGAGAAACACTGACATCCACTTGTGCAAGCTTTGAGAGGGCATTCACTGGCAAAAGGCGCTGTGCTTTCAATCGGTTCCATGCTGCTGATGGGACTGCGACTAAAATCCTTCCCTCTATCGAAGCTATGGGTATCACTGATATGATCTTGGTGGAAATCACTGAAAGGTGGAGGTACCATATTGTGTAACTGAAATCGATGACTGCCCCTTCTAAAACAAAAGAAAGAACTTGTTCCGGGGGAGGTGGTTCGAGTCCTCCCTCCTCTTCGACTTCTCCGCTCATTGCAAGGTGGTTCCGTCCCAATTGAAACCGCCAGATTCAGTGACGCGACCAACGTCACCCAAACTAGGAAGACCAATGTAGACAGATTGACCAAGATGTTCACCACGCTTGACCAAAGCTTTTGCAGGACCCCAACGACTGTATACCCGAACAGGATCAAACACCTCACCAGTATAGGACCGAATAACCAACCAGTACTTTGAACCAGTAGGCAGCCGATCCCGACCGCTTTCACCTCGATGTTGCCCAGAGAGGGATCGCCGGAGAAACCGGCCAATGTCCTCACAAACAACCCTCCGATCAGGGCCACCAGCACTAAGCCCTTGCCCAGTAGCAGAGGCAGCAGTTGCCTCAGGTGCCGAAGGATAGCCTCCGGATGCACTGGAGCCAGACCCCCGCCTTTCCACCAATGAGCTGAGCCGCTGAACCTCAGCACGGAGCACAGCAAGTTCAACCCGGAGCAAGCTGACTTCTTCACGAAGCCCAGCAAGTTCCTCAGGCATCAAAGGACCCGATAATGGGACCTAGGGGTTCTAGCAACCGTAAGGAGGTGATTTGCCAAAGCCCGGGTCAGTGCCAGCCGATATGCCACCAGGATCTCAATCACAGGAAAAATGAGGATCCCAATGCAGATACCCACAACCAGTGAAGTGATGTCCAGATGCCAAGTAGTAGGCCCAAAGTCAATGGCAGGGCAATGGAAATATGGCGGGCACACCAGGTCAGCTGCGGCCAATCGCAGCAAAATGGACAACGCCCCGGCACTCTCGGCGTGGGTGATGGCTCGGGCCATAAGCGACTTGAATCGCCGATGACATGAAACCATGGAGACCATATATGTTGTATATTGTGCGTGGGGCGTTGCCTATTGTAAATGCGTTTGTGTGTCTGCGTGTGTGTCTGCCTTGCGCCTCTTGTGTTGGTGTTCCTGTGTGCGTGTGTGTCAGCCTTGTCCCTCTCAGCAACCACCGTCGGGGACTGCCGGGCAGTTTGCTCTTGATGTGGCGCGGTCCGTGCACGGGGGTTCATTTGGCCTATGGCCTACGGCGGTGCAAGCGGTTTTATATGGAATTGTACAAATCGCACGCTGAATTGTGCAATGCCTGTGTGGCGCAATGCCCGTGACGATCGCCAGCTGTATAAGCTTGCCGCGCCCCTTGGTTCGTGGGCCTGATATTCATTGAGTCGTGATTGGCAGTGCAATGTTTAACCCCGACGCTCGTTCAATTTTTTCTTGTTGATTCCCCGCATTCCCACAACAAACACATACATGTCACAAAAACCGAAATCGAACGGGACAAAAAAGGTAAAAAACCCGCACGAATGTTGTTACTTGAAAATTTGAAATTAAAAATAAGACAATTCGACCTTCGTGCTTCCGCCTACGGATTTCCAAGCGATCATTCCCCCATTGTTTTCCAAATTTTCGTTTGCTTGCCTGGTGTCTGTGTTCGTGTGGGCGTGCCCTTCCCTGGCGCGTGACGGCGAGGGCCAGCAGATTCAAGTAAAACAACTGTAGACAGACAGGTTCCAAACCTATGTGCCCGGCTCAGCCTCAAATTTTCCTGCCATGTGTCAAAGCAGAGAACTGCAGGAACCAAACTGAGAAACAAACCAAAAAATGCAAAAAGTAAGGATGGAAGATGACGGGAACAATTTTCGCACGGAACCCGTGCACTGCAACCGCCTCCCGGACCGATGATTTTGAACATGCGTTCCACAGGGTGTTGTTTGTTGCTTGGCCGGTGTCCGCTTAATTTTTCAGGGTTTTGGTTGACCACCACGTCCGTGGCTTGACAACTGATCATTGATCGTTGGTATTTGCCAGTGGTAAAACTGACGATTGACAAGTGATAGCCGGCAATTGAAAATTGATATTTGACAATTTATCATTGAGAACTGCACAAAATGGCCCATTGGCACTTGATCATTGGCAATTGACTGTTGATCATCGATGATTGCTAATGATTGCCATTTGGCACTTGATCATTGACAATTGGTCATTGGCAGTTGACCATCGGTCGTTGATCATTGATCATTAATCATTGTTGTTGATCGTTGATCGTTGACCGTTGATCGCTGATCGTTGATCGTTGATTGTTGATCGTTGATCGTTGATCATTGATCATTGGCAATTCATGGTTGATGATTGTTTTTCATCGCGGTTTGGCCGGGGATGTTTTGCGCACATGGTGTCAAAAACAACATGGGGTTTAACTGCGCACAGGCTGCGAGGGCGTCGACAGCGACGCGCGGCGGAGCAAAGGCAAACGAAATCTCCCCAAAAAGCACGCACAAAATATTTCCGCCGGGTCATCGGCATCATCAATGACAAAAATAGGTTAAAACCCTGTTTGCCCACCTCCTCCTTGAATTGTATTTTTTCAACATTCGGAAAATTTTGGCTGCGTCTTTTACGGGCCGCAATCAGTTTCCACGTGCCAAATTGATGCTGACCTGTTTTTTTCCAAAGCATTGCAACACAAATTGTCATCCCCGAACGTTCCAAAAAAAACCTGCGCGTGGCATGGTGTTGGAAATGTTCACTTTGACCTGTGTGGGTTTGCGCCAAATGTCCAACCACGGCCAAACCACATAGGGCGAGGTTGAATGAAAGGCATACAACCTTAACGACGACGCACAAAGCGTCATGAAGCCACTGCAAAATTGAACGGAATGATTTTGAAAGGTCACCCGAAAATTTTTGAACATTTTCCCTACCCTCATTCGAAAGACAACGCCATGTTTTCATTTTGTTTCACTGAAAACTAAAAAAAATTCCATTGCAAAAATTGGGGTGGCAAACCGTGCTTCCAGATCATGATGCGTTCCCTGACTGCGGGTTCGGAAATTGCAATCCAAACAATTCCTTGCACCAACCAAAAAAATCAAACCAACAATTCCAGCGCCACAGAAAATTGTTTCAACAAGAAACAGACATATTTATCAAAAAAAAGACCTTGCAACGAGGTGGCCGGACAGCACAACGCACCAGCACAGACAAATCTTGTCGGAACACTGTGGCAAGAAACGGTCATTGGTGCATGGTTCGCGGCGGTTGGTCCACTTGGCTCCTTGCAAACAAAAATGCCCAGATCATGGCAAAACATTTGAACAAACAACCAGGAAAACAGAAGGAGCCACACCACTCAGCACAGAGCCGCGGCACGCGTGCACCAAGAAGACCAGTTCCCCGCTCAAATCGCAGACCCCGTGGCGGCTGGACAGTAAACATCAATGCGCCCAAAAAAAAAAACAAAGCAAAAATCAACTAAATTTGACCGTGCCAAGCACACCGTGCGGGTGTCCCAACCCACGCCTCCTGCCAGCTGTTGGCTTTCCCAATGCCACGACATCTTGGGAATAGAAGTTCGGTTTATGTTGTCCGACCTTGGGTATTGAACAGGGACTTCAAGGAATTGAGCACGTCGCTGCGTTCAAGGCAAAGTCTGCTCGTCCTGCGCCCGGTTTGTGCATTCGCTTGCTTGCAAGGATTTGTCTGGATTTGTTGTGAACAGACTGGACTGGATAGATCAACGGTGGCAAACAATGTGGCATTCAGGGCTTGCATGCCCCTGCCCAAACTCATTGGGATGGTGGGAGGGAAAGCATTTACAAGTGAACGAGACCAGGAGAAAAAAACGAACTGCGCTTTCATGGGCGCGAACAGGGAAAAGTAGAGACATGTCACAACGAGCCACGCAAAACAATTGAATGGGAATTGATTCTCTCGAACGGGCGGCTTTCCACCCCTCGGTCCTCAAACCTGGGCACTGTCAGACACACACGTTCACACTGAAATTTAAAATTTCTAGGTTTGGTTCCGCCTCCGGCCGCCGTTTCCCTTGTTGGTTGCCATGTTTGGTGGTTGTTGCGGCGGTTGCTCGCCCTCCATGATTGAAAACTCCGGGCGAACAATATGACAAATTTGCGCGCAAACAGCGAATGCAGCTCGAACCTCCGAACGGCTCAGGGCCAATTCACAAACAGTTCCCAACGGCTCACGGAACGTGCAGAAGGCTTCATAGAAGGAGCCCCGAATGAACACAATGTTCGATCCAGACCGACGATACTTCTCGCAACCCATCCGTTGTTGGACATCGTTCCAAAATTTTGATCAAGGTGTGGACTTTGACTTTGAACCTGCACGCCTGTCGGCAGCCCATTTGGGCGCAGGTGAGACGAGTGAAACCATCATGAAAATAATATACACAAAATTACGGCATTTCACCCTCGACCACAAAATATGCAGAAATCATCCATCAAACCATGCCACAAGTCAGGATCACGAGCCAAAACCAGCCAATTGCCCAAATGCCGATAACGAGTGTACGAAACAAATTTGCTAGACCAACTAGCCCGCGGGCAACCAGAGCGACGACGTCCCATGGGGTTCCAAGCAAGCGCCCGGCTGATCCAACGTTCAGGCGGAAGATTTCCAACATATCCCCCTAACTTCCAATAATGTTCCAGACAACGGCGGGACCATGTTTTGATGTGGAAATGGTTTGTGAACCTGTGGACCCGGTCATTCCAGGAGTGAAGGATGACATGCCAATCGCCAGACCAATCAATGCCCAGGGGCGGGCCCACCACCGATCGAAGCAACTTTCCAAATGCTATGTCCATTTGGTGTAGATCTTCTTGCAAAATCGGACGGTGTCCAGCCCCGAACAAAGCAACTGGTGAAATTGTTGCATCAAAATAATGCAAACGGTCCTTCAATCGCGCCGAGCGGTCACAGAGAATTTGTTTGTGAGAGAAAAATGCTTTCGAAGCAGCATGCAAATGGTGTGTAACATCCAATTTTGTGCGACCGCTGTTTCCCATGCAGCGGGTGTAACCATTTGTGACCTGATAAGCCTGTTTTGACCTGCAAACGTTGATGCCGACGCGTCTGCAAAAAATGAGGTGACTGCGCCTCATTGGTCAAAAGCACCGTCTTGTTCAGATTGAGAAACAACCCAACTTCGTCCAGGTCATTTTCGAGGGCATCCAGCAGCTCCAAGCAGTCATGTGAAGTGGAACCAAATATAAAAATATCATCTGCAAATCTCAAATCCAACAAAGGTGGCATTCCGTCTTGCATGTCAATGCCTAAACCTTTACTTTCCACCTTGGCGCGCCATTTGCTCATGGCCCATTGCGAAACCCCAGTGAAAAGCCTGGGACTAAGAACACACCCTTGTCGCACACCCCCATTGATTGGAAACTCCTCACTGACGTCGAATTCGCCTCTGACACGGCCACGCTGGCTGAAATACAAACATTGTATGATCCACACAATGTGTTCCGAAACGCCATGGTCCAAGAGTGCCACCCACAATTTGTTCCAATCCACACGGTCGAAAGCTTTTGACAAGTCAAGGCTGATGACCCACACTGGCATGTCAATGCCAAAAAATTTATCAACAACCAAATTTGCAGTAACCAAATGTTCTTCCAAACGACGGTTGGGGCGAAACCCAAGCTGTTCTTCGGGTTGGCCAGCTTCCAACAAAGGCTCCACCCGCGCCAGTAACATGTAAGCAAACACTTTGTAGAACAATCGAACCAAGGCAATTGGCCTGAAATCAGCTGTAACCTTTGCACGGCCCGACTTCGGCAACATGATGAAATGCGTGATGAACCATGGAGGAGGCAAATCACCACTGAACAAAACATCGTTGTAAAGCAGCAACAAATCAGAGAGGAAACAATCAGGAGCACACTTCAACAATTCAGGAACCAAACCCGCATCATCGTTGCCCTTGTTGTCCTTCAATTTCGAAATTGCAGCACGTAATTCCCCCAATGTAAAAACAGGTTCGGACAACGCCGTCGGTTGTGAAGGGGGATCGGGATTGCCAAGAAACAATTCAGCCAACGATGACGCGAACTCATCCGGGCGGGGGTGCTGAACAAGTCGCCTCCCAGAAATTGTGGAACCCATGCTCCGCAAAAATTTCCATGAACCCGACTGCGTCAACTTCAGCCGCAGTTGCTTCGATTTCCAATCCATAGTTTCATGTCGCTGGCGTTTTCGAATTTGAAAACTCAACTCTGATCAAGGTGTGGAAACAGGACGGTCATTAAAAATCAAAATTTCTAATTCTGACTTGCGGGCGTCGGTGTTTGGAAGCGTTTGCCATTACAGCGTAAATTTACGAAGAATATAAAAGAGTGTTAACAAATGAAATGCAGCCACCTGCTCATGTGTTTTTTGCGTGATGGTGCTGCAATCCGGGTGGCGCCGGGGGAATCTGGCCGCAGGTGGCTTGGTTGCATACTTTCCGCGCAAGGGAGTCGTAATCAAAATTTGGACCTGGAATGTCACCTGTTGAGTGCTTCGCGAGCATTTTTTGTTCACAACACTGTTTCTTTGCGACAGAAAACTGTCAATCAATTCTTGCCTTCGCTATTTCCACGTTGTTGTGATGCGGCCGTTCGAAGACATCACCTGGAACAATTGGATATTGAGTTCCGAAAACTTGTGCAGGGAATCCTCGGGCCCCCCGCTGAGACAGATTGGCTGGCGCCGTGGCACGAGGTTTTGCATGCGTGGAATAAACGGGTGGCAGATCAAATTGCAAATGCTGGCATCGTTACATGGTCGCAGGTGTGTTTCACACAGCATTGGACATTGGCAAAATACGTAGCACAATTTTATTCGCAACGTTGGGCAAAACAAATTCTGACTTGGACCCTTTCCTCTGGTGAGCATGCTCGGTTGGGAAGACCTGCGGCCACATGGCCGACACAAATCCAAACATCTTGCCGTTTCAGGAGGTTCGGCGATTGTATAATTATGGCAACTGACCAGAGGATGTGGCGCTTGTATTTGGAAGGGTTCAAAGATTTTGCTGCAGGAAATTCAGGACATTGAGCATTGTGTTTGTGCATTACTGTAAGTGTTTCATTGGTGCTATTGACCGTGCCTTCAATGGCAATCGCCTGACTTCAGCGGTGTGCTTTTCAATGAGTTGCCAATATCAAAGCTTGCCTCCCATGTATTCACTAGCCGGCCCCCTGCGCCGCACAGAGCCGTTCGAAAACACGATGTTGTTTCATTTTGAACCATTCGTGATAGTTGGAAATACGTTGGCAAATCTAAGATCCACACGGAGCCGTCCTGGCTCATGCGAGGTCATCAGGGAAAACGTTTTCATTTTCAAAAACGTAAGGACATGTGATTCCTTAAAAAAATTTCATGTAAATAATTTTTGTCGATGCACCATCAATATATTTACTATCGTTGTTTTTGTTGTCTTGGTTCGGGATCATTTTTGTTCAGCCAGTCCAAGGTCCATACAACGTCCTTCATCTTTGTTGCTTAAGTCACATAAGGTTTCCGGACTTAGCCCCAAAAATGGTTCCAAAAAACCGGCGCCCGGTTGCTTGGTGCCACACAGCGATTGGTCTATTTCCATTTCGCCCATGGCCAGCTTAAAAGAAACGACGTGGGTGTTTTTCGGGTAATAATTCCAAATTAGTACCCAATTAGTTCGCAATTAGCTCCCAATTCGTTCGTATTTTTTTTTCAGTACTCGAAATTTGCTGCGTATTTTACGACAGTACATTCAGCAATGTGGGTGGAAAGGCTGGTGCTTTGGAAGCCGGAAAGGACGGCGGTGCCTGGACGACCTATGCGAACTTGGGATTCCAAATTTTTTTTTTTCGATGCAGTGATTTACCTGGTTGGGTCGATGTCGCACAAGACATACAATTCTGGCATTGCTTGGCCCGTCACTTTGTGGAGTTCAGTTTGCGATGGGACGATTTGTTTTCAGCAATATTTTTGCTAGAATGTTTTTTCGTTGGCCTGTGCCCTAAAGGGACCCGGACTCCGGTGATCAGGCATGAAACGAAATGAACAATTTGGTTCCCTGAAATGTGGGTGCTGAATCCCCCAACTGCAATACCATCACGCCATGATTTCCAACATCAATAACAACATACTGCAATACCTATATGGGTTTGAAAACAGAAGGGCCTCATAACGAGGACACTGGTTGAAATCATGCATACGTTTTCGCATACATGTGTGCACACCACGCGCTCCCATATTTGGCATCTCACATGCGCAGCCTCACACGTGTGCTCTCACATGGAGTATGGATGTAACCAGAGAGTTTCAAACTAGAGTTTCAAACGTTAGTTTCAGCGAGAAAAAGGTTTCCAGAAACCTGTACCTCAGGGGGGTTGCTGGGGGGGGTGGGGGGAAACTAACTAACTCTTCTGCTAAACGTTTGTTTCCAGCCGGAAAACAAACCTTTCCGGGGGGACCCGAAACCATAGTTTCCTAGTCCAAAACTAAGGTTTCCGGGGTGGAAAGGTTAGTTTTTCGGTGGAAAACAAAGGTTTTGGGGAAGGCCGGGAAACCCGGGAAGAAACAAAGGTTTGGAAACTAAAGTTTAAACCTTGGAAAACAATAGTTTTGCAGAGTTTCCCGGAAAGTTAGTTGTTTTCGTGGGGGGAGGGGGGGATGGGCGATGCCGAGAAGCCAGCGGCGGGGCCGCGAGTCGAAGGGCGAGGCCGCGCGGATCGAGTGGCAATTCCGAGAGTCGCGTGGCGAGCGTGCAGATGAAAACAAACAATTTAAAAGAAAAGTTTCAAGAAGAAGAAACAAACGTTTCAAAACCAAAGTTTTTCTGGGGTAAACAAACGTTTCGCGCAAATTTTGTGGCACTGTCCGGAAAACAAAAGTTGAAACTCTTCACATGCCAAAGTTTGTTTTTCACCAGTGAAAGAAACGTTTTGGGGAAAGGTTTGTTTTTGGTCCAGAAACTAACTACTATGTCCAAGGTTTGAAACAAAGGTTTTGGAAAAACTAACTAACTAACTGCCTCAGAAAAGGTTTGTTTTCCAGGGTTTGAAACTGTTTGCTCCGGAGTTTCTTCGGAGTTTAAGGGTTTCAAACAAACGTTGAAGGAAAAGGTTTGTTACGACCATCAAAACTAAAGTTTGGACCAGCAAACGTTAGTTTCTGTAGGAAAACCTTTGTTTCGGTCTCTCTCACATCTTTCACCCACTGTGGCCGCAGCTCTCATCTTTAGTTTCCCTCTGGGAAACAAAGGTTTGGGGGAGACGGTGAAGGTTTGTTTTCCAGGGAAAAACTAACCTTTTCTAGCAGAAAACGTTTGTTTCTCCTCTAAAACAAACCCTTGGTAGTATCCCTATTGCTCACATGTGTGTTTCCAGATTTGTGTTCGCAAATGCGTGCTCGCAAATGTGTGTTTTTATATTTGTGATTTCATCTGCGTGTTCTCATCAGTGTGTTCCCACGTGTGTTCCCACATGTTTGCTGTCAATGTCGGGTTTTCCTCGGCGCTCTCCCATGTACGTTTTCAAATGTGGTTTATCATATGGGTGCTCTCACGGTGTCACACTACGATTATGTGAGTTTCCACGTGTGTTCCCGATTACGCGCGCTCAAATATGTGGTCACAAATGTGCGCTCCCACATGTGGCTATCAAATGTGAGCCCCCGTGTTGCAATGATCTTGCCAAAGGACCATGTTTGCATTGATGTTTTGTTTGGGGTGTTTTGCCGGGATAACTTTTTGGGCGGTATTTTCCAAAAAGTAAGGGAAAAAATTTGCGGTGGCCATTTTCCTGATGCGCTTCGCATTTGTATCTCGGCGGCGCCCGGATATGCTTGATGAGAGCTGCCTTGGGTTGATCGAAAAAATCATCCAGCAAATTGATGCAATTGTTGGGTGGCCCCCTCCACTTGTTGCACAAAGCCGTGGCGATCATCATTGCAGCAACCCTGCCTCCATCATCATTAACAACATTTGGTGGAAACAAGGATTTGGATTGGTTATTACAAATGGCAGGGCCAGGCTGGGTTGCATGCTAACGGCAAACCGTTCCTTGCATCTTTGTGTCGATGTAAACTGCCATTTTCAACCGGCAACGAACGTTTTCCGGGCAAATATTCGATGTGACCAAATACTTTGCTAGTTTACAAGCAGCTGCGTGTTTTCAAGGCAATCGTGACTCCGCTAGTTTGCTTCGGTAGTGGGCCCTGATTGTTTCAAAATGGTGACCTTGCAAATCCAAACATTTTTGTAAATTTGTACAAAATATGGTCTTTGGCTTTCTTCATTGCATGTATGGACTGAACGTGTCGGTTTTTAAGTTTCCCCACCTGGAATTTCACATTGGCAATTGTAGCTACTGGCATTTTGGATCCTTTTGATCGTAATTTCGAACTCAAGTGGGCGCACAACAAAGCCAAATTCGAAACAGCATTGGAATGTGGCTGGCTGTATGGAAGACATGTTTCAGAATGGACGCAGGGGCGCGACCCATCTTGCATTGGCAACCAGCCAAACCTAGGCGATGATCCTTGTGGGATTCCAAAACCATGTTTACAACCGACTTCGCGATTGGGTTTTGGTTATATACGCAAAATTCCTTAAACAAGGACGAAATTGTCTGCGCAATTTCATGTTTTTTGTTCTTGCCTAGATAGCACCTCATGCCAGTTGATGATGTATTTTTGAGGCAGTTGTGACTTTTTATCTCACCCACTTGTGCCCTGGCACCGGCTCGTGCAGCGTCCCCGCATGACGTAAAAGTAAAACGCAACCAAGTTGAAAATGTAGTAAGATACACAATGTGCGTTTCCATCTTCGTCGTTTGAGTTCGGTTGAGGCGTGCTGGCACAAGAGGCGAAACTTTACAAACACAATTAGGTTTGCGGGACTCATCGAGGTTGTGCCCAAGTGACAGGCGGAAAAACTTTGAAAAAGGGTTCACTTCGTTTGGTTTGCAGATCGAGCCAAGGATTCTGAGTTAGACTGCCCTGTCCAGCCTGGCCGTGGCGCTGAAACCCAAAGGATGTGCTCAAAACCCACCATGCATAAACACAATGCCGATGACCACAATTGGGGGGAAGAACAGGCAGGAACAGCCAGAGACGGAGATAAGCAAAATAGATGGAGACATGGAGAAACAGGGAGGGAGACGGAGAGAGGCAGCGAGAGACGGAGAGAGAGAGAGACAGAGAGAGACAGAGAGAGACAGAGAGAGACAGAGAGACAGAGACAGAGGGACAAAGAGAGAAGCAGAGAGACACAGAGATACACAAAGAAACAAACAGTGACCGAGAAAAAGGACGGGAGCAAACATAGTGGTGGATGCTGTGGTGGCCCAAAAGGGGACTGGCAACCGAACCAGCAGGCGAAAGTCACGTTCTTGAAAGAATGGGTGTCTGCGAACCGCTTAGTGATTGCTGTGGGCGCTTGTAAAGCAGAACTGCATTACAAACTGGACCCATACCGCTGCTGTTGCGATGCAACCATTCTTTCCCACGAGTCCCTTTTGTCTGTGGATAGTTTCTTCACTGCTTTTCCACACCAAGTGTTTCACATCCTTTCTGAACATTCTGAATGTCCATAGCAGACAAAGCAAAAAAAATCAACAACGATGAGGTTTTGCAAACTCGATCTTGCAATTGTTTGTCCGTATTTTTTCGAAACCTGTTCTTATTTGCATATTTTGCTCGTGCGTCAGAGGACGGGTAATCACACCAGTGGTTTTCACGGCCGAATCCCTGGCAGCGAGCCCAACTGCCAATGTACACAAACTAGCTTTGAAGGTAGCTCAGAATTTCACATTTTGCGAGAAGTCTTGCAACTTCACACCGAACTAAGGCATACTTGTTTCAGATTTATTTATTCCGATGCCCATGCCATGAGACGCCGGGTGAGCAGATTTTGTTTACAGACCGGCGCCCTGATGCGTTCACACCAAAGAAACTTAACAAAATCCACAAGCACTGGGAGGAATGGAAACTGGGTGTCAGGGGGAGAGCTGGGTTGGTTGGTCTGCGGCAAGAGTTTGGGGAGGAGCGCCAACCCGTGACACGTGAGATGCTGCATGGTCACGAGCTCACTGTGTCCGCAGAAATGCTGTAGTGTGGCACTGGTTGCGCGACCGTGATTTGTTCAGAATGAATCAAGGAAAAAACATTCAAATTGGAAAAATTGCTTGGATTTTTCTTTACAACGATGTTTCTGCATGAATGGACAGCAAATTCATCTGCCTTGTTTTGTGTTTTGGACAGTTTGCCTTTCAATTTCTGGGATGCCATTTCCTTTTCTGTCCCTAGAGTTGTCATTTGTATGTCCCTAGCCTTCTCCACTTCCCATGGACCCATTGTGCCATTCCGAGTGCCAAGTGCTGCGGAGATTCTTCAATTCTTGGACTTTGATGCTTCACTTCTAGCCCGTGGTTGGCTGGGTCCCAGCTTTATTTGCAATCTGCTGCTGCTGCTGGTAGTACTATTACGACTACCACTACTATTAGGACTCAGTACCACTACCACTCCTACTTCCCTTGCCGCTGATCAAAAACTTTTCAAAGTCTGCCTCTGTCACATTGGTGAAAATGTGAACGTGTTGTTGGTACAACAAGTGTTTGGACCCAGTCTGCTTCATCTGCGTGTTTTTTGTGCACCATTAGCCGTGTCCCACTTGACAGCTCACCAAATGCAAATGTGAATTCCCGTACATCAAATAAGTGCGTCCGTCGCTTTAACGATGGATCTTTTTAGCTCTTTCTTTCTGCGCCGGTCATGGTTTTTGAATCCTGGTGCGTGTGCTCTGCAGAAAACTTCACAAATTCCAGTTTCCAATCAAGTTCTGTGCCTGGCTGTTGAGACCAAACTATGCATCGCACCCATCAGTGAATCAATGCCCAGCAACAAGCTGAACTCTATAATTCGGATCTTTGTACACATGCAATGGACTATCTCCGCCACTGCCCATCAGTCATCCTTGTCCACCGGGAAAATGTCTACACTTAGTCCTTGAGCTTTCAAGCCCTCACAGTAGGCCTCTTGGGCAGAATCGGTAGAAATCATCATGAAATCATCCAAATTCCCAGCCGGCAGTGATCCAACAAATCTGATTTCACTTGGCTTGAAAGTTCATGAGACTTGTATCCAACAAAGAGATTTCGATGAATTTCAACCAACAATGCTGCGATGAAAAACGTCGAAATGTTCGATGAAAAGAGCCGAAACCTCACAAGTCTCGGAACTCCTCTAGATTTTCACAACATCCGGCCTCTGCAGTCTCAAATGCGTAGGTTCCAACCACCGCCACACCTTCTTTATGGGCCTTCATCATGACCTCAATGAGCACGAACAGCAAAGGCTTAAAGCCCAAAAACAGGGCTCACAACAGCAGCAACAGCGGCTATGCAGGGCTATGTTTCTTTCGATGCTACGCTGTCGGACCTGGTACGCATCCCCCTCTTTCAGCAAACAAATCGTCATCAAGCACCTCACGGCAAAATACCACAGCGCCAACTACCAGCCAAGGCAAGCTGTCAGAAGAGCAAAACACGCCTGGCCACATACTCACGCTTGTTCAAGGGATCGTTGTATAGGACAAGGCGATACTCATCTGCTCTCTTCTGTCGCGTCTCCTGACTCACAATGCTTTCCAATGCTTCCACATCTGCCAAGTACCACAGAAACTGACCGATTCTGTCACCTACTCAGAGAGAGCAAAGCACACGTGCTGCCAGTCCGCCCAACTCCAATTTCGCCTCCTCCACTTTTGCACCAGGGAGCGCTACTGTCGTTGTCACAGGCGGTTCTTTCACCGGCATGTCAACTGCTCGTCTGCGACGCATGCCAGTGAGTCGTCCAATTCAAAGCACTATAGACTCTCAAGGTACTCTTCTTTGAACGGGGTTGTTCCCAACAACTTGAAATCAAATCTATGTATGCGGGGCTACATTGGCTGTCCTGGGTCAAAATGGGAATTGGCCATTCAACATTCAACTGAACAATATGTGAATGTGTGAAAAAATGTTGCGATGACATTTAGACTGAAAGGCGATACACGCTTGTCTTTGCGTGGAGCAACTAACCAAATTCGAGAAAAAAACATCCACCTTTTCATAACGACACGGCAGGGCTGCATAGATCTCAGAATTGGCCCCCCCGTGGGCAGATTGTCTTCTTACTGCCGGAAGAGCTTCGAGCTTTCAGTGAGCCACTGCTGTCCAAACTCAAATTGGAACCAGCTCCCGAGCACAGATTACGTGGACGGCGCCTTTCTCTCTGCCCTGCCTTTGCAATTGGGACCGAGAGTTGGGATAGCAAGGGCACTGTTCGGTCGTCTGTCTGGTATTCGCGGAAGATCGTGGCCAGGGGCGCCACATCAGTTCAGGCGACAAATGCTCACAGCCCCCGCGCAATCAGATTCGAACAGTCCACGGCCCCTTTCTGCACAGCTTTGAAGCACTCCTGCGACCTGTTCTCAGGCCCCGGGCCCAGCGTTTGAACCCAGGCACTTCCACGAGCAGAAACAACAAGGCCAACGGACAAACAACGCACAAAAACGCGAACATCACCATGAAACAAAAAAAGGAACAGCAGCAGCAACAGCAATAGCAACAACAACAGTAGGAGCAGCAGCAGCAGCAGCAGCAAAAGCAACAACAAATCGCATCATGACTTCATCTCCACCAACCCCTCTTTTGCTGCAGGCTACCTGTTCTGGTAACTTCCGCGGTGTGCACAACAACAACAACAACAACAACAACAACAACAACAACAACAACAACAGCAACAAACAATCAACAAACAATCAACAAACAATCAACAAACAATGCCTGACAAAACCCAACCACAGTATACAACAAACAACAAACAGCAAACGACAAACAACAAACACTGACTGACAAAAAACAAAAAACAAACATCCAACAACCAACAACCAACAGCAGCAACAACAGCAGCAGCACAAACAACAAACAGCAAAAAACAACAACAAACAGCAACAAAACAACGGCAACAAGAACGACAACAACAACAACAACAACAGCAACAACAACAACAACAACAACAACAACAACAACAACAACAACAACAACAAACAGCAAAACGCACGCAGCAACAACAACAACGACAACAACAACAACAACAACAGCAACAACAGCAAACAGCAAAACGCAAACAGCAACAACAACAACAACAACAGCAACAACAACAACAAACAGCAAAACGCAAACAGCAACAACAACAACAACAACAACAACAACAACGGCAACAGAGACAACAAACACAACAAATACAACAAAGAAAAACAAACAACAACCAAGAACAATAACGACAACGACAATCATTGTCTAGAAGACGTTCGGAAAGGGCGCTGTTGGTGCGCAGCAAACGAAATAACTAGATTCACATCTTGGGGCCATTGTTGGGAGCTCCCAGCGCTGGAATTGATGTCGCAGCCTTACCTTTCCAATGACAAGACGCGTTGCAGGCGCAGCACTTCGTATGCGTCGGCATCACCGTTGCGCGGTACGCGCAATGGCAGCAAATGGCAGCAGCTGCGCCGCCGACATGTTATGGAGCCGGCTGCCCCGCCGACATGTTATTTTTGTTGGGGGCGTCTCGCAAAAAAGCTTGCTGTTTGCATCTGCAATTTCCATTTGTGCGGAATGTCTTGCAGACTTGCTTCGCTAAAAGCACCACCACCAAAAAAACACCAGCAGCAAAAGACAGCAGCAACTTACGACAGCACCAAAAACACCAACAAAGAAACACCGCCGGCAGAAAACAAACGCCAGCAGCAAAAAACATCGGAAGCAAAAGCGCCAGTAACCAAAAACACTAGCAAAGAAAACATTTGGCAAACAAAAGACACCAGCGAAAAAACATTTGCAACGAAAAACGACAACAGCAAAAATGCGCAAAAAACACAAGCAATAAGAATTAATTCGTAACAAGCACGCATTTCCTAGCGCATGCCCCCAGCCGTAAACCAACATAAGCATTCCTTGCAAATCACGAAAATGTCTCCTTGGCCAATATTTTGACCATATATACCTTCAACCTGACATGTAAGGGGTATACTGCGGGGCGGCCTCAAATTGGGCCAAAACAGCGCTCAACTTTGACAGTTTTTACTGGGGCGGGGCAAACAAGATATCTACTAACACCTTAACGCAATCCAGGCCGCAATCAAAGGCAGGTGTGGGCCCAACTGCAGCAAATAAAGCTTGCGGCACATTATGCCAATAAACTCCCAAAACAACATAAAACGCAAGGTCCACCGACAACGCAAATGAAAACATGAAAGCCAAGACGGCATCATGTGATGCGGCTTTCAACACAGGGCACCCTCAGGATGTGGTGGCCAAACATTTGCAAATAAACCCCCCATGAGAATAGCACACCGCCGCCAGAAAACAACAATGGCCAGGGAAATCATCTCTGGCGCAAGCCCAAGCAGCTAGCAGCACTGCAACAGTTGGCTATCATGGCAGAGAAAAAAGTACACCTAACAAACCAGATCATGGGCAAAAAGTTTAAAAAAATCAAAAAACTATATGGCATTGGAGCACGGCTTTCCAACGCTACAAAAATGACATGGCCCGTTCTTGTCTCGGTAGGAGTTAGGATTCCCAGTCCCAAGAATCTAAA
>VSDK01019191.1:5990-21484 GCA_009767595.1 Symbiodinium kawagutii | reverse complement strand
TTTTTTTGCGGGAGTAACTACTCTCTGTGTTGTTTACCGGTTTCCTATGCGTGGTGGGTTGCCCGGCGCGCCGGGCGTGTCAGAAAGAAAGAGTAGATGCGCAAAGAGTAGGCTGGTTGTGGCATCAACCCTTTTGACCATTGATGGGTGTACGCAAGCGTAGTACTGTTCTAGTGTTTTCCAAGGCGGTAGTGGTAATAAGAAGAATATGAATATTGAAACTAATAAAAAATGATACCAATAGAAATAGAAATACCCTACTAACAATAACAAAAACCACAAAAACTAGAGGCAAAATAAATATAATACCCTATTTTTAAAAAAATGAAAAAAAGCAGCGGCACCAGTAGCAATAATGATAATAGTAGCCACAACACCCAAAAAGACACGCCCTGTTCGGAACCCGGCGCGCCGGGTACTCGGAACCTGGCGCGCAGGCCGTGCCAGTGGTCATGTGATGCAGAAGGATTGGATCAGAAATTGTAGTTGCGGAAAAAAAACAGCAGCAGCAGCACTTGCAACAAACAGTAGTAATAACAATTCAAATATCAAAAATAGGAATAAACAAACTAGCAGTAATAACATGAATGTTTCAAAAACATAATAATAGAAAATGCCAGTACGAGCAGCAGCAGTAGTAGCAGCAGCAACAATACTAATAATAGTCACAATACTACTAGTAGTACTAAAAACAATAATACCAATAGTAGCGGAAGCATAAAAATAGTCATAATGGCAGCAGCAGCAACAATAATAGCAGTAATAGTCGCAGCAGCGGTAGCAATAGTAGTAATATAATATTGATCATAAAAGCAGTGCCAGAGAAATTAGATTTCTTGCCAGATTTCTTTCAAAACTAATGTCTAAGTACCCCAAAAAAAACTGCCAAAGTGGAAAGTGCGACGGCCATCTGTCGAATTTCCGACGGCACACGCGAACCTAAACATGCCGCGACACGCAGCAGCAAGCTGTGCTCTTCCCAGCTTCGCCGCTCGCTTCAGGGCGCCACAGATTGCGCCATGGAGACGCTGAGGTGCTACAAACTCAAGCTGAGTGCCCCAGTGTCTCACCCGAAAACGCAGGCTGAACACAAATGAGGAGGAAACAGCACATGGGTTGGCGTATGTGTGTGTGCGCGTGTTTCCGGTCAGTTGCCCCGCGTATGTGGTGTGTGTGTATGTATGGTGTTACGCGTGCGTGTTGTCTGCGTGCGTGCGTGTTGCCTGCGTGTGTGCGTGTGCGCAGGTGTGCGTGTTGTGCGTGTGTGTGAAATTCATGTGTGTGTGTGCGTGTGTGGTCCCTGTATGTGTTACGAGCGCGCGTCTTTGTGGCACGTGTGAATGGTTGCGCGCGTGTCTCCGTAGAGGCCTTTCTTTTTTTCTGTTTTTTCCTTTTGTTGTGCAGCGCGTATGTATTGACATCTGCTACGCGTGCTCTTCAGTCGAAGCCATTCTTAACGTCACAGCTGGCACAACCGCAGAGCTTGTTGGCAACTGCTGCCGTGAAAATAGCACATACATAACAGCATCCAAAACTATGGGCGAAACAGCCGGCACATTCAACTACATTTTTTAAACTGGGAACGACCCTGTTGAATGGATTCAATCTTTATTCATTTTGTTTTTTCAATCTGAAGACAAACTCATTAGCACTGCACTGCTACCGTTGCGCACGCTCCAATCACCAGTGCCTCGCCGTTCGTCGGGAGGGCTGCGAGGCCAGGAACGCGCAGCCTGGCACGGAGTGCTCCGTTCCCAGCTGTCGCGACTTGGATCCACATTCTTGTGACTTAGCTTTCAAAGCGAACAAAGCTACACTATTCTTTTACTAATCTCAGATTTCTATACTAATCAAAGCTTACTAATCTGACATTTAAGTTGTTCTGATGAGTATTAAATGGTGGCTAGGTTCAGCTACCCGGGTGAGCACTGTGATTGCGTTGGAGATCTACACCAGGAGAAACAAAGATGTCCGTGAATGGTGTAGCCCGAATATTCAGGGTGGCTTCAGCTTCCCTGCCAAGAGTAGTCTGCTCTCTTTTGGATTGTGGAATTTGGGCTCCCAAGTGTGCTGCATTCGGTGATACGAGGTTATAAGATGGTTTATAAGCCATTTGACTACAGTTGCTGTATATCTACCATCACTGGTGGTAGTCGCCGCAGTTAACCCTGGTTACGTTCACCAAGTGAGCCAACGTTTGGGGGCCCCTCCTTGTAGTGAGTGAAATTGCTGGCAATCTGATGCGCCTGCAAGACATATCGATCCTCTCTGAGCCCAGTCAGACCTCTTGGAAAAGTCGGCGTGTTGCTGCCTGTGTGCCTGCTTTGCTCAGAAGTAGTGCACAGCTGCTTAGGACACAGGTCCCGGGTGCCAACAAGAAAGGACACGGGGGTGACGTCCGAATGATGGCAAGAAAATACAGTATGCAGTACTACAAACTGAAAGAAACCCAGTCTTCAACCTCGAGATCATCACGACTCATCAAGATCAGGCAGTGTCCAATGAGAAAGGAGGAGTTTTAAAGTTTATGCAGTTTGCGCCTGGGACTGCCATGCCTGCCTGCTGCCTGAGCACTAAGCACCACTGCTGAGCTTTTGCTCATCAGCTGCCCAAAAGCTGTAGAAAAATCGAAAAACTCTGCAAAACTCAAGGAGCAAACCAATCAAATGTCACTTTTGTATGCCAGTCACGTGCTCTGATTGGCAGAAACTGAGACCCTAGCAGGCCCCAGGCGCAGAACCGGCAAGAGCAAATGCTACAGCCATGCTGCTAGAAGCTGCGGAAATGGAATCCATTCAGGGCACGAGACGAGTCAAACAACGAAGAATGCGAGAAGAAACCAAAAATGAAATGGTTCACACCGTAAAAACTGTTGAAAATCACCAGTCGGAAATACAGACGAACAGCTGGTTCCTGGGTAAGGTTGTGTTGCAACTCTGAAGATGATAGACCTTATTAGATTTCAGAACACGTAGAAGAGCTCTCTCGTAAAACCTTCTTGAAAGCACAATTGAACAAGACTTTCTGAGCATTCAGAGTATAGATGCCGCAACAAGAGAAAGTCCTAGAGCAGCATTAAGTTGTCAAGCACTGGAATTTCACATTTTGTGCGTTCATGCAACATCCACAGTTTCACTGCACGCCATCTTGCTGCACATGTGGCAGGAAGCTCCTTCCAGAAAAGGGACTCAAAAGCTACGCGCTGCCAACTGCCCATGCTCCCTACCAGCATGATGAACTGAGCCGACTCCTTGATACAAGGCGCGACTTGGACGCTGCTTCTGATTGTAGGATTGGAAGGATTGCAGCACGCGTCCGTCGTGCAAATTCCATGTAGCCTTCATCATTGAAATGCACTCCATCTTGAGCAAGACTTGGATTCAGAGACTCTAAATCCACCAGGAAGCGCTCGCTGAAGCCCTTCTGGGCAGCATATCCGGCCATGAAATGTCGAATCTGCTGATTCAATTTCAGGCGAGCAGGATTTCGGGTTGCCACAGGTGGGAGAGTCAAAACACCAACATGAGGGAAGAATGCTGCATTTGCGGCAGTCTCGCAAATCGCCCGAATGTTGTTGATGATGTGCGGAATCTGAAAGTCCAAATGGTGAGGATGCGAATGCAAGAGGTCATTGGTGCCAACCAAGATCAGGACAAAGGCCAAACGGCCTCCTTCTGCGAAGGCAGATTGCAGGGCAGACGGCAAGCGCTTCAAAACGTCTTGCGATGTGTGACCCCAAACACCAGAGCTGTGAACTTTCATCTGCAAACCATCCTCGTCAAGGAGTCGTTGCAAGTGCGATGGGTATGACCTGAAACCCTTCTTTCCTGCTGTCAAGCTATCTCCGACACAAAGAATCACATCCTGAGCATAGGAATTGCTGGCAGGCACAGTTGAGGAAAACCCCAGTGACACCTGAGAACCACTTGCCAAACGAGGTGAACGCAGCCTGGTGGGTGTCATGATACAAGAGTAGCTTCTGTGAGACGCATGACTCAGATGCCCTGGCGTGGCATGCCGCCCTTCATTTCTATCATGCCGTTCATGTCGTTCATGTCTTTCATGTCGTTGGGTGTACGTATACCCAGATCGTTGGGTATAGTAGCCATTCCGCTGAGTAGCATATCCACTTCGGTGGGTGGTGTATTCACTTCGTGAGGGAGTGGGATATCCGCTTCTCTGAGTAGAATATCCGCTTCGCTGAGTTGGGTACGCACTCCGATGAGTGGTGTAGCTATAGCTAGACCCTTTGTAACTGACCTTAGAAAAACAGGGATGATTTAATTGATGACATCTGATGACCCAAGTCACAATCAATGCACTCAATGCACTCAATGCACTCAGGCACTGAGTTACGTACAGTACAACTGGGAGCCACCTTGTACACAGGGTACTGGGCAGAGCGGTGGGTAACCACGACTGTCTTCTTCGGCGCGAGCAACATCGCTCCACCCCGGATGTGGCTTGCCGAAGACTTTGGGAAGTCGAAGTAAAGTCCGCTAAGGAAGACATGTATTGAAAATGATACCATTTATGAAATTTATTCATCGGTTTATATATATATATACATACATATACATGTGTCAATGAATAAACGAATGAATGTGTGTATTGAATATAGCTAAGATGTATGAGATTTCATGGCTGATGATGCACTATGTTCTGACTTGTCCCCAGGCAGGACTTGGAAGTACCGCCAGTGTACTACAAACTCTGTTGGCATAATGAAACGCATATTGTTTGCCATGTCCAACCTTCGACTATGAGCCAACGTGAACGGCCGAGATTCACAGTTTCACTGAGAGTTATGTTCAGTGCTTCCTTTGACGATTTCAATTTCCCTGAATCTAGTGACGACCATCATTTGATTTCAGCACTGGCGGGGAGTCACCGTCCTGTTTTGCAAACAATTCAACGCACCGCAATCTTCGCAGAGCTTGAAGAGATCTCATTTGTACTTCGCTGTGTCTTTGAGCGAGCATTCTGAAATCATCAGGCATTGGTCTGCAACCAAACAGGGCTGTCTCAGTGCAAAGTCAGTAGGCAAAGTCGAGGGGCTTCGTCATGTCAGGTGTCGGGGACAAAATGTTGTTGTCAACATCAACAGCCCAGAAATCCTACGGCACTCTGCTCAGCAGCTGAGTTTCAAGTTCCTCAGTGTACTTTCTGCTGAATTTGGTCGATTTATGACCATTCTGCTTGTGATTTGGACAGTAGTACATTCATGCAACTTTTCCCGAAACGGGTGCATTCAAGCTCGTCAAAGGGCCTGAACTCGTTTCTCCAACAGGCTGTTCTGCGCTTGACGGTCCTTCGAATCGCAGGCAGAATGAAGAATTCCATCAGCAGCCGATTCTGCTCCGCTGAAAGTGTGGAACCCCGATTTTGCACAGTCCGCTTGGGTTGAAGTGACAACAGCCATTGCTCGCATTCAAAACAGCCAATGCCTTGCGAAGTCTTTCCACTTCGGGTAGGAGTTCTGCAATTCTTTCATCCAATTTTGCCCTGCAATGTGCAAGTGCAAAGAACCAACGTCACCAAGATACTCTCCCCACTTGAAATCGACTGGCCAAACTGTGCCATGAAAAGCTGCGCCCATCCCAGAGGTTTCAATCGTGGCAGCGATGCAGCTTCGCCAGGGCTGCACCTGGGAGCTGAAAGGAGAGCTCCATCGTGGCACAGCGCAGCAGCCTCTGAGCACTTGACCTCTGCCTTGACCGAAGCTCGCCTGGGTACAGCCATGGTACAGCCACGCCACGTCAGCTCACTCAACAGATCGGCTCCTGGCCTCGGAGCCACGGTCCTCTTCCCTCCTGGAACGTGGTGTACACCGAAGTTTGAATAGCATAAAAGAGGAAAAGAATGGAAAAGAAGTCAAACGAATTCAATGTGAAGTAATTCCAGAAAATGAAAAGGGTGTAATTTCAGAAATTTACAGGTTCTCCACTTGGAAAATGATCTAACAAGAAGCTCTTGCGAAAGGCCAAGGATGGTCACCTGCAACTCTTGCCCCGCACAGCAGGCCGCCCCTTCGCCACGCCTTGAGGGACTTAAGTCAAAGCCGAATGCCTCAAGACCCCAACTCCGCTTCCCTTTTTCCAAATAGTTTGACACTTTGAGGCCATAACTGATTCAGCTGGTCTTTGCACATTCCTCAGCAAGACTGAGGAAACCAATTTCTTCACAGGCAAAGATTCACAAGTTAGGCTTCCAACGACCCGATGGGTGCTCCAAAGGTTGCTTCCAGCCCTCAGCACCAAACAATTGAAACATGAAGTTCTTTGAAACTGTATCCGTATCCACTAAGTTCTTTGAAACTGTATCCACTTGGCAAAGGATGTCCCAACTTTTCCTCAAGTCATTTGAGGGAAAGCTTTGTGCTTCCAAAAACTTCGCTGCTCAGCTTGAGACCAGTACGAAGCATGGCTTCTTTCAAGCTGCAAGAAAGCGCAGTTGAATTTGACTACTGAGACTTGCAGATTGCAGATTGTGGCTGATTAGATGGTTCATCGGATTTGATTAGTGACCTCCAATATGATTTGATCTAGGTTTGAAGGGGGCATGCGATTAGCTGCGTGTATCCAAGCTGCAGCTGTCAAATGGCTCCATGCTTGAGGCACAGTCTCTTCATCCTAAGCTCCTGCACAGGAGCCTATCTAGATATTGAGCTTGAAAGACATGCTACAAGAACCTTGTCTCTAACATGGAGAGGTCCTTTTTACAACGCTCACAAAAAAATCCGAGGACGAGAATCTTGGACTACTTGGACTACGAAATCACCCATCACCTCTGCTGCAAAAGCAGTACGCAGAACAAATTTGGGCTGCTGCAAAGAATTAAAGGATTGAGAGGTCACGGATGGCAAGTTCGGATGCCAAATTCGGAAAACAAAAGCTTGACTTTTGAAGCCGTGGAAATAATTTCCGTCGGCTGTCGCCCTCTATCTACTGTGTCACTGTGTCACTGTGTCACGGCAAATAAGTCTCACTCATTGCTTCTGTGAGAGCCTGCTGCATCAAAGTGGACAAGTGAACCCCTTAAGCACGTTGAAGGGCTTTTTGTTGCCTTGTTTCCCGTCTTGACAGAGTATCGGCAACCAAAGTGAATGTCGTATGTTGGAAACTTCTGGAACCGCCAACCAGTCCAACTTGCATCGATCTTGAGAAAGGCTTGCCTGTCTCATGTCCATAAACTGGTTGAGCCTTAGCACAGCGCTGCTTTTCCACAAATTTCCCACATTGACGGAAGTTAATGAAAGAGGCAAAGTTCGCACACAATCATGATGCTGCAAAGAGAGCTGGAAAAGAAGCAAAGAAAAGTTTGAATAACGATTACTGCAACAAAGAAGAGCATCCCTTACACTTTCGTAACACAGTATTGTAAGAGTCCCTTTAAAAAATTCAAGAAGCCATTTTGTATTTGGGAATTCAATCCCATTTTCCAACTGACTCTTGGACCCAAACTCCATCAAAGGCTCTTTGGCCATTGCCTCGAATGCCTTGTCAACAGCTACCTGCAGAGCGATATTATCCGCTGAAGAGTGACAATTCTGGCAGAATCAAGTGCTTGAACATCCCCTCAAGTCATAGGGGTACCCTCAGTTTTCATCCTTTATATATATCAACAATCATAAACCAACCATAGCTTTGGGTTCCCCTGTCGCTGGCTTCAAGACACGGCAAGAAACCACTCTCAGACAGCCTCATTGACACGGCCAGACCAAACCAACTTCACCATTGCTTTTAGTCGATCGCGCTCCACTTCCTGCATTGAGCATCCAACCAAGGACATGTATGTAAAAGCATTGAAAATGCCAAAAAGTTGCGTTTTGGCCCTGCATCCCTGCCTTTTCACCATTCGAAAGTGCTCGGAAGACATCTCTCATACTGTCGGCTGTGCTTCCACGCTGGCTGATGGCCTCAACGAAGCGCACGAGTCAGTGACACCCATCACCAGTGGGAAACTCCAACGGCGCCTGAAGAAACCCAACCGCGCTGCTGGCCAAATCCTGACAGAGAAAATCATGGGAAATCACTTGAAATAAGCAAAAAAGCAGCCGCATCTTCTCTGTTAGGGTAGGGAAGGTCATCTTCAGGCAAATATCTGTGCCGGCTGGTCATCTGGTTCTCGCATGGCCTCCCAAATGTGACGCGCACCATCTGGTTCTTGCTCCAGGTGCCCTGCGGTGGAGAAGTCGACTGCAGGCCCTTCTTTGAGCGTCAGACTGGTGACTCACTCATTATGTGTTACTATCCTTCATTAATTTATCAATGTATCATATATCATCATATATTATCATTGTCGGCATCACTATCATTATCATTGTTATTTTTGAATATATTATCATTATCAGTATTATCGTTATTGATTTTGTTATCATTATATGTCATCATTATCAGTATTATCATTCTTGTCATTACTGGCACTACAGTGCTATCATTATCACTAGTCTTAGAGGCCCATAACAAATATCCTGTACGAATGTGAATGCACTGAAAGCACTGCAGGAAACTGCCTTTCACTGCAGGGCCAATGGACACCGCATCCAGCAGGAAGGAGTCATGCTGGCAGGTCCATTTCATTCAAAGTGGCAAAGTCAGACTGCACATCCGTCAAACTCGGAGGCATGACCCCATAGATGGAGTCCAATTCATAGTAGACCACTCCTTTGTTTCCTGCCTTGTACAAGCGGCAAGAAAAAAACACACAGCGATTGAGAGCCACAACATGACCTTGCGCCCAGGCACCTTAGATTCCCATCCACCCCCTAGACCCCAGTACAAGTCTGCTGGCAATCCTTTCGCAAAGTGTCTGCAATTTCCTTTTGCTGCCACACTGGAAAGAGTACCTGCTTTTTACCAGGGACAAGGTCTGTGCAGCATTTCCCGTGACTTTTCAAGACTCCGGAGTTCATTTCCAACAATTTCTTGGTACATGACAAGCAGCAAATCGACTTCTAAGACATAATTCACTCTTCTATATCTATCTATCTATCTATCTATCTATCTATCTATCTATCTGTCTGTCTGTCTGTCTATCTATCTATCTATCTATCTATCTATCTATCTATCTATCTATCTATCTATATATCTATCTATATATATATATATATATAAATATTATACATATAGTGATCCAGCTTTTCTCTATGCACAAACTGGGCGCACGTCATGCTGAACACCGATGACCAGTGCTGGCATCATGGCACCTTTCAGACCCTCCAACAAACAGGGATTTCCATCCTGGCAGAACAGGAAGAGGGGGAATGCTTTGGCAAAGCAATGATCCGGCGAATCAAGGCATTCACTTCTCGCGAATGAATGGTAGTTTCAGACTCGCAGTTTGACACAAGGTGGGAAGGTTGACTTTCCAACAGAGAAGTGTCAGGTAGCATTTTATCCAGCTTACCCATCCCCTCAAGGCCAAACCATTTCATCTTGGCCGCCCCTGACGCACCTTATCCAGCTTTTCAAGGGAAAAGCCATCCATCGCCTCTCAAACAGTGTGGCCACTGGCTTGCCCGGTGAAAAAATTTGCCACAGGAGTTTTGCTGCACTAGTACCATCAGAAACATTAGAATTAGACATCTGTTATTATGTAGTCAACACTAGAATTAAAAATTATTGAAGACTAACATTAGTCATCATGAGTCAGCAACCACTGCCATGACCACTAGTGACTCTGCCTTGGAAATCCACAAGAGCGAGTTGGGATCGTAGGCGTTCACCCACTTCCTTGGCGGCCATGGCTGCATGGTTGCGGCTACGCTTCATGTCATGGGAGGTGTTCAAAGAACTGAGCTCTGTTGCTCTCCCTGATGAGCCAAGTAATTCTCGATCATGAACTCGTTCTTCAAACCTGCGAACTTTTGCAAGAGTTTTTCAAACATCCAAGTTCGAAGCCTAGCCAACTCAGTTGAATCACATCTGCATCACGACGGACCTTCTCGTTTGGTGATGCCTTTGGCCAGGTTTTGCCCGAATCGCTGCTGCCATCTGGGAGCAAATTGCGGTTCGACGTTTTCCGAAAGGCAACAGGCAAATTCACTTCAAATAGCCAAGCGGTCGGTCAAACACTGGATATCTATGGATATCTGATGATCACACAATGTCTTTCCAATTGATCGTGGTTGACCATCGAGTATCATTTGCATCAGGATTCCTATGGTCACTGGTCACCTCTGCTAGTTGTCCCTTGCAACACCTCGGTCTACCTTAGTTAATCTATGTTAGTCTCCATTCTCTTAAAACATTACGTCCACCTCTTGTGCTCAGAATCTTTGAAGTCAGCACCCTGACTCCAGAGTACACAATCTTACAGCACCCATGGCGGCGGTGGCACCAGCATCCTGCACATAGCAGCACCGAGCACCAGCACCCTAACTCTTAAAGCGCACACACGCAACTCTTCCAGTATTTAAAGCAAGAACTCCCACAGCTCAGCTATCGACGAATCTACTGACACTGGAATCGCATGGTCACAGATCATCCCAACATTATCCAGGACTGGCATGAACATGTTTTCTGGGAAAGGAACAGAAAACGCATCCAGGAGAAGCGTTGGAAAATTTGTGCTCCACAATCGCTCAGGAGGGTGACAACCGATGACGAACAAAAAGTGCGATGTTTGTGGCCATGTGCAATGTTTGGTGAGAAGACACTAGGGTAGGGCTTTTGCGGTGCAAAACAGAGTCATTTGGCACTCAAAAAGGTGGTCCGATGAATCAAAGCAGGAGGAATCCGGAGGCTGGGTGCAGGAAGTCCATCCAACTTGGGTCCAATATCGCTCAAGATGAGTTTGAACAGACACCGACAGAAGCTGTGCACAGAAAACTGGAGAGGCCACGTGGGTCGCCATGGCGAGTGCAGCTCGTAGCATCTAAGCTTCGAGCTCAAGTCCTGAGCGGTAGGTGATGGTTCCAAGCCTCGGCGCCAGTCATCCAGTGACTGGATGATTGGATTATAGGTTGCAAGCCAATAATCAAGCAGCCAAAAATAGACCACCATAATAGACAACCTTTGTGGATTTTTGTAAGTAGACAATCAAGGTTCCAAAATCATGACTTGCAAGTTGTGTGAAACTGCAAAGACTAAATCGATCGTCTTGAAATCAGTCAGACCCGAGGGGCTTCAACGGACTCTCACAGCTATTGAAGTGCCTGAGATCCTGACTGCCGTGCAAGCCGCAAGCCATTGGCTGGCAACTGACCATCGTAGTAGTCCTGAGTTTTTGAAGACAAAATCAAGAAGCTACAAATACTTAGCACAATCTAAAAAAGAGCTAAATATACACATATACTGCATCTCTCATGTATTTTGAAAAAGATCAAACTTCGAAGTCTGTTCAATGTCTTGAGCCCAACAAACCACCGCAAGGTCTCTATGGCTGTTGTGCCATTGGAAGACCCTGCGTTGCTTCACCCCATAAAGGACCGCAATCGGCGTAAGGACTTGGCATGTGAAGTTGTCAAGCTGAAGATCTGAGGTGAAAACTCCTCCTCGCCAGTTTGGATCGGACATGATGGCCTGCAGGATTCCGGACAGGGCAATAGGAAAAGTAGCAGCAATATCACAGCACCATCTTTCAATTCAACTCTTCATCTAACATTGCCAGTGCAATCAGCATCAGCATCATCATCATCAGCAGCAGCATCATCATTATCATCATCACCGTCATCATCATCATCATCATCATCATCATCGTCGTCGTCGTCGCCGTCGTCGTCGTCATCATCATCATGATCATCATCATCATCATTGTCGTCGTCATCTTCTGCATTACGGTCATCTTCTGCATCATCATCATCATTCATCATCATCATCATCATCATCATCGTCGTCGTCGTCGCCGTCGTCGTCGTCGTCATCATCATGATCATCATCATCATCATCATCATTGTCGTCGTCGTCATCATAATCATAATCATAATCATAATCATAATCATATTCATATTCATATTCATCATCATCAGCATCATCAACGACAACATCATCATCGTCATCGTCATCGTCATAGTCATCGTCGATGTCATTGTCATCGTCATCGTCGTCCCTGTTATCGTCGCGCGTCACAACACTTACCATTGTTGGGATTGTTGCTGGCATGGTGTTCACTCTTCAAGAACTACAACAGCAGCTTTGTGGCTTTGTAAGAGTGGCATGCAAATGTATACATATAGATTTGTATGCATATGTCTATATCATATATATATATATATATATACATACATATATATGTAAAAATTTCATGGCTCAATGATAAATGCCAGGAATGCTCAAGCTGCTTTCAGCTGCTTTAGAGCTGCCTGACGCTGAGCGTGTCGAAAGGCAATACTGCCTGGAAAGCTCTTCGCACCTGGGTTCCAATGGGTTCCCGATGGGCTCCAGATGCGAAAACCAAAAATGCAACGTGTCTTTCATGTGTAACTCTTCTTTCTAGGAGATCCAAACAGGCTGAAATCGAGACAAATTTGCCCACCTCAGTCTGGAAGTACTTGGTCAAGTTCATGGGTCATCCGCAGCAGTTTGACCACACTCGAAAGTGTTCAAAGGTCTTCCTTGGGTCCTGGCCCTGTCTGGAAACATCGAGGCTGCACAAACACTCTGCATACCTCGTTTCGGAAGATAAGCGAGCGAGCGTGTCAGTCACTAAGCATCACAAGTGCGCCTCCAAGTGAGGCACCGACCTCGCTCGATTCGGTGCTGAAACCCCTCTGTGTCTTTCCAGATGGTGGTTTTTCACAGTGCTGCCCCTAAATCAGCTTTTATTACTAATTCATAGTTATAAACCCATCATTCTGGGGGTTCCCTTATTTTGAGAAACATCTAAATCTTTTCAGACTTTTATGGGGCCTCTGACCCTCTTGGTGTATGCAACTAACACAATCTTACAGTACCTCGCTTGCAGTACAATTCCACATAATCTCACCCAACAGCACGACTGTGAGTACGCAGATTCAAAGCACTGGGTTCGATCATGATTGCATTCATTGCTTGAGGCTGGTCACCTCTGGAAACTTGTAGGATCAGTGACAACTCCAGGCGACTGGCCCAACTTCGCCATGTGAAGCACTTTGCTTCGTCTCAGTTTCTGACACAGGCATGCACCTTGTCGATTCCGAGGTGATCTAAGAGTACAAATTGCGCTGCGACTTGATCCTGCACCTCAGTGGCACAGGACTTTGCTGCCCCGAAATCCCAAACTGCAACCACTTTGGTCATGAGAGTCACTTCAACAGAACCATTTCGTCATCCAAGGCACCTCAAACCGAGGAAATGTGCTGCCATATCGCTGTCCACTGTGGCTGTTGATAGTAGAAGGCCCACTGCGAACAGTGCAACAGTCAAGGGCATGAAATCCAAGTCAACTGCGGTACACGCAACGATATGGAAGAAATATCCTCCAAAGTGGTGCGGCATATCATTACCAAATCACGCTTAATGCAGTTCAATTTTGGGTTACAAAACAACATGACCAGACTCCAACAGCCTTGAGCCGTAGCATCCTCCAAGGTTGTTGGTGCAAATGACCTCAAATCGCGCTGTCAGCTCTGGCTCAAACTGTGCTGTGGAGACCGAGGCCGAAACGAAGAAAAGGTTTGTGTCCAGAGGTCTACCCGGACCAATATACTCCTGCGCAGGTCACCCAGGAATCATGCTTAGCAAAAAAATTCTCATGGGTAGAAAACCGACCAAGCAACCAAGCGACATAGAATATGCAGCTGGACTCGAATATTGGACTAGCAAGACCCAAAATAGGAAGTACAAGAGTACAACAGTCCACTGGTAGGCAAGTCCAGAACTGCTTTGGTTCAAAATTTGAAAGAGCCAAGTGGAGACATATACTCGAAGAACCAACAAACCCAAGAGTGCACACACAGAAAACAATGTGTTGGAAATCAATGAGGGCCCAAAATCATGTGTCCAACAGCACTGGTAAACAAGAGCGAATTGCAAGTATGACAACAGGGAGACCAGGGCGAAAACAGCCACCAGAACACCAAAGACCACTCAGGATACCAACTGAAGACAAATCCATAATCCCATTATGTCCCATCCAGAGGCAAGACACCCCTGTGAGTCTTCAAAACATGCCATGACATGCGCAAAACTATTGGTGGCGAGACACCAGTTTGGCTATTTTGGCTGGGAGACAAGCTACACCCCTTACGAGTACTGAGGCAAAGCTTGCGGTAACGGAAAGATGCTGCAACCTGAAACTCCACGAAACGATGATTTGCGGGACAGGCACGCAGGGAGAAAAGGTCCACAATCAGGAACTACAAGCTCACAGACACGGAAAGACTATCCCATTTTTCCGATGCCAAGGCACTCACAGACTATGCACATGTGAGCAAAATATAGAAGAAAAGTGAAAGACTGGCATTCAAGCCCGGCATTGCACTTAATACCAAAAAAATGCACCGAAGACCGCAGAACAAAGAGGAAAAGCATTGGTAGAACTAGAAGACTGGAAAAAGATTAAAATCATCTCAGTCCACCAAGCCCAAGATATCTGGGAGACAAATTCAAACTGAATCAAAGCCCGTGGGAGAAGCCCACAGTCATCCATCTAGGTCTTGTGCATGTTCTGGGGACACAAGACTCGAGACACCGGCAAAGCATCTGTTCCAGGCGAGTACTCAATTTGAAGTATGAACCCAATTCAAGCCAACTGTTTGAAAAAAGAGTTAAACTCTTGATATTGATATGTATGTAAATCCATGTTCTTTCTGTAAGGGAGAAAGTGGATATAAAACTGTCCTCCCACCAGCCAGGCGCAGGATTTCTCGAGTGAGAGCAGGCGTGGGAAGATGCTGACATGCCACACCTTGGACAGCGACAATAGAGACGCTGTGAAGTGATTGTGAAGACTTGCTGAAAGAAAGCAAAGGCAGCACCTTCGAACTAAGTGTTCAACTGCAGTAGAATAGCGTTGTCTTTTTTTGCATTCTGCGCAAGACATTCGAATCAATTCTTTTGTTACAAACTCTATGTGGTCAAGAATCTGCTACTGCATGTTGTCATTTTTTATCTTAAAAGTCTGCCCTGCGTGGGCGTCGTTTTTCCAACAATACGAGACTGTATTTAAATAGGTTGCACTTCTACTGGGCTTCCGTTGGTCTCGAATCCTACATTAACAGTTTTCAAAGCTGCTTTCTCAACTTTCAAAGAACTGCCTTCCTTCCTTCCTTTCTTCCTTCCATTCTTTCTATCTTTCTTGCTTTCTCTCTCTTTCTCTCTTTCTCTCTTTCTCTCTTTCTCTCTTTCTCTCTTTCTCTCTTTCTCTCTTTCTCTCTTTCTCTGTTTCTCTCTTTCTCTCTTTCTCTCTCTCTCTCTCTCTCTCTTTCTCTCTCTCTCTCTTTCTCTCTTTCTCTCCTTCTCTCTCTCTCTCTCTCTCTCTCTCTCGCTCTTTCTCTGTTTCTCTCTTTCTCTCTCTCGCTCTCTCTCTCTCTCTCTCTCGTTCTCTCTCTCTCTCTCTTTCTCCTTCTCTCT
>VSDK01019172.1:226403-274643 GCA_009767595.1 Symbiodinium kawagutii | reverse complement strand
ACACTTCGCCGCCAGCTGCTGCAGCTCATCCCGCAGTTCCTGGCAACCCCACAGTGCCACACAGCTGCCATGATGTGAAGGTCTCAGCTCACCCCTGGAAACTTCTCAACGGCGAGTGGTTTCATGTCAAGTTTCATGTCAACTTCCCAAGTTTAGCTGCAGCTGCAAAAGGCCTGGGTGGTATGGTAGAAGGATGGCAAACCTCAACAAGAACCCAGCAACTCAGCAACGCAAAGTTTTCGTCACCTTGCAGCCTGCCAAACACGTCAAAACGAAGTGAGCAGCTGACTCCTCTCACTGAAGGAGTCACTTCTGGGGCGCAGCCTCTGAGTTGCAACGGCGCCACCACGTGGAGCCATGGCACAGTTGCGAGGGCTATGCTTGCAAGTGGACCAGGTGGGCCATGGGTTCTGCACCAGTGGGCTGAGTCAGTCCAATTGGTTCCAGCCTATGGTGCGAAATAACTCCCCCCAAAAAAAAATACCCGCAGCAACCAACAAACCTAACTGCATCACATTTCTGGCTTGCACCCCGAAACCAACACACCCAGGCCCATGTAGCTACATATGTACAATCATCCTAACCCCTATCATGATGTTTATTGTTTCTATCCCAATGGTTTGACGAGCATCATTAACTTCATGCCGGGAAAAAAACCTTCTTTGAAGGGGAAAAAAAACCTGCCACACTACAGGGAACCCACAGCTGCACACAAGTAGGGCTCACCAAAAAAGGACATAGTAGTGAAGAATCAATCTGGCGTTCGTGGGGCCGCGTTTGCGGTTACCCCATGGCATATAATGGTTTCAAGGTAGGTCCCCGCGTTCTACCACCAAATACCACCAACCAGGTTATCCAAAAATTGCCGTTGATCATTCCTGCCAGCCCTGCATGAAGAACCACCAGCCACAATGAAGAGTCATGAAATACAACGACGGGGCAACCACAAACATGAATCTCGTTGAATCATCAAATCACTGCACCATAAACACTAAGAAATATCCAAAAACAATTACCATCAAACAAGCATCAAACCCGCATCAAATAACCATCAAATAGCTGCCAAAAATTAATAATAATCAGTCCTAAGCAGAAACATCCACCAACTCAATGGTTCACCATTCCTAACCATTACCAACCATTCCTAACCATCAATATCCACCAGCATCAATGGTACTAATCATTACCAACCACTACTACTCACTAATCAAGGCACCGAACTCAATGCTTCACCATAGCCATCTCCGTCCACAAAAGAACGGCGTCAACGGAGTGCACCTCGTCTTCGCTCCAATCGCACAGCTCAGACAGCTCAGCGCCCAAGCGACCTGGAGAACGTGTTGGTATCCCATCGATGCGAAACGTCACTGTTAACTGCTGTCATATGACAGCATTAATGGCTAACAGCATGTTAGTCCTGCTACCATGTGATTTGAAACAGCAGGTAACATGGTGCTAACATGATGTTAACATGGTCTTACCATCAGTTCAATCACCAGTATATATATATATGTGATATCAACGTGGTATTGGCCGGCTATACTATGTGATTTTGCATCTTAATGAAAAGATCTACTAGTCAAATTATGGTATAGTTACTTTGTGATTTAATATGTTCATATATCGGTTGGTTGGTTATCTCTTGAAAATCATGGTTGTTATATATTGCTATAAGATATACATGGTAGTCATATAGTATTGGTGTCTATGTGATTTGAAATGCAAATACACCAGTTACAATATCTAAGATAATTTTACATGGTTGGTTGCTGCTTGTTTGGACAACTGATGATATCATTAAGACAAACCTAATAACCGACAAAATATGAATTCATGTGTAGTAAATAATGTGTGCATGGTCAAGAGCTTTGGGATGCCATGGTGGGACCACAAGCTACTGAGAACTGCAGTTAGGAACCATCCGATTTCGGGTTGATAGTTCTGAAATGTTCTGAGAAAGCCGATCTGCAACTTGGTTGGCTGGTGGCACCTCTGTGGTAATCCACGTCGACAAATCAGGGAGGATAAAGTCGTTCTTTCTGTCGAATCAGGTGGGGATTTCGTGTTTCCCCTCGAAGGGGGCCGAAATCACTCCCAAGCTGCGATTTAGCGGCACGGCTAAGGCGTTGACACTGAGATACTTCATTGTCATTGCCTGGCAGTTGCAATGCTTGAAATGTGGCTACCTTTCAGCACTGCCCTACTCCAACCACCAGGTCACACTACCAACGAGGGAGTCGTGAGATATCAAAATACAACAACCATGACAATATCCATGAATGACATGTTTTGCAATCATTAACGATCACTAACCCATCACAGATACCACCTTTCCATACCTTTCATAACCATACGAGTCACTACAGCAGGCCGCCTCGCCGCACCGGATGGCGGGGCTGGGAGCCAACATGAGCCAACAGCGGCAGAAAATCCTCGTGATCTGAAAAATCAATGAATGGCAAATGTCGGTGAGTGCTATGGTGAAAATCATGAGATCTTGAGTAATGCAATGGTTTTCATCATGGTTTTCTGAATCAGCAATGATTTTTCAGGTGGTGAATGTCGGTGAATCTTCACATACATGAATGTTGGTGAATGCGATCTGAATATCCACGTTGAAAATCAGTGATATTGATAATCACCACCAATGGTTGATAAATGATGCCGAATGGTGTTATCAGCAATAAACAATGATTTTGTGATGGCTCAGAGATGTTCAGAGTAACCAATCTTTACGGTTGACAATGCTGTTTGTCAACATTGGTACTATCTAATGTTTGATCCTGGGAATTTTGCCGTTTCTGGTGATTTAGATGTGCTGCGCAAAACCCCTGGGTTTGAATTAGACATCTTTAGCTTTCCGAGGGGCCAGGGTATGACAGAAGGAAGGGATCAACCATTTGCATCTCCTTGTTGACCGTCTCATGTTGGCTTTCTTTGCTTGAAAAAATGGAGATATTGGTGGCGAGTGTCAACATGATTGACCAGGATGGATGACACAACATATTTGACCATAAGCCAATTACCAAGGTCAGCATCCGCCAGTGACACAGCCCCTGCTCCTTCTTTACCGCATCCGATTGGAGCCGATTGTCAGCCTCTGAGAGCATACAAGGGAACTCAGGGGCGCCAGGAGCGTACTTGCAGCTGGGGATCAGCCGATCAGAGATTACCTTTCCATCAGTGAAACTTGTTTAAGTGAAACTTGTTTAAGTGAAACTCGTTTCAAGGATCTCAACAGATCCAACACTAGAAAAGCTGTCTGTTTCTCAACACATCTAACACGTCAGAGCCGTCAGAGTCAACGTGGTGTAAGAAGCACATCTAGAACGTCCGGGAGGTGACTTCGCACGCAAACTCCGTGGTGTAGTCATGGGAATCTCCGGGCGCGGTCATGGATTGAGGCTCCTGTCAGTGGGCACCTGCCTCTGAGCAGGCTGCATGATATGATGGTGGATCCAATGGATCCAGCAGTTGACAAATCGACAAACCTCCGACATTTTAGGGCCACCACCAGTGAGAAACTGTTGATTCAACAATTCGACCGATGATGCTATGGGCCTATCATACTCTATATCTATAGAGATTATCCAGTGACTAACCATTTCAACATGACTAATTCTGTCTTATTCAATTTGATTCAAAACATTTGATCGGTAGCCTATTGGTTACTCATGGGTTAGTCATTGGTTACCCACAAATCCTGGGTCAAACCTTGGTTACCCGCTATCCTGTGGATTGCTACATATCCAATGGACACCCACCCGACGTTGCTGCCCGGTGTCATAGACGCTGCCCACGTCGTTGCTCTCCACTTTGACGGCGATGGGTCGCGGCGGCGAATCCAAGAGCCGCCAAGTGACGCGACTCGCGCGGAGCTCCAACTCGTCTTGGGAGGACGTATGCAGCCTTGGCGGCCACCGGTGTTCACCAACGGTTTTAACATTTGTTTGAGGACCATGAATTAATACCTAGTAATGTTATATTATGGTTGGTAAGTGTTGATGGCTTTAAGAGTGTTTGAATGGAAATGTAAAATTCATAATCATTTGACATCATTTGTTAGTTGATAGTGGGATAAGATGAATGGTTGATATTTGTAGTTTTGCCGGGGCGTCCAACGGTTTGCCCTCAACAATCCAAAATAAAGAACGGGCCATGAATTAATCATGATTTAGTTGACAAAAAGTGTAGATAACCGTATATAATGATCGGTAATTGATGGTTATCAGCAATTTTTGGACACATCTGGACCATGCAATGGATGATTTTGAGTTGATAGTGAGTTGATTACTTCGCCATTTGCGAATCATTCGAATCATTGACATTGATTAAGCCTGGTTGTCGCTGTTGATGGTTCAACTCTTCATCCTCCAATGATCAACTCATGGCATGCCATGCCTTGCCACAGAGTGGTGCCATGGCATTCTGAGCCCCCAACGGGCATACGATGCCGATCTCCTCAAAGACCGCCTAGCACAGCACCCCAAAGCAATCAACCTATCCACCGCAGCAAGTTCCTGTGGTCCAACGGCACTGGTGGGTGCTTCAAAGTCTCAATGGTAACATGGCATTCCAACCTCCAGACAGAAGCGTAGATACATGTAGATACGCATGGTAATGCATGATATTGCATGTGTTCCGTGTCTTCCGATTTGCTTCTGCACGGCAGATGCCTTGATTGTCAACACCAAAGTGTCCACAAAGTCTTGGAACTCGGGGGAGGAGGCCAGCTGCTGATACAAAGCAGGACCTGCGCCATGGAATCTCTTCGAATCCAGTGAACTCTGAAACTCACATGCTGATACTTAACCATCCATGCAATATACAGAAGTACCTCTGGAAACTAGCATCATTGTACTTGTGCCAGAGTACTCACGGATTCATGGCGTCAAAATGCTTTAATTGCGTTCAATTGTAAAATTGGATTTGGTCACTTGTCCCAAGCCCAGTCCTTCCTTTCCAAATCAGTTGGTTCAGCACCACGCCTGGTAGCTCGAAATGGTCATCTGCGAGGACCGGCAAAGCACAGCAGGACGGAGCCCCACAAAGCTGCGCGGTCCATTTCGCCATCTCAATGGATTTGAAACAACCTCCGGGATGTCCACGTGTTGATTGACTTTGGGTAACAATCAAATATAATTTGAATGTATTTCCCAGTCTTTCTTGTACTCGATGTATGAGTAACTGGTGATTAGCATGAGATGTAGTGTGTGTGTGTGTGAGCACATTGACCCGCATCCAAGCAGTATGATTCACCACACTCAGCCAGCCGCGATCACACGGCGCAGCCTGCAGTGCACACAACCACTGCCAGGGTGGCGTTGCTTGGGACAGAGTCGCCTTTGGTCATCACCATGGTTTGGCTTAGCGATGCTTGCCTGACATGACGGGTCTTCAAGATTCAAATTGGGACCGAAATCATTACCTGCAAGGTGGTAAGTTTTGCTGCCAAGCACCTGCCTGATGAATTCAGCATCCATGAGTTCGCTCAGAACAAAGGCTGCTGCAACTGCTTCCGTGTTGTCCGGATCTGCCACGATGCAGCACGGAGGATTCCTTAGGCGCAGGGGGTGCCTTAGAATGATCGTCTCGAATCAAAAAGCCATGATTTTCTTTGGGGACCACTGACCATACATGACCATACTACGAAAATGGATGAACATGGATGAAAATGTTTGCATGTTGCACAACAGGATGTTTCATGGCCTCTTTGGTCTAGCTGGTAACTCTTCTCTGCAGCGAGACGAGGAGCTCTTGTGATCGGCGCTTGATCATCGGCAAAGTAGCGGTCAGTTTGTTGACCACAAAAGAGAACCCCTCCTGAGCTGTAAATCGCCGGAATCAAACAACAGCTTCGGAAAGAATGTGTTTCTCTTGTATTTCCAAGTTACCAAGTTAGATGGATTCTATCTTTCATGGGCCGAGCATCGGCTGTCAATGGACTGGAGAGTGGCAACGTCTGCAGGTTGCTGATCCAACGCAGCGTTTCTTGTAAATCGCTTAAATCAATGCCGTGCTTTGCCAAAAGCACAATGTCAGGGACCACGTGGCCATAGTTCTCAATGAAGGCCTGAAAACATCTGCATAGCTGGTGACTTCAATCATCTTCAATCAACATGTCCTTGTCCAATTGATCAGGTCAAAGTCAAACCACCAGCTGGAACCATCATTGAGCATCATGAATCGCTATTGCCGCTTCTGCGAGCATTCTATCTGAGGGAGTGAGAAAACCCCGTTATATATCTAATGACGTCCTTTTTGCCTTGTCGTTTTTTATTCATTATCGTTTTACAATACAACGTACACGCAACATGATAACAGGCCACCTTTTCAACAGAAACACAAGAAACACCGCGCCCTGCCAATAAAAGTCTACGCGCTATACGTTAGGCTTTTCCGATCTTTCCCACTGCTGAACAGTAATAGCGGTGACATTGCGGAGAGCCAGTAGAATTCATACGAATAGGGACTGATGTGGAAAAGATTTCCTTATCCTTTTTGTTATCGTTTTGTTATCGGTTTGGACCCATATGCTCCAAAACTCTGAAAAGCTGCTGGCATAATTCAACCCAGGTTGTGATTGTTATCGTTTTTTTTAATCCTTATCGTTTTACAGTGAATGGAAGCCGGCTTGGAAAAGTGAAGCATGTCCTTAATAAATCTAATTGACGGGGGTTTTTACACAACCTCATCTGGAGGCGTCGACGGCCAAAGATATTCTGACATCTCTTCTGGATTTCTGAGGTCCGGTGGCCCACTGCGATTGGGAGCTTTTGAGGTCCAGCAGGGCCCACTTCGATCAGGAGGCGGAGGAGAGGAGTAGGAGAGAAGGAGGAGGAGAGTAAGAGAGGAGTAGGAGGAGTAAGAGGAGTAAGAGCTTTGATAAAATCTAACAACCTGACAGGTGGGGAAAATTTACCCGGAATCGTCATTGCTTTGAAATAAAAAACCTTGCCTAGTCATTGCCCTTGAGCAATTTCCATGGTTTAGATGCCATGTTTTGAATGATAGGAGGGTGTGCGCCAATCTCCTGAGCCTAAACCCAAACCCTCGCAGTCCTCGCTGGGCTTTACGAAATCTGGCCACGCGATGAGCACGGACTCTACCTGGTGCGTCCTGTGCTTGGTGCGGCCGGTAAATCCAAGGTTGATAGGGGTTGATGCTCAGAATTGCTGCTGAGTTTATAGCCAGTCGATGGTATGTTGATGGTTACCCAATGGTTATATAGGAATGTTGAGATGAATTCTTCTGCGATCATGAATCATAATCGAACGGAAACACCAAGCTGATTACAATGAGGGGATGAAGTTGATGATAATTGATGCAAATAACAAGAAATGGATAGAATTGGCCCCTGCCCCCTGACAATAAACAAAATACCTCGCATCTTGGGCCCTGGTCCCCAAAGCTAGACATTACCAACCACCCAATCAAGGGGGATTCACATACGCTTCCAAAAACAAACCTGCCACCCAGTGAATCACATAAATCGACTGATCCACCGTCCTGGCCGTCGTAGCTTCGCCCATGCACCACTTCCGTTTGGAGAACTCCGAAGTGGCCAGGAAAACGCAGCAGCTGGTCTCGTGGCCCACGTACCAAAAGAGCTTCGTGAGGTCGTTCAGGTCATCGCTATCAACCTGGGCGCGCTGCCGAGGTCCCCATTTCCCGGGATGCCATGGGACGCCCGGGTCTCGCTGTGTGATGCTTTGGAAGCTTTGGGATCGATCAAGATGATCAAGTCATCCACCTCTCCCACCCACACCTGCCTTTTTGAAAGGATCATCTCCAAAGGGGATCATTCCAGCAAATCTCATGATCCATTGATGATCCGTTGATGATCCACTGGACAAGAGATTGATCAGATCTTGATGGTTATGACTCCATTGGTCTATGATCCTTGTATTCTCCTTGGTGGTTCCAGGTTCATCCGAGGAGCAAACGCATTGAAGCTGTGCCCTCGAAGCAGCAACTCCATCTTCAGCCAACGAGCTACGCATCCAGCTCTGCTCTTGTGATGTGACAGGAAGAAACGATAAGTCTTGGTATCTTTGGACCACCACTTGAAAGCTCCATATACTACGAAACCTGCGATTGCAAGGAACATGAGAATGAAGATCATCAAGCAGCCTACTATGGTCAAGTTTGGATTCACTTCTCCTGCCACGTGGGAGCCTAGGGTGACCACAAAAATCATCAAGGAGATGAGGAACATGTCCAAATAATTGCACGCCATCATCCGCCACGGCTTCACGAAAGCTGAAACCATCAGACTTGCAGACAGCAGAATGTTCATCATGAACGTGCTGGCCGATGTTGATCCCAACGGCAGCAGCACCAGCAGTGCATTTCGAAGCAGCAGCCACAAGGAGAAATTCTCAGCACCCGGTCGAAAGCGTTGGTACAGGAAGGAACTTGCCTGGATGAACAGCATGTCTCCTGCTTGCAGTTTCCTTGGGAGCTGAACAAGCAGCCACAATGCTGTCGTAAGAAACAGCACCGGCAACAAATATGCCAGTCCACTGACCAAAAGCATCATGGCATGTTGACCAGTGCCTGTGCAGTACACAGATAGGAAGGCCCTGACGGTCGTGATGTTGTTGGGATGAGTGTAACACAGGAAAGGTGGCATCAGCGACGAGCAAAGTGAGATGAAAAAGATGGCGAAGAATGCACCGGTCACATGGCCCAAACGATGTAGTTTCAAAGTCTTTTCACGCTTCACCAGCACGATGAGAAAGTGAATGACGCAGAGAAGTAACAAGAGAAATGGCAGGATCATCGCATGAAACAAGAAGAGCATCACAGCTTCAGAAGGAGTGATGCAATCGAATGACATGATATTCAGCTCGAAGGCGAGGACCTCAGTAGCAGCTATGATGGATTTGATGGGTTCGCCCCATTCCAAGTGGAAGTTGTTGATGACCGAGACGACTTGCAAAGAGATGGCCAGTTGACCCAAGCTGCAGGAAATGATGATGAAACTTTGAGATTTCACGGCGTTCTCGCACTGCTTGGTGTAGGTGAAATATGCTGCTGTCATAGCCACAAGCAAAAGCACAAACATCAGGATCAGAAAAATATAATCGCCACCGCGACATGGACCGCCTCGCAATCTGCCGCAGCTGCAAAAATGATCTCGCAACTCTTGGATTATGGCAGGGAGCTAGTACGCATGTGCTTACCATGTAGTGAAAGTCATGGGTTCGAACTAAGTGACCGTGGCATTGTGTAAAATTTCATGATCAAAGTGCATAATTTTTTTGCCGAAACACATTCACCACCAACATCATGGAGGCCAGTGAGGCAAGCACTGCAGGCCACACTATGGGGATCACGGCCAGTGGCACAAGTTCCTGCTTCACCTCCTGGACAGTGAGCCTTATCTTTACATTTGAAGACATCGCCAGGGTCGCTTTGCTTCGAATAGTAGCCTGACACAACAGCACACAGGCTCGGTATGGCAAGTCCCAACCACCATCAACTCAAGTCACAAGTCCAACAGTTGGTCCAACCATGGGGCGTCAAACGCATCCGAAATAGAAATTCAAATCTCAACAGCACTCGAAAGGATGCAAGTGCCCACGTCCAGAAATCATCTCATGGCACACCCATCCGGGTCCCCATGAGGGTTCGCTCGCCTTCAAGCAACGAGAGTTTCGATCCCACGCATTCAGATCCTGGCGCTGAGACTTTGCTTCGGAGCGCTTGGTGATTCGGCAGGTGATTCGGTTGGTAACCTCAACTCAGGGGACCATGCTGATATGTGACATGTGTTGGTGACCTTGGTTGGTTAAGGAACATCGAGGAACCATGTTGATGCGGTATGGTGACAACGTGTTGGTCTTTTGGTGATGAACCATGCCATGCTGACGGGCTGCAGCGCTGGCCGAGTTGATGGATCTTGCTGACACTGGTGGCTCCCCTGTACCCCAGCTGTGGAAATCCAATGATATGGATTCCTTAGGGCATTTCTTCCCTTCGGTGCATGAAACAATTGGTCAACCATCAGCATTTCTCCTATCAAGTTCGCAACGCTAGTTTACTGTTGTTACTACTGATTGATATTATCTGAGGTCATGGATTAACCTTCTAAGAATAAATTCTATTTACTCTACTCATTTAAAAAATGATTATCCCGAACCAACCATTAGTCATCACCCAACCAGCATCAGCTACTCACAGAATCAACTGTCCCAACTTCAGTTCTTCAACCTGAGCATTGTGCAAGCAGAATTCCAAGCACAATTTCGCATGGAAATGCATGAAATTCGATCCTATCAAATCATAGTATCATATTGCTATGCTCCGCCCAGGGCTCACGACATCTCACGACCTACATCCCAGTCCTTCGGGACAACGTTGGCAAAGACCTGTTGGTGCCAAGTAGGCACCGGAAATGCAGCCGCAAAGCTCTTGGGAAGCTGCGCCCTGCACAGGAATCCACACTTCTGGACCTCGGATGCTGTCTTTGCAACCGAAAGAGCCATTGAAACAACACGATGAAACGCGATGAAACACGATGAAACACGACGAAACCAGTAGTTAAGCCGGGAAAAGCTGAGACTTTGCCAAGCCAAATCACCATCTGAGACCTTTTGGCTCGTGGTGAACAAGGCCAGCTTGTCTGCTTCTAATGTCATGTCAGCACCGCACTGGAAGCAACTCTTCATCCCTGTGAAATTGGCATAAGTCCCGAGGCCACAAGACTGGCATTCCATCATCCCATCCTGGCGAGGCTTCAAAAACGCAGCTGCCTCTTACGTATGTTTTGTCAACCCATTCTGGACGTTACTTTTCCAGAATCATCATGGATATCATGAAACTGTCGTCAAGTCATCAAAAATGGACGGGATCGCCCTCAGCAAGCAGCCAAAACTGCAGAATCTCATCTAAGCCTTTGAACCTTATTTCCGTTCGTCATTGGGGGCCACGGATGCCCACGGTGTGGGATTTGGTGCAGTCCTCTGGAGCGATCGTGCCAGCTTCGCATGCTTCGCAGAAAGCCTCTCCCGGTAAACTCTGGTGGCTCCCCGCTGGGCACAGGACACAGATCCGTGTGCTCTCGGATTCCTCGTGCAGAGCAGGCGCCTACTTTACAAGCGAACCGATACTTCGGAAGCGATGACAAGGAGGTAGAAAATGGATGAAAATGGTAGAATCAGAGGAAACATTCAAACTAAACATTGCATTTGGACAAGCAACATGTAACACTTGACATTACATGACTCATAGGCGCAACCAGGATAGAGAGGCAAGCAAAGAAATACACATGACAAACAGTCCTGCGAGGAAGTTCCAACAGGACATACTTCGCAGGCAACAGCAGCATCTCTGGCGGTCACAAATTTCCCCACGGCATCCACCAAGCCTTGACCTTTGACACATGCAGTGTCGCTAGGAATCCATCCTTCCCAAATGTCAGGATGGTCCTTCAACCAACGGCAAGCTGTGTCCCAGGTGGTCGTAGCCAGCTCCATGTGTGTCAACAGCAGCTGGTCAATTTCTTGGTTTGATAAGCTCAAAGCATCTGCCAAAGCATGGGCCCGATATGCGGCCTCATCCATTCCTGCTGCCGCCCACGTAGTCAAAACTAATTTTTCTCGTCCTGTTCGATAAATTTTTCTGCTGTGCTCTGCTGGGTCATAAGGAGGCAACACCACAGGAGAAGCACCTTCAAGCAGAAAGGCGACGTCAGGCTTCCACCAATAGACCAAACTTCGCAACTCACGGCCCAAAACCACCTCAGTCACTTTCACCAACGAGTCAGTCATGAATATCTAGCAGCTTCACTTGAGGGCAGTGAGTTATGGGTTCTATGATGCTACTATGAGTGATATGTGTGGTTTGGTGTTTTCATTTTTGCGCGTATCGTTAAGTTTGGTGTGGAGCAAACGCTTCAGAAGTGTTGATGTAGAAGTCTCATAAATGATCATAACATAAATGGCAAAACTTGGCAGGGCTTCTTGTTTCCGAGTGACATACTCATCCTGAGCGTTGCCAATGCGTTCTACAGCAATTCCAATGGCGATAGGCATATTATGAAACGACACCCATTGGGTCAGGAGACCCATACCCCAACCGGGCCAGTGAGTGATGAGGGTGGAGCAATTCGCGGGGAGATCTCGGCATGCTGGCGGCAGCCACCACTTCTCCTTCCAACATTTGAACTTGATGCCTGATTCATCGACATAGATACCTTCAGTATCACCCGTTGCCTCCAAGTACTCAGGCGCAAAAAAACGATAAGTCTTGCTCACACCATCGTCACAGGTCCCAAGCCGTGACATATTCACATCTGCAACTGTGGCTGTGTATTTGCTTGGCTGAAACCAATCTGCGTTGTAGTTGGCATAGTATCTCAAAGACAAACCGCTGTCAGCAAGTGCAGCCTCTACGGCTCCACCCAAGACATACATGCCTGATGACCCAGCATAACCCAACGTACCCAGATTCACTGGTGCTCGGTCACCCAACTCCGCAAGCAATGGAGGAATAAACGTGGAGGCACCCTGAGTCGAATTGCACAATGTTGACAGGACTAGTTGGGATGCTACGTTGGCAACACATTCTAGGCGAGGAACGATCGAATTCAAAAGGCATCATCAGGTGTGAGTAAATATTTTTTCGACCAGAACACGCCGTGACCTTTCAAAATGCTAACACAATAACACCAAACTAAAGATTCTATGGAGTTTAGAAGTTAAAAAAACATAGATTTCTCAAACATATGGAGCCAATTTTGTGCAACTCACCCACCTGCCAACTTTCGAAAGCAAAATGAAATCGCCGAGGATGGACACAATCGCGACCAATATCCTCCGGGGTCCAAGTCAAGCAGCCTCCCAACTTGTAAACCACCGGTGTGCTGCTGCTATGTCCGCCCAGATTGGCCACGTGGAATCCCAACTTCTCCGAAGACAGGATTTCGAAAATGCGGGTCACAATGGACGCCGAATCCCATTGGAGTTCCCAAGTGCCGATTGGCATAGACAGGCCATCGACCGTGATATTGCTCCGGCTTACTACCGGTATAGCATCCTCAAAGCAATTGGCATTGGCAATTTCAATGACGCAAAATAGGAGTGTCCCTACGGAACGAGGCGCCATGAAAAATCGGATCAATTAACTCGAGCCGAAAAACGAAGGAAACTTTTGATCCGAAAGCGTCCATGACACCTTTCATTCCAAGCCAGCCGTGCAGCAACATAATCAATAATGCCAGAGCCTTGTGTTTGAGAGATGCAATTTCGGTGGCGAAGAAAACACCATCGAAAATATCAAATGGTCAAAAATCTGGCCCGAAAGAGGGCAGGCGAGAGTATCAGGAAAAAAAATCCGAATCATGAAAATAAATAATACTGCTGCTGAGTGAAGAATGATAATGACAATGATGATGGAAATGGATGGGAATGGAGATACTGACTAGGCCTCCTAATGAAAATGCGTAAAAACCCACATGTTTTTGTTTCATTATCATCCTTGGCATCAAGATTGGCCAAAAATAATCACAAGCTACAGGCAGGACTCTATACTTCTCGCTCTAGGGCAGGGAGAACCTTCTTTGAAGGGAAAAAAACCATGCACAAAACGATGAGTTCGACTGCCAAATGCAAGTGTAAGCAAAAATTGGGCCAAAAATCGCAGCCATGATGACGGCGATGGGCATTGAAAGGCAGCGTCTCGAGCTAAAACAAAAAAAGAAACCAATCGCAGGCCCCATGTTTCATTATGTTTTTTGTCACCTTTGCCAGCAGCAAAGTGTTCCATGTATCATCCAAGCATGTTTCAGAAGCAAAGTGCGCAGTTAATTAGACGGATGTGAACGAGTGCAGAACTAGTGATTGCACCGGCCCATGATCCGACGTCGCACGGTGTGGTTTGAACTGATTTTTTTTCAGCGTGACGGTCTGTTCGTCCTGCTCTCGTTTCAAGAAGGTCCTCTTCGCCAAACATTGTGCATTGGATGAAACGACATCCGCCGCATGTCTGAGTAAAACAAAATTACACAGGCATAGACCCCAGATAGAATTTGGCACTTGAAAATTAAACTACGTTCCTTGGAACATTTTTTTCCTTCAAATAGTTTTTTTCTCCTTGGAATAAAACGTATATTTTTCCTTGGCAACTCTTCTGTCTCCTTGGGTTGGAACTTTCTTTCCTCCTTGAAATATAGCACTCTATGTTGTCATTGGAACAATTTTTTTTCCTCCGCTTGCTCCTTGGAACGCATTTTTTCCTTGGAATAAAATTTTTCGTTCTGATCGGAAATGAACTCTTCTTTTTCCTGAGACGATTTTTTTTCCCTGTGGAAAAAATTCGTTTCCCTTGGAATAGAACTCGTTTTCTTCCTTCAAATGGAATAATTTTCCTTTCTCCTTGAAATGGAACAGTTCGTTCCTGCTTGGAATATTGTTCTTGTTCTTCCTTTTCCTTCGCATGGAATTTTTCTTGTTTTTTCAAATGCAACTTGTTTTGCCTCCGAATAGTTTTTTTTTTTCTCCTTGATTACGGCCAATCTTGTCATGGACAAACTGTAGTTTTTAAATGCACGAATCTGGATTGTGAGTTTGGATTTATCCAAAATTTTTGTCACGGTAAATTGGAAAAATTATGGCTGACACTTCGTGACCATGGCGTGTCTGAACATTTGATATGGGTGACGCTGTGCTTATATTGGCAGCAAGTTGGGTGTGTTCAAGGCACGACAGAAACGAACGAAAATTTTCCAATCAACGTTGGTGTGCGGCAAGGGTGTGTTCCTAGTCCCCGCCTCTTCCCTGCTGTTCTTCAATGGGTCATGCAAAAGTGGCGTTCCACAGTCGAATTGGCAGGTGCTGGTATTGATTTCGGTGACGGGATGCATTGCTTGTTGCATTTGAGGTTCGCTGACGACATATGGTTATTCGCACGGACAGCCGATGAGCCGTTATTCGTTTTGAAGTCCGTAATACACGAATTTGAGGAAATTAGTTTTTATATCCCTACCCCCTTAGGGGGGGGGGACCTCAAAAATGTAAGATACATTTTTTTTTGGCAAAAACCCTGAGTTTTGGAAAATCCAGGAAATCATGTTACATTTTCCAGGTGACGCCTCTTGAGTCCAACATCTTAGGGTAACAGCCTCAAAATGTAACGTTTCATTTTGAGGCTTGGTTCCATCGTTCCATGGTTTTGATGCATGGGGGAGGGGGGCAAAAAAAACGTAACCAAAAGAAGTAACGTTTTTCAACACCCACCCTCCTCTCCTTCTTTTGTAGTCAATCTTGGGGGGCATGTCAAAACCCAAAAATGTAAGTTACATTTTTGACCCCCGCGGGGGGGTCCAGGGGGTTAAGCCAGTGGGGATGTTTTTGTGGAATGCTGATAAACCAGTCATTGTGACAAACGAAAATAGGCCACCCCCGTTCCTCCGGACACAACAAGGTCGCAAATTGCAAATCAAAAGTGGGACCTCAAGGCACAAATGGTTCGACTGCATTTTTTTTGCGTGGGACCTGATTCCAGGATGGCAGGTTGTTTGTAAAGTTTTGTTTGCTAATCGCCAACTTTCATTTGACAAAATTGCGCCATTGAACGACTGATTACGTTCTCTTTTTGCTGCTGGACACCGCTCCATCCACCAACGTGATCTGGATCGAACGGATGTTGCTCGCCGGAAATTTCTTCGGATCATCGTTGGCCCGCCAAGAAATATTGATTGGACCAAGCCTTGGCAAGACATCCTTCATTGCTGGAATGAATGCACGTGCCCGTGCCTCTGCTTTGAACTCTGGTGTGAAAATGTGGTCTCAACGGTGCTTGGGGCAATACTGGACATTCGGCCTGTTCCTTGCAAATTTTTTTGCTGAACATTGGGTTCGCCGTTCACTTGCTTGGTCACCGGCAGGCCGTCACAAATCTGGATATCCACGGTGCATGTGGCCAACAAAGTTCGTTGCCCGTGCTGGGAATTGGTTGCTCGTGATGCAGACATGTGGATGAATTTAATGAATGATTTTCGCCACGTTGGCATTCTGTCGTCAGTGTTGTTTCACCCTCCCTGCGCCCAAAAGGGCTGCCGACCGGCATGGAGGAGTGAAGTCAAGTCAAGCCTGCGAGCTCCGGATTGGAGCGGCCCATTCAGGGCACAGGCAATAGCATCAATGAAATACGTACAAAAAAACACAACGTCAAAATCAAACAATCGTTTTTTTCCTTGGAACGGACCTTGTCCCCTCCTTTGAAATAAAATCTACAACTGCCATTCGCGGCAGCGTGATCGGTTTTGTTCGGTTGTGCTGACTGGTCCGCGCATAACAAACACTTGGTTTGAAACATTTGTTCGCTTTGCATACTCCCCGCTAGTGAAAAGGCTAAACTTTTGGTGCCTCATTAACAGGGTCATGTGAGTTATCTAAATTCGAAACGTGTGCCCTAGGGAGGGGCACCAGGGGTGGCAAAACATGGCAAAACATAGTGTCAGTCATCCTGGCGGTGGCCGTGGCGGTGGCGGCGGCGATGACGGGGAAATGTGGCAGCCATGTAACCAAATAGCCGGCATTTTTCGAAACAATAATGTCTGTTTCCGAAAAATAATACTTAGTTTCGAAAAACAAGGCTTATTGTCAAAAAATCAGGTCTAATTTTGAAAAAACAGTTTATTTTCTTAAATAAAGTTCTTCTTTAAAAAAATTAGGGCGACACCATGGGCAATGCCATTGGCATTGACGTTTTTGTTGCCACTTCACACGCTTCGCCATATCGATTGACATCACCATTGCCACCTGAAAAGCACGTTGCCCAACTCATCGCCACACTAGTTGCCAAATTGGCTGCCATCTTAACAGGAACCGTCATATTAACTGCCCTGGTGCCCGTCGGGTAGAACGAGGGGTTCCTTAGAAACCTTGAACCCATACGTTCCGAATTTAGAGTAGCCATGTGTCACAAAATGAAGCATGTTTGTTTCGGAACATGGTACCGGTAAACTGCGACATTTTCGAATTTGTTCTAACATCTTATGCGGCAATGTATGAACCACGCGATAGAACACAACAAGAACATTGGGTTCCTACAAGAACGAAAACCGCCTAGGTCGACATTTTGTGTGTGTTGTTCGTGGTGTCATGGAAAAAGTCTTTCGTTTTTTGACATGCGCGAACACGATATTCACAAAATAACGAACGCTGGTTCCCCAAGGTAAGAAAATAAACAAGTCCAGGAGTTCCACCTTACTTTTGAAAAGGCGGCAGCGGTCTATCGTTGTAAAGTTGCACCGATAAAAAATCATAAATTGACGGTGCCAACAGCACCTGCCAACAGCACTTGCCGACCACACCTCCGACAGCGCTTGCCGACAGCACCTGCCAACAGCACTTGCCGACCACACCTCTGACAGCGCTTGCCGCCAGCACCTGCCAACAGCACCTCCCAACTGCAGCTGACCTACTCCTACTGCTCCAACTGATACTGCTCCTGCTCCTGCTCCCACTCCTACTCCGAGTCCTAGACTTAGTCCTACTACCACTACTACATACTACTACTACTACTACTACTACTACCACCACTACTACTACTACCACTACTACTACTACTACTACCACTACTTCTACTACTACTACTACCACTACCACTACTACTACTACACTACTACCACTACTTCTACTTCTACTACTACTACTACTATTACTACTACTACTACTCCTCTGACTCCTACTCCTACTCCTACTCCTCTGACTCCTACTCCTACTCATTCTCTTAGTTTTGCTCCTACTCCTACTCCTACTCCTCCTACTACTACTACTGCTACTACTGCTACTACTACTAGTATACTACTGCTACTACTGCTGCTGCTACCACTGCTACTACTGCTACTGCTACTACTGCTACTACTGCTACTGCTACTGCTACTGCTACTGCTACTGCTACTGCTACTGCTACTACTGCTACTGCTGCTACTGCTGCTACTGCTGCTACTGCTGCTACTGCTGCTACTGCTGCTGCTACTGCTGCTACTGCTGCTGCTACTGCTGCTGCTACTCCTACTCCTACTCCTACGCCTACGCCTACGCCTGCGCCTACGCCTACGCCCACGCCTACGCCTACTCCTACTCCTACTCCTACTCCTACTCCTACTGCTGCTGCTATTTGGCAATAATAGGGGTGATGGAAATAGATGCAATAGCATTCTCATGTGCCAAGTCAAACAACCACTCGACTTAATCTGACAAAAAAACGATTTTGGCTACCTGTGTCTGTAAGCCTGCCTGTGACTTTGTTCTCGCGCTGCCATCCAACCCGCAAACTGCCATCAAAGACCTCAATCGAATGATGACGGGTGACGTGAATGTCTGAGAAAAAACATTTTGATTCGTCCGTGGCTGCGTGGCGATTCGGTGCATCCGAAGCTTGCGGCCCTCGACCGTGACCATCGGTCTTGTCTTGACATGTCCGTAAGGGAAAGCAACGAAAGTTGATCCCATAAACCTGGGCATTGAGCCATTCCACGAGTACGGAAACACAGTAAGAATGTACGTTTGCAGGAGGGTGCGGTGGTCTTGATTGTCATTTGTGGCACGTATTTGTTGTTTCTCTACCTGCTCATTTGTCTATTTGTGCACCCATCTACCGATTCAACCCTTTGTCCAATATTCTAATACTTGTCCAGCTATTGATCGTGGTCTCTTTGCCTCATTGTCTGTCCGTGGTTCTCACGATTTGCAATGACTTCCATCCCCTTCTCTTTTACCCTATGCTGCATGTTTCTCCGTTTCCCAACTGCAAACCTGTCTTCCTTTCTACTAATTCCCATCTAATCCCAATCCCTCTATACCTATCGGTTTGTCTAAGTGTTCACTTCTCTATTGGTTCTTCTATCTGACTTGGCTTGTGAAATCTACCTTGATATCCCATTCACTTAGTGTACCTGCTTGGGCCCTCAGTATCAACGTTGCCGTCCTACAAACGTATCCGCCTATCGACGTCCTTGCGTCTTTGCATGTCTGTGCATGCTTTTCTGCCTGTCTGCCTGGCTACCTGTGTATCAAACTTGATCTACTGGCATCAAAGTGACCGTCTCCCTATCTTGGCATGGCATTTACCAGTTAGTTTACCGTATATCAAGACATTTTCCTACTGATATGTCTGTTCACAAGTGTCTACCTCTTTCCATTTTGAATCTGTGGACCTATCGGTCTATCTACAGTAATTATCCATTTTTATGTACAGATTTCATCTGGCCCGGCAAGATTTGGAGAGCAAGCCAGGCCGCACCAGCGAACAGCTGTAGAAACCTGAGCACAACAGTTGTTTCATGGTGACGGGTTGAACCTCTCCGTTCAACATAGAAGGACAGTAGTGGCCTTGATTGGCCCTGTGGCATGCAAAGGGCATGTGAAGAACCGATGGCTTGGCTGTGCTGATGAACCAGTGCTGAAAGAGGGAGATGTCCAACTTCGTGGTGCAAAACTTTGCCGACGCAGAAACGACATCACAAACCAACGCAACTGGCAGTTTAGCCAACGCCTCGGGACCTGAAAACACATGAACAGCGACCCAAACGACGCCTTGTCAAATGTTTGCTCCCACAGAAGCAGAGAAAACATGGATGCGAATCAAGAATCTGGCTCCGGTTTGAAACTCATTTGTGTGAAACAAGTTGGGCAAATTGTGATTTAGGCGGTGTGAAATCGCAAGCGGCGAGGGGCCCTTTCTCAACAGTTGAGTGCTGTGCACTTCCCTCTGCTTTGGTTCCGCAGCCCTTCTGCACCAGCAAAAAAACACCTGCACATATTTGGGTTAAAAATCTTGTGGTCTCAAGGATCAAGCCTTTTTGAGATAGTGCTTTCCTATCGCCTGCGGCGTCTACGTTCTGGATTTCAATGTTCAATTGTGATGCAAGGGACACGACACCGCGTGATGTCCGCCCGGCTGAGCGTTTACCCGGAACGAACTTGAACTCGAAGATCCGGACCCCGAAGCAGTACCAAACTTGCTTATCGATCAAAAGGCAGGTTTTGCCATGATTGCAACAAGGTGTTGGGAATATGTTGCAACATGGTTCATCACCAAGGTGTTCTCTGCTTCTACAAACTGGTTCTCTTTTTCTACCTTTACAGCCTACCACAGTGGTGAAACTTCATGGAAGTTTGCATCGGAAACAGCCAGTGTTTGCACGCAGCATTTGAGATTGACAAGGTGTGGTAAAACAACACTGCGACGCAAGTTCTGCTTCTGCGCAATCTTTGTGATTCTGCTTCGCAATGCTACATCGGACGCCAGCTGGAAGCATGTGGAATGGGCTTCAAATATTGAACCCTTGCGAGTTTGTCCGAGGGATTTTGCTGCTAGCCTTCTGTCGCTGGTCAAAGTCGACTGATGTTGTTTTGCGATGGGGGTTCAACATTTGCATCATTTAAGCAAATATGAAGCTCCACTGCTGAACGTGTCTTTCCTTTTTGTGCTAGTGTCCATGGAAAAGCCCGTTGCCATCCGCATGGAAAATCATCTTGCTCAAGGAGCCGGACCCACCTTTGGTGGCCTCATGATTTATCAGGGGCCATAAGCCAAGAATGTTCGTCAAACCATCATCAGCAGGTAATCCACGTATGGCCACAAAAACATAAACATATCTAAACCACCAACACCACCAATCCAGGTATAGCTACATATATAGCTACTAAACATATATAAACCAAACCAAGCAGTCACAGTTGGATGATCATGACACTTCCATCTCTGTGTCCGCGACAGCACCTTTTGCAACCAACAACAGGCGTCGCGCCGGTGCAGTCGGACGATCCAGGTGTCAGACTTGGAAACATCCAAGGATACTCCAACCACGGTAACAAAAACTGATGCTTAGGAACCAGCAAAATACAACAAAATATCTATAACATGCTGTAATACCATGTAATGCCCAGGTATTGTCTGTTGGTTGCAATGACTTGGCAATGGTGTATCTCAAAGTCTTCACGGGTGTACTGACGAAAACTGCCCATCAGTTTGTTGATGTGAAAATGTTTTCAGTATGCCCATTTGGAGTGGGACAGCCCTGGTCTTTGCCAACCTTTCTGCATGATCTTTCCTTGGTTTCTGCAATTCTGACACCAAGAACTCGAGCATTGGTCGCTGGTGCCCAGCAGCTGGAACTGCCAAAGAGTTCGGGAATCTGGGCTCTGGACATCTAATGACATCTATGTACTGCTGAAGCATTGGACATTTCCGACATCTCCAATTTTCACCACTGTCCACCTATGCAGTGTGGAGATGTATAAAACTGACAAAGCACATCAAAGGACTGAGGAAACTGTGCCGGTGTTGGTGCCGTTGCCACCTTGCTCAACATGATCACCAACAAAATCATTGAAGCGATCCCTTGCTGATACAAGATGTGTCTAAACGTCGCAAGGCTATCATCTCGTGGCCTGCACGACGCACCATTTCATTGGCCGGCCGTTACAATTCTGCTCAAAATATTGTAAGTTCCATTCATTTCCATTTCATCAAAATCTCGCATTGAAGTTCTGGAAGTATATCAAGCATTGAAAAGCAATCTTCAGAAACATCACGTGGAGAATCCTGGCCGGCAAGTCCCGCAAGGCTCTCATGAATGTGGTGAACGCCGATTCGTCTGCAACTAGAGATTCTGAATTGACTTGCCAAATGGACCACACACTGATCTGGTTGATGAATACATTTGTCAAGCCGGTGTCAAGCCTTTAAAAACGTCATCTTTTTCATCTTGTAGCTTCAAAATTGGCCAGCTATAGACTCATTGTCCATCGTGTATGGTAAATTCCGAAGTACGGTTGATAGTAGGAGGTAATAATAGGAGATAACATAGTGAACCGATAATAGGAGATAATAAGAAACCAAAATGGTTGATGGCTATTGATGGAAAATCGATAAAGCTATCCACCCGCTCCCGATTTTACCACAATCTGCTGCTTTCCCTTCAATGACTACAGCTTGTTTGTTGTGGGTCTGCTAGACATTTCGCTGATTTTCGCTTAGGTCCGTAGGTCTTTAGCATGGCATCTCATGCTATCTCATACTGAAAAAATATCTTTCCTGCAAAATGTTAACACAACTTCCTTGCACGTTTTATCACGAACTGCAATGCTACACCCCAACTATCAACAAATTATCAACCAACTATGATCCAACTATGATCCAAGTATCAACTATCCTGGGTCCATCCTCTAAGTATCCTCCAACATCCTCCTACCAACAACCACAGGAAGCCTGTCCGACCGACCAGTCCTGTGACGCAGTCAAAAAGGGGGGCCTTTCCTCGCGGCATTGGCAAGTCGCACCTGCAAAGGCCTGGATGTCGCGTGGAGCGTCCTTGGTGGGACCTTGGGTTTACACAGCAACGGTGGTGAATGGTGGTGGAGAATGGTAAGAATGTGAACAATGGTGGTTGAGAATGGTGAGAACGGTGATGAATAATGGAATAAATACTTGGTGGTTCATGATTGGTGGTATACTTCATCAGCAACATTGGTGGTTGATAAATGCAACATTGATGGTCAAAAACTGGAATAACAATCACAACAGGGCTGGATAAATGTGAACAAATCTAATGACCACAATTGGTTACAATGGGATTGCCCACCATTGGTTCCGATTCGTAAAACAATCGCTTGTCAGATTCACAAGCTGCTGTTGGAAAACACATATTTTGAACATTTTTGAACCAACGACCCTTCATTTGGTTAGGGCATGGATACCCCTGGCTCCTTAGCTCCCTCCCAACCACCAGGCAGCAGGAACCAATTGCATGACGATCACCAAATGGTTCCTAATGCTCAACATATCCTGGGGCCTACTGTATCTATCATGATCTCACCGCATGACGTCATAATCCTTGCCTCCTAAGCAATGTTACCCGATGTTCTAGGTTGATACCACCTGGGATCCAAAAGCTATTTTGCAATTTGCTCATGCACACCTGGCGGAAAGGCCAACGATGTTTGCTCCGTGTTGTTCCCTGAAGTGGCTCCTGGAAACTTGCGCACAACTCTTCATAAAAGAATGCTCCTTTCAGGTGTTTCAGTTGTGAATTCATCTGCTAGGAGACACCGGGCACACACCTATCCAGAGAGATTGTTCAAGCTTGAAAGCGAAGGACTGTTGACCCAAGCAATGGGTATATGTATATACATATATATGATATATTTATATATATATATATCATATATATGTATTGAATTGCATTGAAGCAAATCTTGAAAATGGATCTAGACTCGTGCAAGGGCCGAAACGCTCTCCAGCATCTGTTGTATATGAGGCAGCGTCAAAATTATTCGTTTAAGGTGTATTCACGGAAAATTTAGAACGTCCCCTATCGTTCTCCAAGTTTTGGAGGCTTTCATAGAATCTGTGAACGTGCCCTATCGTTCTCCAAGTTCTGGACGGTTTCATCTAACGTGAAAACATTTTGTAGAAAATCCCGTAGGCACAGCTAGATTCAGGCATTCATAAAGTCATCATTTCATAGCAAATCCCATAGGCACAGCTTGATTCAGGCGTTCATAAAATCATCATTTTCATAGCCACTCCCATAAGCACAGCTTGATTCAGGCACCCAAAGAGTCAACATTTCATAGCAGGTCCCATAGGCACAGCTTGATTTAGATATCCGTAAAATATCATCAAATCATGATTTCATAGCCAATCCCATAGGCACAGCTTGATTTAGATATCCGTAAAATATCATCAAATCATCATTTCATAGCCAATCCCATAGGCACAGCTTGATTTAGATATCCATGAAATATGATATAATCATCGTTTCAAAGCCAATCCCATAGGCGCAGCTTGATTTAGATATCGATAAAATATCGTAAAAACACCATTTCACAGCCAATCCCGTAGGCACATCTTGATTTAGATATCCATAAAATCATCGTTTTATAGCAAATCCCATAGGCACAGTTTGATTTGCGAATTCATCCCAGAACCATCCTCGTCTGTAAGGGGGGAAATCCTTGCGAAACTTACATTCATGAATGAAACTTTCATACAATCGTTTGGATGAAAGCCAGCGTGGCACGGCTGGTTCACATTGACAATACAAGCCCATGGTGAACACCACAGCCGCCGGCTGTTTGCAACAAACAGAAAAACAACCAAGGCTGGCAAAGAAAAGTCCGTTCCAGTGCCTGCGTAGGTACTGCCGGCGCCAAATTGTTTCTTATGTTTCTTCTACTCAAAGGAACTCGAGGTATCAGAGCTGAAGGAAGAAGATGTCTCTGTGGTCACTTTTTTGTGCGTTCGGGGTATCGTTCGGGGTATCGTTCATCCTGACCGTCGTGACCTTACATCTACAAGATTTCTAGAGGCTATATGCCATAGCGGCTTGACGAAGTTCAATGGACCGCGGCAGCTATTTGCAGCTGCACATCCGCTTGTCCAATCTTTCGAACCTTGTATGTCTCTTTAACTGACCATAGAATGCGATCTACCTATCTAAGTGTCATTCCTGTCCTGTCTTCACCTCTCTGTCTTGAGCCCTGCAAAGGACATAGGTTGAGCACCTGCAATCAAATGTACCTGGCTTTCTGCGCGCTACATTCTCTCTAACAAATATGCATTCTAATACAGCATAGGAATGATAACCTATGTTCCTTATCGCTACACACCATAGGAAAAGCCCATTTGGTTTCCGCATTGCGGCTCCATTCCTTAATGCTTCAAACCATGCTTTGACGCTTGCACACACGATCGCGCTGTTTTTGGGGTATCGTTTTTAGGACGTTCCCTATCGTTCTTCGAGTAAAATCGACAAAACCACATCTCAATGTAACGCTCAAGATAAACGTATTTGACAATAATTTTGTCTCTGGCTCATATCATGCTGAACTTGGCCGATCCAGAGCAACCAGTAGCGCTGCAGCTGCCACCAAGATGCCCATAACCATTTCGGATTTCGTACCTGAGCAAGTTGATGCCAGTTGTCGATGAAGAGTTTTTCATTGAAGCATCCAACGATCATCGTTGCCTATCCCTGGCTCGCCTGGTGAAACTCTCATCACTGGTCCTGCTCCCTGGTGAAACTCAGTCTAACTCTGATTTCTGATGCAGCTGAGTGGCTTGTTGTCCAGAGACATGATGGCAGTAGTTGCCTCATCGCGGATTGCTGCGGCTGAACAAACCCAGTCCGTAACCAATGTGACCCGTAACCATGATGTGATGCCTTGCAAATGCCATGATTCGTGTGAAGAAAACTCCGCTGCAACAGCGTGGGCACCAATGAAACGACTCCGCGCCATGCCATGATCATCCCCAGCGCTTCACCCAGCTTCGCACCTCATCGGGCTTCTCAAACTCCACGAAACCGGAGATGCCTGGGACCGGTCGAGTTGTGGCTGTCACTGGGGAACCCCCCAAAGATGGCTGATTTATGGATGATTTATCAAGTTTGTTACTTATGCTGATTTATTAAGTTCATTACTATCATTGAATGATTTGGGCGTACCCCTATTTTGAGAAACATCTCAGTGACATCCTCGACAAAAACGACTCTGATTACCGCACGACATCTGCGATCTGCGTCGCCCCACAGCCATTCTTGACCTTGCCACGCATCAAGTGCACCTTTTCAACCTCAGCACGCTGCAGGAGTTTGACTTTGCCATCAAGACTTTCGCAATGCAAAGTTCAGGAAGCTAACGTTGCATAACCATGCCCCTGTGCAATACCGACATCACAAGTGCAACAAATCTGACCACAGAAAAGCGCTTCATGGAGGTTTACAACCCCTCCAAATAGCTTCGTTGTCTCAAAGTCTGGCAATGTTTGGATGCTTGATCTCCGAAAAGAAGAAATTAGCAAACCTCATAGACCGTCTGGTGGTCGAACAAATCACTTGATATAAGTTGATATACCTAAGATTACCTATGAGCTAAGATTCTCTAAGTAAACTATGGTTTGGTCCATGACTTTGATGTCCTCAGGTTTCCTCAGCCCCATGGAGCGGCCGGTTGGCATCCAAGGCTCAGTTCCATAAGTGCCAAAAACATATTCCAAAGCACTTTCCTGGCGGCACTAGAAAGCCATAAGGGAAATTGGTAGAAAGCCATGCGTTGGACATATGCGTATACATGTGAATGTATCTAGTATCTATCTTATATATGATAGATGCACTATATAGACAAATATCAAGTAGGATGCATTTTCTGATTGCAAATGCAATGCTATAGTGAATGTGTGGATAGCATTGAGGCTATGCGTACTGATAAGTCCATGTGTTTGATCAGTGATTATTCAATGTCGATTCACCATCAATAGGTGCTGTGAAACAAATTGGGTACTTTTTTCGTGCTCCATGGTGAAATACCGTCAGCCACTGTATGAATATACAGTATTAGTATCACCAAGCACAATGACTGGACAGTGAACACCAATGATCATGTTTCTCTAGGATGCTGTTTCTTGACTACACTCGCCACAACCATTTAGCACCATGTGCTGTTCAGGATCCTGGGTTCTCCAGCTATTCTGACACCGTGCAAAGATGGTCTGGCAAATAAGTAAACACGTATGATGATAGACCGCTTGCAACAAACCATTCAGGGAATGGGTAATCTGCGCAAAGTTTTAACTACCGTGGGCTAATCAACACTTTCCACTATGCTTGGTCAACTTTGGTGAACAAATGGTCATCTAAATGTGGTGGTTTTCACCAAATTAAATGTTTCACCAAATTCAAACAAAATACCAGATACGCCCATCAAATAGATCAAATACCTTAACATTTAAAAAAGGATCAATTAACTAATTAATGTTACCATGACATAACTAATATTGAATGTGTCATGAATATTCATGGATTACATATGTATATCTGAGTGATGTCTCACTCAAAGAACTCCCTCAACACGTAGAGGGTGATCCCCCCTTCGACCTGAATATCTTCGGGCAAGTTGGCCACGTAGAGTTTGGTGCCGCTGCTGTCAAAGCTATCTCGGGAGCGACGCCAAATGTGATGCAGTGATGGGTTCAGCGGTGGAAAATGGTTCTGGTCACGGTGGATATGTGGTGGATATGGTTAGAGCTATGGTTGGTTTGTGGTTGATGATGGTTTTCTATGGTGGGTATAGTGGGTATAACCAATGAATCCTGGTGAGTTGATGGTAGTCTATGGTTGTGCTTATAGAGTAGCCAATGGTTAGAGTGAACATCATAATGGTTGCTGGTTGATGGTTGATCACCAATGGTTATGGTTTCAATACACCATGGTTACAGATTAGCCTCTGGTTGTCCCTTCCCTGGCAATGGAAACTCGACCAATTCTTGGTGGTTTCCCAGGGTTTCGCTGTTGAATAAAATCGATTGCCAGGTTAGTTTACTAGAAGGCGGCCAATGGTCATGGTGTATTGTCTGGTGGTCAAAGGGGTTGATGAATGGTGGCTGAGCTCAAGACTATCATGTTTCATGGTTCATTCCAAATTGGGTCCACAGTCCTGGGGAGGCTATAATGAGGGAGGGGCTCTGTTGATGGACAAGCCAGTATATGAGGGCAATCACGTCAACATACCAAAGCCACATCAAGGTCAGTAGTGGGGAAATCAATGATTTGGTGGTATCCTTTTTTTGAAATTGTACATGCGCATGTTCAGTGTTGAGAAACAATCCATGACTTGGGCATACACCATTTACAGATACCTCCCAGTGACATGGCTGTTCGGGAGCGTAGCACTATTCTAATTGATTGGTTGAGCATTAGCGAGGCGAGCAACGAACTGTGGATGGTGAACCGCTGTTGTCCTGAATGATGTTCTAGAATATCGTGCGTTTCATCAAATGTATTGGATCGATGCGCTGCGAAAACTGATCTATAGCGATCAGTAATTAGCAAGGAATGTGTGTTGCGGTTCAAATCGATCCACTTAGTGTAGTTATGAACGATGAATGAGTTTCTGAAAGGTAAACACTAGTTGATGGTTTCAACCCCTTTCAAAAGTATTAGTCACCCAACCATTTGTGAATAGTGAGAAACCATCAACCAGTTGTCATCTGAACTTGATACGGTTGGCAATACCTCTCGGGGCTGTCCGCAAACTTCTGCGGCCCGGGGTTGTGGGCAATGTTGCAACCAAAGCCATCCCAGGTTATCCACGGTTAACTATCCGCAGAAACAGTTGCTGAACCTTGAAAACCCTACTAGTCATCTGACAAATACTTACTGACCCATTAACTATACAAGAATTATGTATAATTATGTACCCTACTCATCCCTACTATCAAACAGAAACAGTTGCTGAACCCCTTGAGCTCGGGTAAGCTTATGCACCTACCATCTCTCAGCCTCCTGGATTGATCAGCTCACCCTATCTGGGGACACCACCAACGTCATGGCTGTCGTGGTTACCTCCGAGCAAAAGGATCTGGTCTGCTGCTCTGGTTCTGGCAATCTGTGAGGTCAGTGTTGCTTCTTTGTTATAAAGCTAGCAAGTCTCAGAGTGCTCAGCCAGATGAAGGCAGGTTTGTCTCCGCGCCTTTGTTCCAGCCTTTGCCGTAAGGCGGTGGGCCCTGTGGGCCCTGGCCTTTCCCCATCTTTCCTTTTCCATCTTCTCGGAAGCCTCAACGACTCGTTGCAACGAGCAGCACCAATCAGCTCCGTTGGATCTGCACCTGGACGGATGGCCTCCAATTTACTCACACCCTTCGTAAACCAGTGACAGAACCAGCTTTTAACCAGCTGATCCAGCAGTGAGCATTGTTGCGCTTAGCGTCCGCAGCCAAGCACTCGCACAGAATCGCGAAGCATTTGCTATCATGACTGATACACAAATTGGTTTGGGCATGTTTTGGTTAATTGTTTTTCATGTTTATTCACTGTTTATTCGAAACCAGCATTGAACCAGTGTTACCCTTTGAGAAGGTGAATTTTGAGTAGCGTTTGCCAACATCCCAGTGTTCATAACCAGCATTGGCCATCAAGTTTAGATGGAGACAAACCATTGTCAACCACTACTAGCCATTACTCACCATTACTAGTACATGGTGTACTAGCCACTACATGCCATGAATTACAAGCCATTACTCACCATACCATCATTACTAACCATTAATTACAAACCATTATCAACTACTAATGAAACTATTAATCAACAAAACCATGAATTACTCACCATTACCATGCATTGTCAACTCCAGCGTTTTCTGCAGCCTAAGCAGGTTGCTGAGGTCGCAACTCCATCCCTTTGACCAACCGTCACCTGATGCGAAGCAAACGTGTGGCAGCGGTTGATCTGCCAACCTGATTGCCTTACATCGTTGATGGATGTTGATGTCGCTAACTTGAGCACCAACAATACATTGGCGTTTCTGAAAAAATAGTTCAGTGATTATAAACCGGTGATAAACCTTTCGGGGCACCCCCGAAATGGTTGGTTTATCGCTGACCTGTGGCGAATCGATGAACGGTGTGCAGAATCAGCGAGGTCCGCGTCCCAGCCAAGCCTTGCCAGCTTCCCTTGATGCCCTTGCTGCCTTTACCATTGTCCCAGCCCCAACCTCACATCGAAATCGGATTTTTGTTGTCACATCTGACTCTATCTCCCCTCCTTTCAACATCTTTCCAATTGAAATCTGATTGAAACAGGAGTTTCCTTTGAGTCTGAGGAGTTGAACTCAAGGCGGCACAAGACTCCCCTGGTTGGCGCATCTGAGCCCCATACCGTTGTCTTCATAGCTGTCGTAGCCTGTACAAACCGTGATGTTTCACGCTGTGCAAGCTGTCAAGTTCAATGAGTAAACTCAGAAAATCAAATGGTGGCTGGGTTCAGAATCGCTGATTAGGGTGAGTAACTTGAGTTGCTGCAATGTTGCAGGTTCACCACAATCAAATAATCAAGTTCATTGTGCTTGATTGTCTATTCAACTGCATGTTCATCACTCAAATGTCAACTTGACCATCCAAAATGCTGCCCATCCCTGCGTCTGTGGTGCCTTTGCTCCAGCCTTTGCCGTAAGGCGGCGGCTGTGGGCCTTTACCAAATTTTCCTTTTCCATCTTCTCGGAAGCCTCAATGACGACAGCCAATCTGCATCTTCTATATTCATGGTTATTCACCAATCATCACCAACCATCACCAATCATCACCAACCATCACCAATCATCATCAATCATCACCAACCATCACCAACCATCACCAATCATCACCAACCATCACCCATCATCCCCAATCAATATCTATTTTAGCAGATGTTCCAAAAGCCAGAGCAGCGGTGCTAAAGCCGCGACAACAACTCGATCCGCGCAGCACTGAGACCCCAAACTCCAACCTTTCGACCAACCATCGCCTGGCAGCGCCAACGCTTTTCGCACAGCACAGCGTCCCAGCGTCGCGTCATGGTGCCCCGCACCTTGCCAGCTGCCCTTGCTGCCTTTGCTCTTGCTGTGGCCGCTCCATTCCCGGCCCCAACCTCGGCAGAAATCGAGAGCTGAATTGGGTCATGGAAGTGAACAAGAGATTGTAATATCTGTATAAAATGTGGATCATCCAATCTGTTGAACTCAATCTGGCGAATGACCGTTCAATGTAGATTCACACCCTCCTTGTTGATGTATCCAACAGCTAAATCGGGTATATATCATACATGAAATGTTGTCAATGGCAAAGCCCTCTATGAAGTGTGATATATCACCCCAATAGCTTCGTCAAATGACACAAATGACACCTATGACCAGTAGCAACGACAAAACCTACCATTGAAGTATCAACATTGGCTTCTGAGTATCAATATGGGAAAATGTACAGGGAAACCTTGTTTTCACCAGCTATCATAGGGATTTCCCTTGAGTCTTCTCAGAAAAAAAGAAACATTGTCCGGGAGCATATGATTCCGCCCTCAGCTTCCTGGGTCCAGTCTTCTCTGAGTCCAGTCTTGCTCCCAATGACAACTTGCTCCCCAGAACTTGTCCTGGGATCCAACCGCGTCACGGTAGGTCCTGTCTATCGCATCCTGGGTCTCAGCTTCGGACTATCATCTTCCCAGGCGCTGCCTTTGCCAGTCCAGGAACCTTTCTCCTTGCGGCGCCGGAAAATGAACTTGAGAAAACTACACATATATAGTTTTAAATCTATACATTTACATCTGTTTGATATATTCTGTGTAACATTTGTGTAAGATAGAGTGTGTTTATATATACAAATGACATCATAGAAGCGCATCAGATTTATAGTATATCTAGCTAATTATAAATTCTAAATATGTTAAAACACATGTATTTGCGGGGAACATATTGTACCCAAACTCTTTATATCACAAAACTGACAGCTCTGGTTGTTGGGATGTTCACTCACACGATATTGAAAAGCGTGTGCTTCCTGACCAGCAATACCGATAATACCGACAATCGATATGATATGATATCATGGATCGGTTTGCTTCAATCCTGAAAATGAAAGGATATCATGATAGCCATGAGCAAGCATCAGTGTAGGTAATCTAAGCAACACATGGGGGTTTCTCAAGACCAGGGGCAGCCCCAACTCATCCTATATATTTTGATCATTTATAGTAAAAGACCACCCATTTTGGGGGTCCACTATTTTGAGAAACCACCACATTTAATTCATAGAAAATCCTGTTGCCTCTGCCCACGACTCTTGGAGGTTTTGGGGGATGATCTGCAACTAAACTCAGAACGAACTGGTCATAATTCTTCGCGAAATTCACAACTATATCAACTATGGATAACTATAATGACCATCATAGTATTCAGCCACTATGATAACTATGATATAACTGTATAGATAACTATAGTAAGTATCCACTATAGATAACTATAATATAACCAATTACTTTATAACTAATAGATTCAAGTATAGATAACTATACTAAATATCAGCCAAATTCACGACAAATTTAACGACTACCATAGCTGGTCAGTTTCGCTCCTGGTGAGTTCTCAGATCTCCCCCGCCGAATCGTACAACGAGCCATGTCTCACCTTCCGCCCAAGGATCCCAAGGTCCTGTATGGCATAGCCGCCTTTCTCCCAAGGCCCTGCAGGCCCTGCAGGTCCTCCTTTTGGGAAGTCTCTCGGTCTGGAGTCCTTCGTTGGCTCCTGTCATTCTGATTTTGAACAATGTTGATGCTTAGTGATGCTCAGTGATGGTTGGTGATGTTTGATGATGGTGGATGATGGTTGATGATGCTTAGTGATGGTTGATGATTAGTTTACAGTGGCCCCGATATGTTACGTCTTCATATCATTCCAAAGATGATTGGGGAGTGAGCCGGGGGGGAATTGTTTTTAGTTTTTAGATTAATTACCGCCAATATGTCCTTTCGGATTCGCATTGAGGGAAGAGGGGTCGGCAGTCTAAGTATCTTGATTTTCGATCGCCCCAAGCGATGCTACAACCAGTGCAAAAACGATCGCTTACAGCACAGGCATTTAGCCTACAAAAACAAATAGCACAGTTGCAAACCATTACCAACAAAACTTTCATTCCACATTTCAAGAGCAAAAATGTACATCACTCAACCATCTGGACTTCCATGGAAGCACGACCGGTTTAACTCGTCGTCCGACTCTTGTGAATTCCGTGGAAGTTGTACGCTAGATTCGCGATTACCTATTACTTCCAGGTTCCAAAAAAAAATGTTTAAATTGAGCTTCATCATGCAACACCTTTACACCACAAATCGTGATTGAACAATTGGAAGAGGTTTCGCCAGAAGAAAGGCATCGTGCCTAGATGACCATTTGCAAGAGGCACTCAGTATCTCGAAAAAAGATGTCACAGAATCTGTAATTCATGCCAAGTATGCTCACGAACTTGCATTCTCTTCTTGAGGGTTTTCTTGGCTGGCCAAAGCATTCACACGAGGCTGAATGTTTCACTTTTTAGATCTTTTTAGTGTGTAGAGAACCTCCCACCAAACGCCGGGTCTGTACGTAGGGAGATCTGTTCGCGCATCGCAGAGCGATTTTTGATGATGGTGAACAAGTTGAACAAGGCTGAGAATGCCTTCGATCGTACAACATGGACACTTTGTTCACTTTTCTTTCGGCAGCCTGTGTACACACCAACATATCAGCTGCATGTACCGCTACATCAAGGTGCCTATCCACCCGTTGAAGCTAGCTACTTCTCACATGACCACCCATGTGTTTCAGGTGTTTCCACAGCTTCGCAGTGTCCTTAGACCATCGAACCACAATGGGCTCTGATGCATCGCTGCGAATCTTGTACTGCTGGTCTAAGACCTCCAGATCGCCATCGGTACAAAACGGCAGGCTTTCCAGGGTTGATTGGTGATATGGTTCACATGATCAACACGGGTCAACCTCATTCAACCTCTACTTGTTTGGGGGGATGTTGATCAAATCTGATCAGTGATTGCACCTTGATGGTTCACAAGACGACCAATTGAGAATTCTGACAGTGCAATGATCACATGAGAAGTGACGACCATCTTGCATCGCGGTGGAGATTGATTCTGACCACTCTGACCACACGAAACTCTTCCGCCTTTAAATGGGTTCTTTGAAGATGTCAATGTGAGGGTGAACATGTCATATCTCTGAAACTTGGGGCCGTCGCTTTGCATGCATCGTCTCCTGCAGATTTTGTATCGTAAAAGACGAAGGCACACCTCCAGGGTCGGTGCTTGCTGAATTTGAGTTTGCAAAGGGGCAAACATGACACTGGGAAGGCCCCCCTGTGAATTGTGGACCAGCCCAGCACTATCCACTGAAATCCGCAAAAAAAATTGTCTTTTGGTGATTTAACTAGGCAAAATGGATAACAAAGTGACAACCAAATATGGGTTTCCCCTGTCTCGAAGTAGATTGGTTAATAGTTCTTACCCCAAGAAAAAGAAGGGAAAAGGTTCAGTGGGTGGGTATATGTTTGAACCATCAAATTCATCGTGAGATTGAATTACCCATCAATGCTAAAAGATTGTGGGCGTCAGGATTTCCCAAAAAACATGGCCACCAATCTTCAAGGTGATCATTTGTTGAGATATGTTGAGAGTTGAGATGGTCTGTGGAGTTTCCCTGGCCAAGGACTCATGGCCTATATCAACAGGTTGCTGTGATCTCCCATGGCTGATCGCCCTCCCGCACCTCTGGCCAGATTTCGGATGAGGGTTCATGACCTGCCACCATGGTGCGCATGGTAGGAGCAACCCAGGGTGAGATGTTACAACGCATCACCCACAGTTTATAGAGACAAGGACTACCCCAAGTCACAATTGCAAGGGAACTTGTGATGCTTCGGATGGGAAACCATCACTGGCTACGTCACTCCACCATTGTTTTCAGCATCTTCAATGTCACGGCTGCGCCAACGTGCCGGGCGCGACATGCACATGTGTCACCTCAGAGGGAGTCCAAATTCAACGTTCGCAGTCCCATTTTTGCCATTGTTTAGCTACATTCATCCATCAAATCACCCAAATGTAGCTAAATGATAGTAGAGTTTGTCAAGTTTTCCAGTTGGACCTGGGAATGGCGGGGAAATTGAGAAAACTGAGGTGGTCACAGTTCCGTAAGTGGAAAAAACGGCACGCAATTCTTCGGAAGTGCAATCCTCGGTCCGTCTCAAAGAAAAACGCACAGGTTGGAAACTGCACAGAGCGACCGGAATAGCGGTGAACTTGCTGGCTGGTGTGCTAATCAGTCCTAAATTCCATATTAAGTCCTTCTAGCACCATCGGGCTTCAGCCAAGTTCCTCATGATCCTTGAAACAAAACTAGGAGGGCAGCCTCTCAGAAGTTGGGTGAAACAAAACCAGGATTTGAAGCCCTACTTCACAAAGAATCCCATTGAGGGCAGCCTCTCAGAAGTTGAAGCTTTCTGAATGGCCTGGTGCCTTGGCAAACCGACTGCTGGCAGACTTCCCACGAAGAGTTTGTAGCCATCTTCCGCAGGAGCCACGGGTCTCAGGGTTTCCTTTCGGCAGTTTCCATCTCCAAAAAGGAGAAGCCATGAATCAACGTCACATCATGTCACATGGCGAGCTGGGTCACTATTAACCATCAAGTTTATGGCTTATAATCACCAACCAAATCATAGGGAAAACAATGGTCAATGATAGGGGAACCAGGGGTCCGGGGTTTTGACCCACTGACACATCTGTACCACATAGTGAAGTCACATCATGTCACAGCTATCAGCATGTCATAGCATGTCAATCCATAGGAAGTTGTTTCTGCTTCCCCTTAGATACTGAGCATTGATGCGTGATGATGCGTGGGTGGTACCCGGGCTGGAGCTTAGCACCCCGTCCTGCTGAGGAGCCTTCGGCCCTTCCCTGCTATCCTGCCACGTCGCTGGTGACAACGCCATGGCTGGCGCTTGAAATTGTGTCCCATGGTGCTCCCCCCACTGCACATCAACCAAGAAATGATGGCTTCTCAAACTAGGGGACCCCCCCAAATCACTCTTTTTAAACCATTCATCATAGCAAGAAACCAGCCACGGCTTTGGAGATCCCTATTTTGAGAAACCACTAAATCAACTAAGCGCAAGTAGTTGAACCAGTTGAACCACCCAGTTTGGCAGTGTCAAAGTTTCCAACAGGACCAGCTTCTTTCGACCCTCGGGGTTCGGTCACCTGGGACCCTGATCAGTGGGCAACGAGAGGGCTGTCCCCTAAAGTTCCCCGAAAGTTTTCCCGAAAGTTGTCGACAACACACAGGAAACCCATGGAAACCGCGATGAAACTTCCATGAAACCTGAATAGGTGGTGAGTACAACATCTTACAACCGGCTTTTCCTAGAGTTTTTTGCAGTTTTTCCTTCCACCTGCCGCCAGGTTGTCCTTGGACCATCGAACCACAATGGGCTGAGCCGCATCGCTGCGAATCTTGTACTGCTGATCCAGGACCTCCGGGAAGCGACGAGACTCAACCGGCTGCTGGTGACAGTCTGGTGACTATCGCTGGTGATGGCAACCCAGCTGCTCCATGGGGCTGATATCAACCATTTTTGACCTACATTTGGGTGATTTGTTGGGTAAATTTTACCATGATTTACTTATATTTGGGTGATTTGTTGGGAAAATCGAGGCATGCTATTCGTGGAGTATCTGGGTATAGACAACAGAAACCTGTTTCACGAAGCCCATTTCACCAGCTGGTGATACACCTTGATTTACCTCCTTACGGTTGGTGTCGAGCTGGACCTTCGCATCCTGCTACCCTGAGGCTTCCACTTCACATGCATCCTCTCCCGCGGCTTTCGTCTCATAAAACACGAAAGCACACCTTTCCAAAGAGCCGCAACGCATGCGCTCGAGCGCATGTCAAGGAGCATTGACTGGAGTCCCTCAAATCTCGAACAGTCATCCACAGAGTCATTCCCAACAATCTGTACAAGTTGCGGTTCTTCAAAAGTGCTCATTCGAGTATGAAAGATATTGAAAGATTAAGGTACGCAAGCATCCCGACAACGGTATTGCTTCCGTTCTTCAAAGGAGTTGACCTTATGGATCGGTGCCAGCCTCTGACCTGTTCGAGGATGAGGATTCATGACCTGTCATGGGGTCACACATCCACTGCTTAGAAAGCTCGACCTCATGCCACGTCAAGAGTTCATGGCAGCTGTCTTCAGCATGTTCAATTTCAAGGCAATGCCTTGCACACCGCTTCCAAACGTGCCGGGTGCGACATGCACATGCGTCACCTCAGTGGTGGGAGAGCGAGAGATTCAAATTATCAACATCTTCAAACCAAATTCAAAACCGGGTAGGAACAAGGTGTTCGATGACGTTCGCATTCATTCCCATTCCTATTTTTGCCAGGTTTTCTAGTTGGACCTGAGAGTGGCCGGGAAACTCAGAAAACTGAGGTGGTGACAGTTCCGTAAGTGGAAAAAACGGCACGCAATTCTTCGGAAGTGCAATCCTCGGTCGGTCTCAAAGAAAATTGCACAGATCGACCGGAAATGCGGTGAACTTCCTGGGCTTGGACTCATGCGACTTGTCACAGGGAAACAGAACAAAGCCAGCTGATAGATTCAAGAGGGTATTGTACGAGTTTCTCCCGTTTGTTCGCTGTCGCGTACCATCTGATATCTATGTGCTGAATTCTTGCAGTCATTAGCAAGACATTTCCAAGGAAGTACTTCCTGTGAACTACTTGTAGAACGGAGGGCAAATGCCCATTCCAATGGAGGGCAAATCCTGCTGTGCTATCCGACCTATCCTTGTGGCAAGGAAGTAGTGCATCTCAGTGCATCTCAATGATCTGCAGCTGGCACTCTGAGTCTACCAGCCGTAGGCAAATTTCCAACAAAGAGTTTGTGGCCATGTTCATGTTCCTCAGTGAACCAAGGGGATCAGCTAGGTCAAGGTTCTGAATATGAATCATTGGCAAGCTTGCTACCAAATATTTGTGCACACTGGCAATTCTATAAAGTTGGAACTTGCTAGTCGATAAGTTAAGCAGGCAGTTGTTATACCTTGCCAACTACTCTCTGTCCGCTCAGGCGTGCTCCAGCAGCCGCGGCGAAGGTACTTCAATCTTGATGCTTACCACAAGGTGCCACCAATCAATTTGGCTGTTGACAGGTATGGATGTTGATTGCTGCTGATATTGTTTCTTTTTGACTGCTATTGCTGGTTATTGCAGCGTATTGATGTTTATTGCAGATTCAATAAACCATACACAACCATACAGATTCCATTAACTGCAGCTTATGGGTTACTTCATGGTCATTGAATCATCTGAACCGACTCAACTATCAATTGGACCAGCTGAATCGGTGCATTGGTCAAGCTGCATCCTGACGTGCTAAGATGGTGGCTTCTACCGACATTCTCCTGCCGAGGGCGGGTCAACTGGGGATGATCAGCTGCTGTTCATAAATATCTGGTGATCTGTTGGGATCAAATGATCTGCGGGGACTTTTCTAGACTCGATGTTGGTTCTCAAATGTTGGGTTACCAGCATTCTTTTCGCACCAAAATCCATCCTCTAGTTGGAATGCTAACATATCTACTTGATAACCACAGGATCTCTGTGGCTCTGGCATCAACACAGGTAACTCAACTCTATGGTGGGTTCCCCTATCGATTGAGAAACAAGTGGTTATCAACCAACATAGTTTATTCTTACTAATTGATAATGATCCACCAACAATTGATAATGATTACGGATCCCTATGGCTTTAGAAACCACCATAGATCGAATTGTCATCGTTGAAGTCTCCCACCACGAATCACCCAGTGCTCTGGGGGCGCTCCTCCAAAAAAGCCGGCGTGGCCGGGGCCACGAAAAACATCTGGGCCATTAAGCTGCGGAGCCATGGGACTGATCGTGCAGCCGCAAAGAAAACCGTGACCAAACAAATCAGAAGTGGAGCACATTCACTGATTTGTAAATTTTTAATGTCCCAAATTTGTAAATAATGAACATACCAATCAAGATCAGGATCCACTAATGATCATTGATTTTAACTGATTCTGATTATGGACAAGCCAAAAAAAAGAAGCAGAATCATCCATAGAATCCAGAATCCTACTCCACTTTGCTGAACACACATGCACAGACTGTTGGAATGAACACAGAATCACAGAATTCAGTCAACAACCTCAGTCCAGCGGTGGCTGAGTGGAAAAACTAACCTGCCCACAGCCGTTGGTTGACAAAGAATTTTGATAGCAGTCATAAAGATCGAGTTTTCTGCAACCGTATTTTCGAAGAGACATATACACTGTAGGTTGATAAGGACGCATCATCCTGTTTATCCACCAGTTTTTGTTCGAAGGACAACCACATCAAAATCGACAAAGCCATGTTTTTGAGGGTGGATCCCCGGGCCGTGCCAACCCAAGCGCGCCAGGGATTGGTCGTATCACCAATTCTGATTGTTGCTGGTTGTCGGTTCCATTGGCAGGCCAGCTTGCGTCACATCTTTCATTCTTCGCGTCCGTCGACAAAGACTCGTCCCATCCTCATGAAGCCCTGTTTCTTCAGGCCACATTAAGGTGAAACTGCCGTGAAATCAATGTAAAGATGCAAGAAACCCACGAGACAAACTCTGAAATCATGATATATGAAGAAATGCAATCTCCTAATCGATTTTCTGTGCTGCAACAAAATCCAATAGCTGATGCAAGTTCAACGTTCGGTGATGTAAAGGAAACCACCACAGCTGTTTCCGCAGCAGTTTCTATTGTACCGTGCCCAAGTTTCACACGCTACGCCAATGGCCTGAGGGCGCTACTGGGCACCAAAAATGGTGGCTTTCCCAACCTTTTCCATCACTCTTGGGTGATTGAAGACACCTTTACCGACTCTCCACATGAAAATGCCCCACATCAAGCCTTCGTGATTTAGGCCCCTTTCTTGCTTGGGTTCAGGTATTGCTTCGCTACCGTTTTCACCGCTTGGTGAATCAACAATGGTGATACACCAAGTCCGCGCAGCATCAAGAAACTGGTGACGGTTCAGTTATTGCCAGTTGTGGTGAATAGCATCATTTTTTGATATCCCCGTACAGTGTCAATAAATACCTGACTCATGAAAGCACTGGATTGGTTCACGGGAATATCCTGGAGTTTCACCATCCTGTTTTCATCATCATCATCATCATCATCATCATCATCATCATCATCATCATCAGGATCCTGTTGGCAAATTGTCCCATCAACCGTATCCGGTAATGCTTCTTGCATGTCATGTGTCTTTTCGCTGCACACTTGGTATATCATTCTGGCCATTTATAGTGACAATGCAGCTGGCTGGCTATTTCCATTGTTACTATTCACTATGACAAGCACGAGCATGGCATGGTGTTGTTGGTTGTCATGAGCCCATTAGATCATGAAGCTGCTGGCGAAATGTAGGGCCACCATGCCCTGCTTGGCTGCATCACTCCCTCAGAACCATATGATTGCTTGAGCCCTGTCAAACAGGGGTAGACTGCTTCCTGGGGTGACGCCAAAACCACAATCAAACAGCACTGCTGAGAAAACAAAAGCGTGTTGGTTGGCAAAATCAGGTTGATGGTGTGTTGGCTAAAATGACTGGTTACAGTTGCATAGTGTCTTGTGCATTGGTCTTATGGTGGTTTCTCAAAATAGGGGTCCCCGCAAATCATCCAATATTCAAGAATCTATGGTAGTAATAAACCAATCTTTTTGGGGGTTCAATTCTGGAAGAAAAAACAAATATTCTAACACTCTGACACTTCACATACATCCATTAACATCATTAATAGCATTGATCACTTCCACTGGTTCTAAACGATCCCTCGCCTCGCACGTTCGAGCTCCAAACGGCAAGCTGCCTGGTACTGAGCAAAGTCGAGACGCCAGGATCCATGAGTAAACATGGAGATTCAAAAATCATCCGAGAAGTGAATCAAACAATCAGGATGAGTGAAACATAGGGAAACTATTGTTTGATGAGTGAAGATCAAATAGTTGCAAACTAACAATTTCACACTTGCTTGTAAGAGAAGATGAGTGAACATCAAAATAAACGAATATTGTTTGATTCAAAACAAGTCACCAGAGTGCCAAGTCTAACAAATTGCTAACCTAAGTTTCTAAACGTTGCAGTTCTGACAATCAGAACTGCAGCTTTTGAAGGCCAGGACTGAGGGCCAGGGACTGGGCAGCCAGACCAAAGCTTCCAACAACTCGGAGGTGAAACTCATTGTTGCTTCAGCCACCTTCGAATGGAGGCAGGGTGTTTCGATGTGGTGAAGTTTCGGGTCTTTGAAGTTCTGTCAGAAAGCACAGGCACGGCATTCATATTGTCTGCTTGTATCTGCATCGTTGTCCACGGTTCACATCGATGCTGGTGAAAACAAACATGTACTCGTGGCATCAAATGTTTGCGCGAAGAGCAGCCCATGCGAACGGCGAAGATGTGCTATGGATCGCTGCCCGGTGGTACGGAAGAGTCGCAGTATTGACATTTCGATCAGTCGTATGGAATCCAAGTAACGACAAAACCTATACTTGTTCTGATTGTTCACTGTTGACTTGTGTTGCCCATAATAGTCCATATGAACAAGAATAAAGTCATGAATATGGTTGACTAATGCTCCATAAATCAATCATTGAAGCGTTTCCTCAAGCGAAATTCCCAACGGGACTCCACCACCGCTGGGCACACTGGGACTCGCCTTTGGTGTTTCCACGCGCGCCTCCTTTTTGGGCGACTGCCGTGCTCCATCGGCGTCCTTTGAAGCGAGGATAAAGTTCAGCTGGTTAAGAACTTGCTCAGTGGTCAATTAATGGGTTAATAAATATTAATATATATTAATAAATTAATGAATTAGATTGAATTAGTTGATTGATGGTTAGTTCATGATTAATCAATGGGTGATCTATTGTGAATCAATCAGTTGATTGATTGTTAATCAATGGTTTACGAATGGTGAATCAGTGGTTAATTGACCGCTGAATGAATAGCTATGTTTATTTGATGGTCAATCGATTATTGATGACAATGGTGCAAAATGCTGACTCAAAGTGATTGCGATGGTTGATGATGGTTAACATGTTAATGGCTAATCATCACGGTTCATTCAACATGATTGATCAATGGTTACTGATGCTTGAGAAATGCTAAAAATGGCAGATCCAACAGAATGCAAGTAACATTAATGTTCACTGACAGGATTTCCAAACCCTTGGTTTATGCACTTAAAGGGAGGAGGATGCCCACCAAGAGCTTCCTCCCAAAACCGAAATCAGTGACCTGTTCTTCGGGGGCACCGTTGCCGGTCCTCTGAAATTCTTGGGCTGACTCTCCTCTGACCTGCACAAATGGCACTGCGCACGCCATTCTGTGATTCTGCGTGCTAAAAATGAGCGTAGCATCATAGACAAATCTAAGACATTTCGGCGGAGCTTCCGTCTAGACACGTTGTTGAGCGCAAGCGGTGTTGGGGGCCACGAAGAGCCACGAGCTCTTTCTTGGGAGATGCGAATGGCAAAAACAGTGGACGATGATAGCTACTTTGTCAAAGGGGAATTTGAAAAAACTATGTCTCATTTCTGGTTCATCGTTGTGGTACCAAATCCATTTTGTGGGAATCCAATATGTTGACTACATCAAGAAACTGTCAAAACATCCTGCCATCAGTAGCTACCTCACCAGTGTTTCATGGGCAAATAATCCATGATACCTGATCCATGTTAAGCAACTTAACTTCTGCCAGTTTCGAGGTAATATTCTAGTTCTGGAAAGAAAGCATCAAAACCTATCATCAAGCAGGAAAATGCCATGGAGAGCTGGAAAATGCCATCAAAATTTTTATAGGGGTTTGTCAAAATAGGGGGGCCTAAAACTGGTTGGTTTGTTATTTTAAAGGTGACGATAAGATGATTTGGGGGTACCCCTATTTTGAGAAACACCCATGTCTAAACATATCAAATCATCCTTCGATTGTTCTCCCGACTACGCACAGCTTGCAGCATCCTTGGCCTGACGGGCTGAAGAGCTCTGTAATCAACGCCTCGACAAGTCAAACCAAGCAACCCTCCGACAATTTTTGCATGAAGAACTGGTGGTTTTCCTACATGGTGATATGGTGGTTGTAATCATGGTGGTAGTAACCAACTAATGGGGAAATGATGGTGAACAACCCGCATTGTGCTACTAATGATTAACGTTTTCCATTTGAACTTACATGGTTGGCTTACTACGGTCCATCATCCACAAGGCAAGGTCAAGACTCACAATCGCAAATGATTGCTTTGCCTTCAGTCTTGACGTGCATCCCCTCTGTGATAACAAAACCGAGCACTCCTGAATGTCGTGCAGAAACTGCGGGCCTCTGCTGCAGCTTGCACTTCTTTGGCATCAGCCAGTTCTTCCTGTCGCTGACACTGGCTGCATAGCTTTGCGCAATGAATGTGGAACTGCATCCCCGGTCCTCCATTGTGACCAATCGCTTTTCACCTGAAACACTTGCATGAATGTTCATGCGCTTGTATTTTTTGCCCGCCCTGCCCCCCCCCTCCGCAGCCATGTGGCCAATGATGTCAAATCAAAAGGAAACGTTTGAATGGAAGAACAAATTGAGATACACTGTCCGATGCATACAATAGATTATAATAGCCGTGCCCAGGGCGTTAGGACCTTGCTCCGATGTTTCAAGGCCCCACAGTTCAGATTGACCCTGATTCCACGTTGGATTTAAGCATCTGGCAGCTGGCATCGCGAGCTGCAGCAACGGCGGCAGAAGCAATGCTGGGAAGAATGTTCACGTCGCCATCCTGACGGGGTCTTCCGTCTCTCATCTCTCATCAGCAGGTACTCATCACTCATCACTCGACCCACCAAGCATCATCACTGACCAACTCGCCCATGAAGCATCGCTGGTCATCACTGCCATCATGAGCCACTCAGCCATCAACCATCAACCATCTAGATTGAGCATGGCACATTCAGCACTTTGATCAGCCATGATAATTCATTATTTGGAATCAATCATTCATTATGAACCATTGCCAACCATTCAGTGACCATGCCAACCATTCAGTGACCATAATTGGGCGCCATGAGCTTTCATTGACCATCTGCCAACCATCAACCAATCGTCATTAACCACTCTGCATAACCAATCCTGATCATCAACAATGACCATCATCACCATCGATCATCAACATTTTTTGGTGGACCGCAACCATTGAGCACCAATTGAACATGAATTAACAGCCCTTCCATGAACCATGAAGTTATTGACATGAACATGAGTTAAAATGCATATTAGCCATGAATCCTTCATAACCCATCAAATAGATTCAAAGAACCGTGATCCCTTCCCAACATGTATCAACCATGAACATCCACAAACCCCCGTGAAGCCTTCACATGAACCCTGAGGCTTATTAACCATTGCTCTGAATGACCCCTGGCCATGAACCATGGTCATCAAACGAACGCTGGGTACATCCATGAAACCTTCAGAACATGAATATCAACATGAATATCAACATGCATATGACCATTAACATGCATTAAGCCTATGAATTAAGATCCATTAGCCCTCACCTATATGAATTACATAACAAATATCACGATGCCACCCATGAAATCCCATGAAATCCCAACCCTGCGGTTCACCTGCGCCACCTGTCCTGAGGCTCAGCACCCAGGCCGCAGAGATTTCGAATGGCTCGGGCAGCGACCAACTGTAGACTGGGCAGGCTCAGCTGGGGGCTCTCAGGCTTGGTACATGGCGGGTGGACGAGTTTGACGATGGGGGGATGGTTAGTGCAAGGTGGGAGGTGGATGAGTTGGGTGAGTTGATGGCGATGGGTCGGTGATGATGCGGCTGGTGGTTGGGGGTTGGGGGTTGGCTTTGAAATGAATTGCTGGTGAACGTTAACGAGCTTTGCATGGCTGTTAATGGTTGGTTTTGACAGCCTGAGGGTAGGGCAATGACAGTACTGATTGATTTCGAAAAAACAAAAGCATGAAAGAAAACATGAAAAAAAACGCTTCAAAATTGTAAAATTGTAATTTTTCGAGGTTTCTGATGGTTTCTGTTTCGGTGGATGTTCTCAGGCTCCAGCTCCAATCGTGCGATACGTTCCTGCGTCGCGAGGCGATGAACCCAACCCTTGGAACCCTTGAGAAATCGAAAAAAACCGATGGAATGCTGGATCCAGTTGTCATATGTCGTCATCCACTTGTCATCCACTTGAGTCGTCATCCACTTGTCGTCCACTTGTCATGATCAGCTGGTTTTCCAGTGGCCTTCAGCACCCTTTGCAGCGCTGTCCTTGGGCCATGGCAAGGCGATGTTTTCATGGAAGCCCGTCCCCAAATCCATGACCAACACCGTTCCCATGTTTCGGGGCTGAGCAGATGGCCCCGACATCTTCGGGGGAGTTCCTTCGAGTCTCCACCTGAAGCGTTGCGCAGTGCCGGTTCAACACAACGGACACGTTTCCCACGTTGTGAAGGTCATTTTTTGATATGTTTTGTTGGTATTTTTGTTGGTTCACTGCTGTAAGTAATCCCCTTAAATGCTGATGTGAACCGCAACGGATGTTGGGGGAAGTATCTTCATGTCGCTGCACACCTCCGAATCTCTGCCAGGGCTTCTTCCATCTCCCTGCCCTGCACGGCTTGTCACAGCAGTCGGCAGAAGCCCTTGAAATATCGGCAGAAATGCCACAAGGAAAAATGAAAAAATGTTGTTTTGTCACAAGGGTCGGCAGCCACGACCACAGAACAACAATGACCAAGGGCTTCTTCCGAATGAAATGAAAAAATACAACAACAGCCACAACCACAACCACAACCATAACCGACAACTAAAACAAGAAGCGAACGCAACGAATTAACGAATCATCAGACCAATCTTCATAAACCACCACAGCATGTCAACTGCCAGCTTCACAGTGCTCAAACCATTCAATGGTAGTACCCTCCTTGTATACTGTTGGCACCTGTTGGCATCTGTCGGCAAGTTGGCACTATTTGTTTGGCAGGTATGGCCAACATCGATTTCAAACATGGGCCCGTATGGGCCACTCTCACATTTTTTGTCGGGGCTATACGATAGACAAATAGACTAATAGACATAGATCTCATGAGAAACATAGATAGACAATGGCAATGTAGATCTGGATAGAAAGAGAAAGAGAGAGAAAGAGAGAGACATAAATATTGACAGCTAGATGGACGCAAGGATAGGTAAGCAAATGGATAATACACGGAAGCGTGGCGGCAAAACCATGGACGGACAATGGTGGCGTTGCATCTCAGGATCTCTGATGAGCAACGTCTGACAGAGCTCAGGTGCGAGATAGCTCAGGTGTGAGATCCAAGTAGAAGCTCGGAAACAAAGCTCAGTACAAAACTTTGATGAACCTCCCCTAAGGAGAGACGTGAAAAGGATTGATGGTCTTCCGCTTCATGCAAATGACATGAAGTGGAATGAAGTGACTTCGTTTGATGAAACTTGGACTCCAAATGAAAAGCTTCTTGCTTCTGAATCTGCCGCACTTCTAGGATCTTCAACCATCGCATTCCCATCGCACCAATGGCACCTCCTCCATTCTGTCTTCCAGCGGCGCTGAATCGAATGCAGAAGCAAAGATGTCAAACTCCGATTCCATGAAAATACACATGTCGATACTGGAGTTCATCATGTGATGCTTCTTATCCTCTGCCAGCTGGCTGAAGGCAGCTTGCACCGCTTGTGCGGTCATCCTGTGCAAATCTTCCTTGAAAGGACCGCTGAAAATGCCGCCGCTGAGTGGCAACAAACGCATTTGATAGAGATTGTGCTTCATGCCAACTCTGCAAAACTCCTCAAAAACGTTGCGATAGGCAATGGTCAACTTCTCCACCGCTTGGTCGAAGGTGAAGTCTTTGCCATCAGATGAGCGGAGGTCTGGCCCCACAACGTGGATGCACTTCTTCTTTCCACCTGCGTACGCATGATACTTGGCTTTGCATTCCTCAGTGATCGCCTCCTTGACCGGCTGCGGAAAGGATTCGGCTTCACTGATTTCAAGCCACTGGTAGTTCGCCTGTGCAGCCCCCTTGGCATCACGTGGGCCTTTGTGGCGGATGAACGGCAGCCCAGCTGGGTCAACCAGGATGGTGTTCTCATCCGGCGGCTCCGCTTTCTTCCCCTTGTTGCTGCGGCCCAGGATGCCATAGCTTTTCACCTCAGGGGCCCGGAAAAATAGGGAATCTGCGGCAAAAAAAGGTGGTCTTGCCCCATCTTTGGCATTCCAAGGCCAGTCTGACATGACACCGTACTGTAACACACCGTATCCAAAGTTGGGCCGTCAAAGCTCTGGAAACGAGAGCATTTTGAAAGGCACCACCCCAAATCCCATCATTTTGGGGTTCCCTACGCTTCATGACTAACACCCAGCCCCTGCCCAGGAGAACCCACAAACACCGCAACACACTAAGCTTTCCCTATTGGCATTGACGTCCTCAACATCCGTCGACTAATCAAACAGTCAATGATCACTGGCAAGTAATAAAAACGGAGGTCACCAGGATCACTTCCATGGGAAGGGTAGAATGCAATCTGATAGGGAAAACCTTAAGGGAAAAAAGCCCGCCACAACGATCCCCTCCCCCTATGACCAAAAATACTATCAATTTATCAATGGGCTCTGGATCCAATGTCTGTACTTTTGTTTCTGATGGCATCTGTCGATTGCGGCAGTTGGAAAACAAGGAGTAATTCAGTGAGGCAAGCTGACTGATAACCCCCATAATTATCTGGGCAACTCATTTTTGTGATAAGGGGTGTTGCTTAGCATGTGGGAGAATCCTTGATCCAGCAAAGTTTGGCACCTTTTCAATCAATTCCTACAGGACTCTTACAAAGGAACATCGCCGAATTGTTTTTTCCAAAACGAATTGGCTTCTTTGAAGGGCAAAATTTAAGAATTATGGGGTTAGGGAAACCCCTAGTAATACAAATCAGTCACTGTGCCTACTCCTCTGGACGGCGTTGGTAGGGGGAAGGGTTTCTTGGCCACTGCTTCGCGAATGAGTCACTGGAATTCGCTTGACAAAACGATGGAACATGATGGAAGGGTGGCACCTAAAGATCAGAATCATAGAAAGAGATGACTGCAGGGTCTTCACGTCATCATCATCATCATCATCATCATCATCATCATCATCATCATCATCATCATCACATGGTGATGATCACCACATGGTGATGATCACCACATGACCCCAGGGGTTTGCACATCCCTTCTGTCTGCTATTCTGCGCCACGGGGCCGTTGGATTCCAGCGTGGCAGCTCCGGGAGGGTCTTCGGGTTGAAGTAGCCCTGTCAAGACGATTCGGGCGAAGAATTTCCAACATAGAAGAGCTACTTCCACAAGGCCATTCCTTAATCTAACATGTATTGTAATTAATGTATAATCATATGCCCTTTAAGGTAAATAGCATGGCAATAGAAATGTGGATTGAACCCATTGTCATGTTAGCATACCAGAGGGTATATAACCAATAATTAGCCCACTGACCAATCATTGGCCATGATGTGTCATGATAAATCATCGATTATTTTTTGCGCTTTTTTCATGCCTTTTTCTTGAGTGAGTGAGTCCCATAAGAAGAATTCAGAACTGGTCTGCTTAGGCCAAGGTCCATGCCGCAAAGCATGGAAGAAACCCTTGCGATGATCAACAATACCAACTGTGAACTGCTCATCGCTAGCAATGGCACCAGTCATTGTGAACTGCTTTGATCACATGGCTTTAGCCACAACCACTAGCAGCCACCAGTGGCCAACGTCACCCGCCAACAGCCAC
>VSDK01019172.1:195112-224434 GCA_009767595.1 Symbiodinium kawagutii | reverse complement strand
AGATAGATAGATAGATAGATAGATAGATAGATAGATAGATAGATAGATAGGAATCATGAGGTAGATTTTTACGGAAATATGTTTGGATACTTCAAATAGATCTTTGCATATGCTATGTTTATGGATATTTGAACAATCAACCCTTGGATGACTTCATGTTGACACTCCTTGGTTGCATTCCGTCGGTCGCTCACGAGTTCTTCACACGTTTCTCTCTGCTGGATGATGGTTGCATGCATCATCCAAAATCAACCACTGGCTGGTGATATGTGGATGGGATGGGTCATATGAACCCAAAAGGAAGTGAACATCCAAGTCCAAAGATGCCTAGTTTGTTCATGTTCAACCAGTAGAGCTGACGCATCGCTGGGTCTACCACCATGCTTCACCACGGCTTCCCAGCTCCCTGCTGAAGCATTGCCACCTCGATGCCAGCTGCCTCTGCCGTGTTCTTGGCCAAGTCAACCTGCGGCGAGGAAATCGGCAGCTGGATGGGCATGCCATGTCCCTCTGCATGTGGAAATGATCCGCTGTTTTTGGCCAGGTATGGAGATGTAGGGAGAGATGGGTCCAGTCCCCAGGCAAAAAATGGGAAGATGAGCATCCTGCAGCTTGACTATGACTATTCTGTTCTTCTTTGGGGATGTTGAACAGCCAGGGGCAAGAACCAACAGGCAACCGTGCGGATCTAATCAATGACCATTGTCAGGAAGTTGCTCAACCCGACTCAGGTCATGTCCATTGCTCCTCGCCGAACATTCCAGGGTCTTTCACAACCAGCTTGCAGGACGAAATGTGGGCTATCATGCGGTTCAATTGTGGTTACTGGCTCATGCCTTTGGCCCTCTCTCTCTCTCTCTGGTATTCTCATGTATTCTCAGAGTTCAAAGCCCTATAAGCTTCACTCAATTGGCCCTGAACAACTCACAACTCTCTTTTCAGAACTATGCATAACACATCGCAGTTTCATGGCCGCGACCTCCTGGGCTGCTTGCTGCAAGCGAAACAGCACCGACTTGCGATCAGCCTGTCAGGGCCCAGGGTTGAGGTGTCAAGTGACCCTTCATTGCAAGTGCATAGGCGTAGATAGGTAGATATATAACTTAGTTATATGTATATATACATATATAAATATGTGTTTATCTATGCACCTGAGCTATATCCCAATATACACATACGTGCAAATACAGAGGTGTATATATATATATATATTTGTTATGATATATATATATATATATATCTCTCTCTCTCTCTCTGTGTTACAGGTTTTAATGCATGGATGCTGTCGCCTCCATGGCAGTCGGTGCTTCTCTGCATTCAGTCAGCAAGTCCGCTTCTTTTGTCCGCATGGTCAGCTGTTTACTGCCCAAAGTTACACATCTTCAGAGCGATGAATTTGAAACAACGTGCCTTAGCACGAAAACGGCGGAAACTGCACAGGCTGGCTGCACACTTAGGTGGCGTACTTCTGCACCCATTCACGGGCCGTGGCATCATGCTTGGCCCTGTCCTTGAGGTAGACTTGAGCAATCTCTGGCACTAGCGGATCATTGGGATTCGGGTCTGTCAGCAGGGATGAGATGGAGAGCAAGACCTTGGAGATAGTCAAAGCTGGGCTCCACTGATCCTTCAAGATGTCTAGGCAGATTGCCCCATTCGAATTCACGTTGCAGTGGTAGATCTTGGTGGTGAAGTGCACCTTGGGCGGCTTGAACGGGTAGTCTGACGGGAAGTTGATGTTCAAGAAGAAGACTCCACCCTGATATGGCGAATCTGGAGGGCCCATGATGGTGGCCTGCCAGTTGAACATATCCTCAGTTGAGACAGGCTTGGGTTCGCATCCGGCATGGATATGCAGAAATCCCCAAAAACGGCTTGTTTTTCCACTCAGATCGTTCATCAATCCAGACTCAGTGGTGAATGCAGGCTTGAGGTCACTCGCGACTCCAGGCTTCCTGATGTTCATCCTGGTTGTTCATTAGATTCTATGAGCGGTGCCAAGCAAACGCGGGTAGGCAACTGAGATACAAGGAGGTCATGTCAGGCTGACACCACAGCTGATTCTCATGGCAAACGGATTTCTTGAAGACAAATCCTGAAATCTACGCTCTTGCGCGAGCTATTGGCATTACATATTCATGTATGGGCAGGTCCCATCCATCACAAACGAACCTGTGGTAAAACAAAATGCATGTTATTACATATTAGCATCGCAAAGCTGATCGCCTGTACCTCTAAACCATCGCTACCAGCCGCTGGGCTAAGCCACTATGAACATCAAACATCACCATCACCAATCATCATTAACCATCCCTTAACCACCATTGCTTAACCATCATTAATGAACCATCATTTATCATTCACCATCACTAACCATTCTCAAGCACTCACCAAAACCTCCAACCACCGTTGCCCAAGCCGTTGAATGAGAACTTCGTGGCTTCCAACGGCCGCATGGACCGAGGCGCATCGTTCGCAGGACCTGCAGAGCAGTTGGCTGGCGGGTCATTGCCCAGGTCGGTCAGCTCCTTCCTGGGCGGGGCCAGGTGGGAAGCGCCTGGGCCTGCTGGGGATCCTTGAGGCTCAAGGCTCCTAGCTCTACCCGCACTGGCTTGGAAGCACCGGAGTTTGGGCATCGATCTGCCAGTTGCACTTCAACAGATCAACCCGCGGAGCTGGGCATTTTCCATCGGTGGTGGATTTCTTCGATCTCCCATGATCTCCCCCGTCATATCATGATTGTGGTGACCGACTAACAGCCTTCCATGGTCCTGATTAACCCCCCACCGACCCAGCAGTGCACGCTTATGATCTGCCAACGCCGCAACCTCGCCAACAAATCAAGAACCAGTCAGCCATGATATGCCATGACTACACGTCATTGAACATCATCATCTCTCCATTCTTGCTGACCATTTACCCCTGCTAACCCTCCTGCAGCCAGGTTGCTGTATGCGTTTCTGCGCCATCGCTTTTGCCTTTCTGCTTCGCGCTTCTGAGCCAACGGCTTTCCAAAGATCAAAGCCTAAACCTCGACGTGCTTCGAAAAAATGGAATCTTAATGACAACATGCGACCACTGTTTGTAGTCAGTAGTTCTCATCAGGATGGTGGATCACATATACAATCTATACATGTTTCTTGCAACAAAGTAGGATGACACCCCATGCATCATCGTGCCTTGTCATGTGGCATGTTGGATGTTAGATGTCAGCATCAACTACTACATTGAAGCGCTCAGCATCTGAAGACTTGGCTGGTGACCAGCTATGAGCTGTGGCCAATGGGATTCCATAGGATTCCCAGATTGGATCATCCCATCCTGAGACCTGAAAGATCCTGAGAGCATGAGCTTATGTGATCAAAGAGTTGGATGCCAGGGCGTTTGCAAATCCGGCCCCTTTTCAAGCTGCCCGCGGATGAGTATCAAAAGCGCGAGCTGGTGGCAAGTTGCGATGGAAGCTCACCTGTGTCTTGGCTTCAAAGTCCTCTGCAAAAACTGTTTAGGATTGGGCAACCAATTGTCGAATCTGCAATCTTTTGGGCAACTTAGGGGGAAAAAAAGTAGAAACAACTGAAACTTCACCCAGTCACTTGGCGTAGCATGCCATACAACTCCTGATTGGCTCTAGGTGGCGTACTTCTGCACCCATTCACGGGCCGTGGCATCATGCTTGGCCCTGTCCTTGAGGTAGACTTGAGCAATCTCTGGCACTAGCGGATCATTGGGATTCGGGTCTGTCAGCAGGGATGAGATGGAGAGCAAGACCTTGGAGATAGTCAAAGCTGGGCTCCACTGATCCTTCAAGATGTCTAGGCAGATTGCCCCATTCGAATTCACGTTGCAGTGGTAGATCTTGGTGGTGAAGTGCACCTTGGGCGGCTTGAACGGGTAGTCGGACGGGAAGTTGATGTTCAAGAAGAAGACTCCACCAGTATATGCTGAATCTGGAGGGCCCATGATGGTGGCCTGCCAATTGAAATGATCATCTCCCACTGGTCCGGCAGAGCAATTCGCCGGCGGATCATTTCCAAGGTCCATCAACTCCTTCTGAATCCTCTTGAGCGCCATGGCTCAACTTCAATCCTTTGCGTTTCAAACGCGTGTGGACCTCCAAACACTTGTGCACTACCAACCTGCAACAGTTTTGAGCCAGATCTGACATGCCACCACTCTACCATGTTGAAGCTTCACTGCGAAAAACAAGTCAACCGTGGAAAAAAATCTGATCCGAACTTGATGGCATATCCTCTTGCGCACAAGGTTTCATAGACACAAATCCTGGAACCAACCAAATCTTCTATACGAGTGCATATTCTCACGGTTTAGATGCTAATATATCCCCTTTGCACTTCGCACAGGTGAAGGATTCATTTGATACCTCTAGGCTATTCAACTCCTGCAGCACCCAAACATTGCTACAAAACTGAGAAGCAACAGGTATGCGAGTTTCATTCGTTGCAGTGTGCCAAAACTGTTCATGGCTTCAAAGATGTACTAGGCTAGGAATCCTGCCTGATTTCATTGCAATCAGATCAATCTGTGTGGGAAGGCATGCGGTCATGAAAACAAAATGATAAAAAAAATGAAAGAACCATAAGACAGCATTCTGAGCAAGACTGGAAAACTGATGCCATTTCACAAGTTTCCGACGTGCTGCATCTTTGTTCGCTCCACAACTCGCAACGGAGATAAGCGCGCTCGGTGCAGTTGGAAACCAAAACAGCAGCTAGCACGCTCACAAAATCATGTCCGATCCTCTTTGCAAATGGATGGCTGAGGAGCAAAGCTTGGCCTTGGAGCTGTCGCACTTAGGTGGCGTACTTCTGCACCCATTCACGGGCCGTGGCATCATGCTTGGCCCTGTCCTTGAGGTAGACTTGAGCAATCTCTGGCACTAGCGGATCATTGGGATTCGGGTCTGTCAGCAGGGATGAGATGGAGAGCAAGACCTTGGAGATAGTCAAAGCTGGGCTCCACTGATCCTTCAAGATGTCTAGGCAGATTGCCCCATTCGAATTCACGTTGCAGTGGTAGATCTTGGTGGTGAAGTGCACCTTGGGCGGCTTGAACGGGTAGTCCGACGGGAAGTTGATGTTCAAGAAGAAGACTCCACCCTGATATGGCGAATCTGGAGGGCCCATGATGGTGCCCTGCCAATTGAAATGATCATCTCCCACTGGTCCGGCAGAGCAATTCGCCGGCGGATCATTTCCAAGGTCCGCCAACTCCTTCTGTATCCTCTTGAGCGCCATGGCTCAACTTCAATCCTTTGCGCTTCAAACGCTTGTGGACTACCAACTGCAACAGTTTTGAGCCAGATCTAACATGCCACCACTCTTCCACGCTGAAGCTGCAAGCGCAAGCAAAGCAATGAGTGGTTTGGCACTGCTGGTTTGACATCATTCTGAAATCAAAATGCCTTAACTGCCTTAACTGCTTTAACTCGGTTCGGGACATGTTCAGCCTGCAACCTGAGCGGTGTCGAAAACCCTATTATTATTTTCTTATAATCCGTTTTCGCTTACGCGGCTAGCTACGCATTTGTTACGCGGCTCAGTTTTTGGGTTACGCGGAGCCTTTTCCGTATTCGTTAGTTACGCGCTTGTTACGCGGGAATGTATGTGTGAAATAACATTCTAGTTACGCACAGCTTACGCCTCGTAAGGCACAAATGTCACTTACGCAGTGCTTACGCGACACTTACGCACTGCAAGGATTTAGTTACGCAAGCCTTTTCGGAGTTTCAGTCGTAGTTGACTGCAATACATGGAGGTTTTTGACGCAGCTCACCTGCCCCCCAACACACTCAACAGTACTTTCCATCTCACAACCACCAGCCAACGCACACGAATGCTAGATATTTTTGTCATCTCGATCTTTGTGTCACTCATGAAGTCAAGCGCGGCAGCTGTGGAACACGCCTAGTCAACGCATTGCTACTTCCTACCGCTGCTCTCACATGCTCTCATTCCGGTCATGGCGTGCCTAGGTGGCGTACTTCTGCACCCATTCACGGGCCGTGGCATCATGCTTGGCCCTGTCCTTGAGGTAGACTTGAGCAATCTCTGGCACTAGCGGATCATTGGGATTCGGGTCTGTCAGCAGGGATGAGATGGAGAGCAAGACCTTGGAGATAGTCAAAGCTGGGCTCCACTGATCCTTCAAGATGTCTAGGCAGATTGCCCCATTCGAATTCACGTTGCAGTGGTAGATCTTGGTAGTGAAGTGCACCTTGGGCGGCTTGAACGGGTAGTCGGACGGGAAGTTGATGTTCAAGAAGAAGACTCCACCCTGATATGCTGAATCTGGAGGGCCCATGATGGTGGCCTGCCAATTGAAATGATCATCTCCCACTGGTCCAGCAGAGCAATTCGCCGGCGGATCATTTCCCAGGTCCATCAACTCTTTCTGAATCCTCTTGAGCGCCATGGCTCAACTTCAATCCTTTGCGTTTCAAACGCTTGTGGGCTACCAACCTGCAATAGTTTTGAGCCAGATCTAACATGCCACCACATGCTGAAGCTGCAGTGCCAACTTTCCATGGCAGCCAGCTCAAGCTTGATGTGGTCGGGACCCGTTAGTGGCTAATGCAAAGTTCCATAGATCGCAAGTACCTTCTGCCCCCACTTCCCCAAAGCAGCTTCATCATGCGAATCAACATGATTGAAGGCCGAGGTTTGCCAAGCACTAAACCCCAGTATGACCCCGGCATGGCCCCAGTTACCCCAAGAACTACTTGAAAGGCGCCTCAGCAGCTCGTGCAGCTGCATCTGTTTCGCGGCATTGCTCCTGAAGTGTTGACTTTTCAGGCTAAGCAGTAGCAGGGGAGATGCAGTTCGAGGCTGAGGTGCCTACACCAAAAAACAACCTCTGGCTATTGATTGATTGTTAATCATTAAGGTTTATAAACCAACAACCTACCTCTTCTGCATGATATTCTCCACATTCTTCGACTTTTGGCCGAAATCACAAAATTCTTGGTGCGTTTCCGTTATGATCGATCAATCCCTGGAATGACACAGAAGTATTCCCGAAAAACACCGATGATAAGGCACCTACCAAGGCAGGTGACATCGTCCTCCACTCGCTGAAGTCTCAGAGTGACCTCCTCCGTCTGCGCACGCGCCTCCAACACCAGATGTCAAGGGGCAAAATGTTGTCATGTTGAAGTATCATCAAACATATAAGCATGATAATAGTTTTCAGATTAAAAATATAATGTATTTGTTCATTTTGAAATTGAAACATGAATCTGTATGTGTTTGTGTGTGTGTGAAAATGCCCAAAATTTTGATATTTGAACATATGTGTCAAGAACAAAGTGTCTCAATATGTGAAGATAAACATCGCTAACTAGATACTCTTACGTGGAACGGTGCTCAACCACAAATGTTTCGTAGAGTCTGATGGTGAATGGTTGCTGGCCAAAAAATGTCGTAATAACGAGGTGAACAGTGTCTCGGAGGTGGTCTTCTGGATGTAACTTGCAACCGGAAATTCGTCCAGCTGGGAGTACCAGCCTTCAAACTGTGGGCGGTCTGGTCACCCAAAATGTCTGATTAGGTAGCTTGAATGCTTGGACATCAAGATACAAACGTATCCCATCATGTCTTTGTATATCTCATCAGATTTCTTCTTTTATACTAAGTCATTCCTCAAAATAATGAAACATGACCAAATCGTGAGGCCACATGAGTCTGTTCACATATGGTGGTTTCTCAAAACCGGGGCCCCCTATTTCGAGAAACGCCCACATAAGGATACCCTGCCATTCTTGGATGCAGTGAGCTGCGCACCACCGGCTGCACGCACAGTTTCTTTCCATCAGTGGGTCCGGTCCCACAATGCTTTCACGTCGACCACGCAGGCCGGGATCCTGTGGGAAACAACCACGCCACAAGGACAGCACAACTAAAATAGCGCAGCGATGCTCATCAGGGAAGCAAGTCACTACCTCTTCTTTCATGATTGCTAAGCTTGCTACTGAGATGATTTGCTTTAAATGAATGGATAAGTAAACAAATAAACATAAATGTACACGCATTCATGGATTTCTTCATCTTATGCATTCGTGTTCGAAAAAGCCCTAGGCATCGATGAATCCAGCACCACTGCCACATCTCCACGTTGGCCTGCTTCAAACTTCACGGCGTCGCACAACTCTTCTCTTCATTTTCGGGTCCCTGAGCACAAGTCACATAGCACCACTCAGCTGGGGGCTCTGGGGGGCCGAGAGAACATCCTGGCTTCTCTACAAAAAGTTTCTGCATCCCAAGAGCGCCCTTTTTTGCTGATATCATTTTTCCATATTCTTCCTCTCATCTTCCTCTCTTTCCTTTAAGCTGAAGCATCTGAAGCTCATCTCATTCAGCCACAGAGATAGCAATGGGAATCACGAGCTTCCCAAGTGCGTCACTGGACGTGGATCGGCTTCGCGCTCTGACCTTGGCGGCCTGGCAATCAAAACAGATCTACGAAGTTAAGGTAGGAAGGGAATGGAAGGGGTAGAAGAGTTCAGATAGGAGAAGTCAAGATGTGTCAAGATGATGTCATAGGAGAAGTTCAAAAGCAAGTGATAGAATGGTGTGATGGTGATAGGGTTTGATCTGATAGGGTGATGTTTTAGAAGGGTTGCTACTGTAATGATGCTATGTTGGTGCTGATGGTATCAACTAATAATATTGATGGATAGTAGTTGGGTCTTGTGGTGTCAGTTGGTAACGGTTTATTGATGATACTGGGAAAGGAGAATCTCTCGTTATGGAAATGATGGCCAATGGTTCGGTGAGAATGGTTTATTGATGCCCAATAGATCTTCATCGTATGTTTGATTGATACTGATTGATAGTGGTTCATCAACAGCCATCATCATTGTCAACCTCTCTCTCTCTATCGCCATCCACGGGTTCGGCGAAACTGAAGGCGAGCAGGATTTTGAACCGTACTGGCCTATTTATGCTGATGGTGGTTGATTAATGGCTTTAATCAATAGTGATTTCTCGATGGTCATGATGGATGACAAAATTCAGAATCGCTGGTTAACGATTGAGAACCTGGTCTAGTGTGTAAAAGATTTACTGATTATAATTCAATGATGGTTGATGATGGTCTGTTAATGGTACGTGACAAAAGGTGATAACGGGTTCATAAAATACAATTGCTGTGTGCGTGTGTTTGCGTGGCGTTAGCTAGGTTTAAAGATGACGAATTGTTGGTGGTGGCTGGTTACGAAAAAGAAAATGTATGGTTACACAAATATGGTCAAGCGGCCGTAATTGCCTCGTGTACGGCCACAAATGGTGCTGGGCAGCCAGCCCATCACCAAATTAGTTCAAGATGTGCTGAGCGTCATAGCTGATCTCACATGTAAGTTGTAAGGACATGATGAGCAGGGCGACATATCTGGTTTTTGCAAGCGAGTAAACATGGCAACATACATGCGCGTGTACAAATATACCGGCTAAAAAATGTCATGACATATGGTGCGCATGCGATTGCATGCATACGTCATATGTGATCAAATAGCAGCTAACCATATTCAACAAAGAACACTGGCAATATCCACACAACATAGAGCAAGAGTTCTCAAACGCTAATTACACCACCGGCAGTTCCTGACAGTTTGTGATGATAGTGGCATTGCCGCCTCGGAGGCTTTTTCAGCTTGGTTTCGCTCTTCCTCTGCTTTCTTCACCTGACAAATCTCCCTCCAAATTCCTATCGTCCAAGCCGCAGAAAATATGATGCCAAAATCATGGCAAGTTTTCACCAAGCTTCGCCAATCATCCCATATATGCCCACATTTTCGCGCGGTTGCACCGCACCTGGACCCCCATCTCTTCCAGTTTCCGCTCCATTTCGTGGTGATCTCCTCGGGCATGGAAGGGCCTATGTGATTCATATCTGTTAGGATATTTCTAGGGCCTTCTTAGAGAAAGGTCCCTTTAATATATCTGTTGGGATGTTCATATCTGCTATGTGTTTATTTAAAGGACCTTGCTTTTAGAATGTATTATTCACTCATGTGATCAGAATATCTTTGAGGGTCCTATGTCATATCTTGAAGTGATCTTGTGGACGGTCCTTTTTTTCAGAAATCCTCAAGTGACTTGCTATTCTCTCCCCAATGAGTTGCTATTTCAAGCAATACATTTTCGAATCATCGGCAAATGAATACAGTCAATGAATATAACTCAGGAATACCAGCAACAGCATATACGCCAAGCCTCTTTTCACTACACCAAGCCTCTGCGAGGCCCTGTTTAACGAGCGCCAATGCAAGAAATCTAAAACCAGGCATAACCAAGCCATGTGTTGGACTTTTGTAGCCAAGTTATATGGATAGCACTGTTCCAAGAGCCATGATCTGCTTGACGCTGCTAGTGTGGAACGAGCAGGGTGGGGAGGAGCACACTTTCAGTGACAGACTCATGGTAGCTTGTCGATGCATACTGGATTCAATAATCATGCTTGAATTTGCTTATAACTATATTGATCTATATTATAGATACATATACATATACATATATGTCTGCATGGGCTAAATGCCAAAATTGCCAGACACCATCTGCATCCATCTGCACCAAGCGTCGCTTCAACTTCTTGTAGTGCTTCTCGGCATCTGACCGACTTTCGGCCGCGCGTTTGGCAGCTGCTTCACCCGAAGAGATGCGATTCTTCAGGGCCTGCCCCAGGGACCCCCCCATGAACTTCCAAGGATTCCCTCAAGGCTTAAGGTATCGGAAACATAGGGAAGAACGGCTTAAGTGTCTGCTGTTTTTTCCGCGAGCCGACGTCTAATCCAAGGGAAGATCCTCCATGGTCTTCAAATCACGGGCATGTGTGAAATATTTTTTGTCGATGACTCCGTCAATGCCGGGGCTCAAAAGCACTTGATTTGCGCTCAAGTAGAAAGGCACTTTGTCTCGGACGGCTTTCTCCAAGTCGATCCAAATGGCAATCTCACAATCGTAACGCATACCAGAGATGACTCGTTTGTCACCTGGGTTGAAGGACGAAAAGTGCACGTGATTGCGGAAAGTTTGTCCTTGACGACCACCAGCTAATAGGCCTTTCTTTTTGATGCTCTCAAAATGTTTCCGGTACGTCCCATGCACACAGCAGTCGGGCAAGTTCTCCGGGTCCACATTCTGCAGTAGATGGTTGTCCTCCACGACTTTCATTGAATGTCCTTGCACTGCTCTGATCATCATCTGTCCATCCTTCCCTTTCAGTTCAAAGCGTTTCTTGTCATTTCCCGCAACGATTTTTTCAATATCAACCTGGCTTGTTTTCAAACTCGCCAGCCACGGACATGCCAAAACCTGGTGCAAGAAGCAGAATCCGTCGGGTTGGACGTCGATGTCAAACTCCAGAGCTCGATGGCGTAAGATCTGCGACAGCGTCTTGGAGATCTTCAACTCGCGGCCGTGCCCCGACTTTTGTGCAGTCGCAGGCGGCTTCGCGTGTGGCTTTGCAGCGGGCTCAGTTGGCTCATGCGCAGCTGGCTCAGCTAGCTCAGTCGGCTGATCCGTTGGGAAACTCAGCAGAAGAGGCCTGGTTTGCACGACATCCAAACCAAGTTGGGCTAAGTAGTCGAGCTCCATGGCACTGCCACTGTATTGATCCACCTGTGCTGATTAGTTTCTGAATGAGACTCTGTTAGTTAAAACTCAGACTTCAGAAAACTTTTGAACAGAGTTAGCAGTTGCGGCTGTGAAAAATTGTTGAGGTTTAGAGTAGCGGCCTGCAATCAGACACAAGACTCACAGGAACACCATTTGGATACGCAAGCAGCGTAAGCATATTTTGATTGCAGCTGTGAATGATGAGTTGGAGAGATATGGAGAGATCATGGCAGTGGTGCTATGATACAATTCCGTGACCAAGAATGGAAAAGCATGCTGGAACCAAAACACGCGGGCTGAAAAATCTGAAAGGTAATGAGATCTCAGGCACTACCTCTTGCAATACAAACTCGCAAAGATTGAAACAAGTTCCATCAGCAAGCAAGTTGCGTGGCATCAAGATGCATCATGAGTACCTCACGATATCTCACGAATAGGGCGCCTTGCTGCTACTAGTCAACCAGCATATCTACGAGAAAAAAGCCGTAAAACCCCCATCAATGAGTGTTCAAAAGCCATGTTCCATTTCCAAGTGATCATTCACAATGGATAGTTTATGGATATTCATTGAACTTCATGAGGTTCTGAAGCTTCATGAGCTTCTGGCAGTTTTCTTGGACATCTTCCGGTCACCATCCGAGGTCCCGCCTTGAATTCACACGCGGCATCTTCAGCAGCTCGCTCTGCTGCCTGTCGCTCCAGCAAGGCTGTGTCCACCTGAGCCTCGACGCTCCAGGGCGCTTTTGGGCAAGACCAATCACTGGTAAAATGATGGTTCATAATGATCATCACTACTGCAAATCAGCAGTTGATGGCAGTTGATGGCAATGGTTAGTAATGATCACTTAGTCGTTGATGGTTGATTCTAGCTCAAAAATCTTGGTTGATCATGAGAAAATGGTCCATTAGCAGAATGGATGATTTTGGCTCGCTAGAATGATGGCAAATCCTGATGGCCATCATGAATCCATCATGATACAGTTGTACGCAATAGTTCGTCGGACTTGTCACTTCTCACAGCACATGGGTGACAACTCCCCTCAATCTGGCAACAAAAAGCAAACCGAAAACCACAAGAAACTTGGAGCAATTCAATTTTAGTTTTCCTGTGCATCCCTTTTTGCAACATACCTTTCGACAAGAATTCTTAGTTTCCAATGACAAGCCAACTGCATCCCTCTGGATCCAACAGCACTTCTCATGCCTTGGCTTTGGCGATGCCTTTGTCCTTGCTGCCTTCATTTGATCTTTCCTGGTGGCTGCCATCGCTGCTGCAAGTGTCGGCGATTTCTCACCATGACGACCATCCATGACCCAAGCGCCATCAAGTGCCCGATCTTTCGACTTTTTGAACCATGACTTGGTCATTTCATCTCAAAAAATATGCGCATTTCTGTCTCGGGCATTTAAGCTTGAAATGATCCTGAAGCAATGAAGCTTCCAAGCTTACGCAACTAGACATCTCCATGCTCATGAAGTTTGCTGCCAAACTTCTGCAAAAAACTGAAGTCGTGATGTTGTTAATCAGAGTGGCTGAGCCTTTGAGCCTTTTTTTGGGGTGTGGAAGCCCTCGGGATTCCGTGCCATCAGCATTAGTTTGTTTAGTTGTTCATTGGGTGGGTGGTTAGTTTCCCCATCCCATGAAACATTAATCAACCCACCTTCCCAGATACCAGGGTGAAATTCAAACCTGATCGAAATCACAAACTATTAGGTGCGTAACCATTGTTGGTTGTTATCCCCTATTAACCACGATAATTCCTGATAAAACATGCGTGAAAAGACCAACTGGTCATGATTGTTAACTATTAGTACCCATTTTCACCTGTTCTCAATCATCAACCATTAGCCATCATTAGCCAGCAACCATTATCATTGCTTATCTGTGACAGCCACAATTAACCAGTCAACCAGTCATAATGACCATAATTAACCAGCAACCATCAACAGTCATAGTTGTTTGTGACTAACCACGTGTTAATCAACATTAAGAACCATAATGAACCAAGTATCAATAACCATTAATCCTCATTAACCAACAGCCATTATAATCATTAACCAGTGGCTCATCATGAACTAGAATTGTATAATCATCAAGACTCAACAACCATCAACCAATTGTTATCCTCATTAATGAAAATCAATTGATTATATCACTTAGTTAACTGGCGTATCATTGACCATCAACCATTGATGTTTAATCATTTGCCAACCCACAAACTAATAATCACCGATCATTATTAATGGTTGGTTGGACCATCATTGAATCAATTAACTTATCATCAACCATCATCAACTAGTGGTAATAACCATATCATTGAATGATAGCCATATCATTGAATCAAACCAATTATTAACCATTAACCAATTATTGTCATCATTCAATGATGGTCCAACTAACCATTAATATCAACCATATCATAGCCATTAACCAGTCAACTAATTGTTATTCCTTTGTTATTCACCGGTGACCTCGGCCCGCCGCAGAAAGGCGCCTTGGCTTTCTTCTCGGCAGCCTGTCGTCCCTTCGTAGCCTAGGAACGCCAGCGGGGTGGGTTCAGCCGTTCACCACCCCCAAGGTGACCGTAACAGCCACCATGGCCACCTGGTAGATCTTATAAACCTCAAACGGCTGGTGATTATCAATCCCAAATTCTTAGATTTTCTCTGTATGGATCTAACGTTACAATACTGGTTGCAGCACCGGTTGCATATTGTTGGCAAGCAGTGTGGTGGTTGCAAAGCAACGGTTACAACACTGGTTGTTCGGTTCGTTTCATGGAGCGACTGTTAGACAGGATTTGGTGGTTGTGGTAAACCCATCTTTACTTGGCAATGAACCTCATTGCTGGTGAATGTCAAACTTGAACAATAAGGAATCCTAAGTAAGAAAAAGCAAGAAGAAACAGCTAGGCTTGGTTCAAGTTGCCTCATGTTGGTTCCACTGGTGAAGCAAAGGCCTGCTGTATCCATGATCACACGCAACCCGGGGCCCCGGTGCAGAACCTGCTCTGCTGCTTCTTCGTAATCCTTGACCTCCTTCTGCGCAGCCTGGAGAAACCAGTTACTTGGTGCTTCATCATTCCCTAAAAGAGAAAACAGGGAGACTTATAGGAGTACGGGAGAAATAGCTAGGAGAAATGGCTAGGAGAAATAGCTAGGAGAAGTAGCAAGGAGAAGTAACTGGGAGAGTTCAGGGAATTTCGCTGTGAAGAATCCAAGTCGCAATACAAACCTTGCGAGTCGAACCGCCGCCAAAGGCCGTGACCTTTTTGCCATCGCTTGGCGAGGCGAATTCAGAGCGAGACGTTTGAAGCAGCGGCGTGTCACCTCGCACTGCACTTATCCCAGGGAATGGCTTGCTGCATAAAGAGCCGCCCAACCTTCCAAGATTTCCATGGACTTGTCTCCAAATGGCAGGAATTTGTGTCTCTTCAGCTGTTTGTTCAGGCTGCCTGTCTTGATGCTCACCTGCAGGGCCCTGGGATGCACACAGCCCACGCGTCGAAGTTTGTGCACTACTTGCTGCTGATCCTTCAGGTCCCATCCTGTCTTCGGGGCCAAGTACCTCATGCCGTTCCACTTGGGGCCGGTGGCTGGAGAACCACATCACCTCTGCCACCGCATACGATGAGAAATGAATTTGTTTGTTGAGTTTATTGTTCGCATGCACATGTTCACCATGTGAGAAACACATATTCCGTACGTTATGTTTCAAAATCCCTCGTTACCCCGGCATGAAGCCAATACGATGGTTGTTACTCTCGTCGATACAAATCACGCTCCTTTGGGGCTTGGTGGCTTAGTGACTAGGTGGCTTGTCTGGCAGGGGGTGGTTGGCCCTGTGTGCCCAAGGTGCTTGACAGTCTTGCAGAGCTCGTCTTGTTCAAAAGCAAAGTCAGTCAGGACTTTCATCTCATCCTCATCGAAAGGTTCCACACCAATCCTGGTTGGGTGTTTCAAGCCCTTTGAAAATTACGCGCCAGTCCACCAACTAAAAAACTAAATCATTGAATACTGTAGGGAATATTTAAAAAGATGTGAATGAAACCGCCAACGAGAATCTTTTCCAAATATTTTTCCACTTGGCCTTCGGTGAAGCCATGGACGTACCAAGTCTCGGTGTAGAAATTTCCACGGAACAAATGGTCCAAGACCTGCTTTGCTTTCTCTTCATCCCAACCAGCCTTTGCAGCGACCTAAGGCGTTGCAGGAGGCAGATGCGCATCATGAAACAGAATTTCTGAACCAAGAAAAATCTTAGGTCAAAGAATATGATAGGTAGAAATGAGTAAACTCAATTTTTAATAGAATCATTTGTAAAAACCCTGGACCACTGAAAACAGTTTTGGTCACGCTCACCTGATCAAAAAGAGGCTTGAACTCAGCCAAATCTTTCTCCTTCTGTCTCTTTTCTTCCTCCTCAGCTGCCGCTATCAATGCCTCCATTTGAGAAACTCGTTCCTTGAAACGCTCATTGGCAGCCAGTTCATTTTCCTTCCTCTGCAAAATGCTTTTCATCTCCTCTCTCCAAGTTCGAATACGCTGATAAATCCGATCCACACCAGCTTCAGGAGAGGCTGCGGGATACCAGAGAATCTGTATCGCAATCAGCGGGTTCTTGCTCTTCTCCATGATTTCTTTGGCCATGGGCAAAATCTCAAACAACTTCTCCTCAGGGATGTCCTGCTTGTCAAACCACATGTCTCTGTCACCCCAGAGATCGGCACGGTCGCCTACAGCCACACGGATGGCATCAGATGTGATGGTCAAAATGTCCACATGATTGGATTCACAGAATGGGACTGCATTCGCCCACGTGTCTTCCCAATTGAAATCCTCTTTTTGGATCTTGTGCTCTCGGAGATATGTATGAACTTTCTCCTTCAAATCATCGTAATAGGCCTCGTGCATGGCCATGAGGCTGGCAGTGTAGATCACATCCTCGCGCAAGTCTTCACGATCCTTCTTGCTGCCTTTGAATAGGAAATCCACAAACTCCCGGATTTGCAGCTTGCCATCCTTGTTGTAGTCACACTGCTTCATGAGGGACTCAATGGTTTCATCGTCCCAATCGGAGAGTTTTTTCATCAATGATACAACCTCATCTTTACTCAGCACGCCATTTCCATCAGCATCGGCTGCCAAGAAAATCTCTTTCACCCGCTGGGCACCCGCGGTGATTGACATTGAAACGGTCAGAGGGCTCCTTGTGACATAACCCTTAGGGTATCCTTGAGCCACACTGAAACTCAACGTGAGCCACACTGAAACTCAACGTGAACAGCCTCTGCACTGCACCATTCATTGCCGAATCGCACCTCTCATGAAGCAGCAATCGTTACGTCAAAGCATCATGAATCATATCATATCAACTATCCTCCTCCATCAACCATTCTTTTCGCAGAATTTCTATGAATTTGTCACCAACCCTGGGATCCATCCACAGCCCTGGATCCCTTCACCCATGGACCACCACCGCAACCGCTCCTCGTGAGCTCTCTCCACTTCCGCCAGTGACTCGCTGGAGTCCTTCTTCTCCTGGGACCGGGGAGACACGGGGAGATCCGCCCGGAGATCCCCACAGGCAGCCCTGGCAGACAACGTACAGGGGTGCAACAGGACCCTGCTATGCTTGGGCCCAGTAGGTTCCTTGTGAGCACAGCCTTGCGGCCAAAAACAGAAGCCAAACGCTTCAACACATCAAAGTACTTGGCTTTACTTGGCTTTACTCCTTTGCCACGCAAGAAATCAACCGATGAACCACCTGAGCGATCGATCAGTCTGAAGTCTTCGTTTGTCTTGCTGCTTTTGCCAAGAATCTGCTGCAATCTTGGAGGCCTTTTTCTCCATGTTCCGTGCTTGTTGGAAGGCTGTCTTCTCGGCAGCATCCTCGACCAGGTTTTGTTCAAAGGCACATCAAACGGTTGCACATCCTCCCTTTATAAAACCTGAAAGTTGTACGACAACCTGCCTGTAACACTGTTCGGTTCGCGGGACCCCGGTGATCGATGTGAAGGAAGAAGTCACCACGGAGGACCGAGGATAAAACGTGATGGCATGCCATAACAATCCATCATGATCATATATTTGTTGCCAAACTTGTCAAGGCGTGTTGATCATATGCAACCTTGATGAGGATCAGCAGCACAAACACAAAGACACTTGCATCGAATTGTTGATCGTTCGTCACGAATTCATTTGCCAGGAATGCTTTCATCCAACTTCTCAACTGTTGGTCCTTCAGGTTGACCATCAGGTCCAATGCTTCTTTCTCTTGCCGAACCTCGTCCTGTTGCAGCCCTTTGTGGTCCCACAACTCGCTAAAACGATCCTTTCACATCTCTGAGGAATCGAGGCTTGAAATCGCATGGGTTTTTGAATGTCTATATAACCAATGGTTGACCATAATGGCTGACCATAGTCACAACCCATGGCATCCCGGGTGTCTTGGGAGCCCCAGTTGCGCTGGATGAAGCCCGGGTGTCTTGGGAGCAGCACCAGCTGGAGCTTCAGCTTGGTGATCTGGGCATTGAGTTCCTCCCACGGCTTGGAAGACGAGCTGCTGTGCGTGTCCCAAGTGGCAACCAGGGGTGCCATGGGTGACAGCTATGGTTGGTTTATTATGGTAGCAGATAGGACCACCATGAAAGTGGGAAATAGAATGGGTGACGTCAAACTATGGCAATAGGTTCTTTCATGGGCGTTTTTTCAAAACAAGGGACCCCAAAGCTATGGTTGCTTTATAAACGATTATATAGTAACTTTAACTAGATGTTTTTGGGCGCTACCCTGCTTTGGAGAAACCACCATATGGTGAATAGTCACTCCTCACCAAACCCGCCGTCATGAGCAAGGCCTCCTATTTTCAGTAGTAGGAGCATTGAGCACTGCGAAATTTTAAACCGAAAAATCTGGATTGCGGGAAATTCTCTCTGACAAATTTTGCTTCAAGTGATTTTCATTAACATCCCTTCGTCAAAACCAAAACATTGGCATAATGTGAACAGTTGCCCGACGGTAGTGGTAGTACTGGTGATGATGGTTTTGTTGGTTAATCAGGGAACTCTTGACGAAGTTCTGTCGGATGGGCATCGCCTTCACATGTTTTTTCCAGTTTCCCTCATAGTAAACGCAGAACAGCAGATCTAGTCCGGGAATCATAGCAACAAAACCACCCCTGGCCCATCCATTTGACATAACATCAATTGATCGATTCTTCCATCATCGCCACCGTTCAGAAAAGCAATTGAAAAGCAGGAGCCAGCAAGGGATCATTCCAAAGCTGATGTGTCCTAGGCTTGGGAACCTCCCCGAACTTTCATCCTGACTGGGGAATATCCATGGACCGCCATCCCAGTGCCCACCCATTTCGCAAACGGTAGGCCTTCTCCTCTTCCACCTTGGCGGCCTTCTTCTTCCTGGTGAAATCATGTGAACAAGCCAAACAAAAACAGAAAAACCATCAACCAACCGCCATTAAAACCATTATTAACAAAGCTGATTGCCTAAAAAATGCCACTTGTCAAGCTAATCTTCATTGCCTCAACTTGTGCCTGGAAGGCATCCCATGGCATCCCCCTTTCCTCTCTGTCAATTCTCGGGGCGCCACAAAAACACTGACATGAACCACCCACTTCCAGCTGCGACTACTGAGGTTTCATGCCTGACAAGGGGATCAGGCAACTGACTTTGTCAATTGCGAACCTCGAAAAATAAAGGTAGCCAGATATCTATATTCTGACGTATTTGATGGTAAGTGTTACAAGCTATTAATTGACCAAACAGCCGCTGGTTTAATCGCGGGATCTTCCATTCTACCCATCGTTGACCATTACTAACCACTCATTAGCCATTAACCATGATTTAAGCAGCCGTTTAGCATCAACCTACCACCAACATTATTCGTGGTTGCAATTCAGTCACCAGCACTGTTGGCATTAGCCATCGTTTAAAACTACAAAAGATGGTAAAGGATTAACCACTGCTAAACCGATGGTTCATTCATGTTCATTCAGTGATTGTCTGCGAAACTCGTCAATAAGCAGCCATCAGTAGCATTGTCCATGGAACCCATCAACCAGCAGTCATTCAGCCTCGTTAACCCCCATGCACTACATGAAACATCATAAAGCACCCTCCAACAACCCGATGATGGTGACCGGTGCCTGGTGGCGGGGCGGAGTTGGCTACAGAAAAGTCACCCAACCGCTTTTTTTAGGGTGCCGCAGATTAAAGCCTTCGGTGTTGGCGCCAACAGAAAAGTTACACGGCGAGTGCACGTCAGAAGAGACACTCGATGCCAAGTCGCTGCAGCTTCTCGCACTCGGCTTTGTAGGACATGGCCTTGGCCATTTCTGCAGCGGAGTCCTGGGCATGTGAGGCGGCTCATCACTCCTTAGTGATGGTTGGTTATGTTATGTGTTACTATATTAGGTTATATTAGCTATGACTAGTGTTGACTACTAGTGTGTACTATCTTCATGGTTGATTACCAGTTAACTAGCACTAGTGTCATTATGTTGACTAGTGAGCATAAAGTTCATCAATGGTGATTACTACTGTGAACATGTGTTAACTATTCTGTTTCCCGTTCAATTCAGTAGGGTTCATACTGAGAGACTAAATGGAACCATCACTAGTGTTGCTATGTTCATGATTTTGTTCAATAATACTTCTCTTTTTGGTCAATACTACCCAATGGCTCATAACACCAAATAGATCCTTCATGATGGCTGATGATGGTTAATGCAGGGGCGTTGCGGATCTATACATCTAGCATTTCAGCATTGCACAGATGCGCTCCCGGCGTTCCCGGTCTCCTCGTAAGCGGCTCTGGACGCCTTCTCTTTCTCGTGCACCAATTTGTGGAGAGCCTCGGCGTGTCTGAGTCAAGGCACTGCAGGCAGAGCTGCTGCGCATTGCTGCGCGCCGCGCCTCCATTTCTACAGCTGCCAACTCCATCTTTGTCTTGGCCAGCTTGGCCTTCAACGCGGAGGGTGCCATTGTGGCGACTTGTTGCTGCTCCGACGAACAAAAGGAGTCAAATGTTTTACGGATGTGCCTATCACTGGCGACAATCTAATGCCGATGATGATTCTGATGCGGTCAGTGATGGATAATGGATAAGAATGTTCAGAAAAATCCTCAACCATCATTATTCAAAACACAAGATAGTTCTGATCGGTGATCCTTAGTTCATCCTATCACTTACAGTCCATATACTGTAAAAGAATCTATTGTACAAGAATTTGAGGGGCTCGATATGTTTCCGTCCTTATATGTGTGTATGCATCTTCCCCCTGCTCAATTAAGAATTTGAGGGACCCTCATTTCGGGGATTAAATTCTTAAAAACAATGGTCTAGTCATTACTGGCGGTGCAGTTGGTCCCAGAACCAATGGATTTTGCACCTGGCAGGCCCTCGAGCATGAAATAAGGCTTAAACAACACAGGCAGGCCTCAGGGTACCTGGGGGGAGTTGAGCCCCCAACCACCAGAAAATCAAAAAAAAACTTTTCAGGCCGCGATTTTTTTTTTTGATTTTCCACCCTTCAAAAATTAACTAGCCCCAAAAAGCCGTCCCAGGTCCCAGAACCCGTGGATTTTGCACCTGGCAAGCCCTCGAGCATGAAATAAGGCTTAAACAACGCAGGCAGGCCTCAGGGTACCTGGGGGGAGTTGAGCCCCCAACCACCAAAAAATCAAAAAAAAACTTTTCAGGCCGCGAATTTTTTTTTTTGATTTTCCCCCCTCAAAAATTAACTAGCCCCAAAAAGCCGTCCCAGGTCCCAGAGCCAATGGATTTTCATGATGGTCACCGCCGTTTACATAAACAAGAATCTGCTAAGGCAGGCAGGCCTCAGGGTACCTGGGGGGAGTTGAGCCCCCAACCACCAGAAAAACAAAAAAAACTTTTCAGGCTCCGAAAAGTTTTTTTTAAAATTCTCCACCCTTCAAAAATTAACTAGCCCCAAAAAGCCGTCCCAGGTCCCAGAGCCAATGGATTTTCATGATGGTCACCGCCGTTTACATAAACAAGAATCTGCTAAGAATTTAAGGGACCCTCAACACATGATGTTGCAAAATCCAGCGCCATTGAATTTAAGAATCTGAGGGACCCTGGGCAAAAAAATGGAATTCTTGTACAGCACATGCACTGTATTAACTATTATTAATCACCCTACTAATCATTGTTCAACCCTCAACACCTGAACATGTCATGGTAACGACCATGGTGATCACCATGGCAGCCGGGGCATGGTGATGGCTCCTTCTCCGCGGACTGTCGTTCGGCCGTGGCCATGGTCTGCACAACTTTGGACGCCGCATCCTGGCTGCCAGGTAGCCACTGCGGCCAAGGGCCAGGCTTCAAGCGAGCCACCCGTGGTTGATTCATAGGCTGTATCCCCTGGTCGCCAACTGGTTTCCCATGAAAAAAAGGCTACTTGCAAGTAATCCACTTGTGGTTTATGAATCCGAGTCCAAATAAAATTGATTTAGAAGTGCTGGGTAAGCCTGATGAAGCTATGGGTGCGTCACTGGCACCTTGTCTCCATATTTGCGTTCGAAGGCCTTCTCCTGACAACAAATCTGCCGCACTTGCACCGCCAGGGTGGGGGTGCCGTGGTTTTCTCAACTGGGGATACTTCTTTCAATGGTTTCCTTAGCTTTCCCGACCAAAAAATGGTGCTTCAATGGATTTGGGAAATCACCAAGGTATTGGATTTGGGATGGCAAGACCTCCCGTGGAATTCGTGGATTTCCTCTGCAGCGAAGTTCTCGTTGGCGTCAATTTCCCTCACGATGGCTTTGGACGCTTTGCGCTCGCACTCTTTCAACTTGGCTTCTGCCTGGGAGAGGCTCTACTCAATAAGTGACTCATAGAGTGGCATCCGATGGAACTCAAGAAGTGACTCTGAAACTATGTTGGAGTTGAACCCTTAAGATCTGTTAGGTTCTCTCCTCAATTTTCGCTGATTAACGTTAAGTGACTCTTAAGTTGATGGTTGGATGATGGATCTTCTCAGCCCAACCTTGTCGAGACTGTTGGAGGATTTCAAGTCGTCAACCTTTTCCCAGGCGGCTTTTTCTGCATCCTCCTGCGCCATCGTTGGAGCCGCATGTCACACCTTTCCACACCAACCGACCCAATCCAAAAGCTTTGCACATGGATGAACACATTTACTGACTTTGATAATGTCGGACCACAAAAATTCTGACCAAACACCAATGAAACCACAGTCTCCCAAGACTGCCTTTTCACTAACCTTCCGTTCAGCGGTTTTGAGCTCGAAGGCCATCCTAAGTCGGCAGAAGCAGGGGTTGGCATGCTTTGAAAATATCAACCACCGGTCACGATCTTCCAAAAGCTTATCATGCCAGTCCCCTGTGCACATGGATGCCAGGGTATGCTGCGAGCAGGAAGCTTCTGAAAATTCGCTTGTTCTTTCTCGTACTTCAAATGCCTTGGCTCGCTCCAGCTTGGCTCCCCATGTTTCCCACAACCTCACTGCTGCACCAGCCATGAGCACGCGGCTTTAACATCTCGGCCAAGTCTGCTCACCAATGGTAACTGGTTCACAACCACTATCACCAAGCATTCTCATCATCGTTATTCACCATGATCACTGGTTAACAACTGGTGAATCACTGAAAGTTCAAAAATATCTTCTTAATCACTGGTCAAGACAAAAACAACAACTTATTGCAATGGCAAGGAATTGCTTAACACTGAGTAGGAATCTTTGCTTAATCTGTATTGGTAACATTGATTAAGCAATATGCTAATCACTGCGTAAACGTGGTTCATCACTGATCAATAATACCCGGTTGATCACTGGTGAATCACTGGTTAATCACTGGTCAATTGCTAATCACCGAGTAGGCATGATTGGTAACGACTGCAAGCATGACAACTTGCGAATCACTTCACTGCCAAGGCACAGGGATCTCCAAGCCGCTGCCTGGCGCTGGCGTAGCTCGGAGCCGAGAAGGGAGATCAACAGGGGGTGAATGGTAGGTCCGTCTTAGATGCCGGTTAACCATGGTTGGTATCATGGGAAAATGGTGGCTAACCATGGTTAATCATATGAAAATGGTGGCTAATGATGGTTAGTCATAGGAAAATGGTGGCTAATCATGGGTAATCATAGCAGAATGATGGCTATCTGATATAGAAACACGATGGTTCACCATGATTGATGATAGAAACTAATAGGCAACAAATAATGGCTGATGATGGTTAGCAACCGTGGATCTAGCAGTTGATCAACCACCCCCAGTTTAGAGACATCATAAACTTTGGGAGATAACATCGTATGTATGTAACTTGTGTAACTCTCTAAGCCCATCATGTGATTATAGAGATTATAATGTAAGGATGTATCATGATTCATTAAAATGTCACGTATTCATGAGTCGGATAGCATCGGTAGGGATAAGAAAGCCAATATATCAGTCACTATCAATAAACCAATCTGAACTATCAATTTGGCATATGAAGTGATAAGTGTTGGCCTATAGCGAATGACGCTTGATCGATAGATGTTGCGTACTACCGTATCCAAACAACCGCCCCATTGCACCAAAAAAATGGGGCAGACGGGGCAGAAGCTACAGCCACCGGGGACCAACCCATGATCAACATAGGAACATAGCAGTTGCTACCCGCGTTGCTGCGCTTCACTGCGGGAAACGATGCCGTGAAACTGTGGATATCTGCCGGTCCCAGTGGACCACTTCATGGCCTTGTGCTTGGCATATTTCTCCGCTGTGGACCTTTCGACTCGTCGCTTTTCAGCATCCTGGCGCACAACGGAAGAGTACAAAAAGCGAGAAAACTGCACACCAGGTGACAATCTATCAACATCAGTGGTGACAATCTCCTCCTTTTTCTCTTTGGATTCTTTCTCCTTCTCCTTGTCCTTCTTCTCCTTTTCCTTTTCCTTTTCCTTCTCCTTCTCCTTCTGCTCCTCTTTCTCCTTGGTTTCCTTGGTTTCCTTGGACGCTCCTGGGCATGCTGGCAAAGTTGCAAAGAAACTTAATGAAACTTTGATGGTCTTAAAGTTGTGACCTGTCAGCTGCAACCCTGGATGAATGAATGCAAGGAGTTTTGGGTACTTGACGTTGAACTTAAACCGAACCCAAGCGGGCGCATTACACAATTTTGATCGGTTTCAGCTTCACATGACTGCACTTTCCAAAGCCTACTGGCTTGACGATATTTCTGTCACTGTTGGAGCGCCTTGATCTTTGGATTCTGAAGACTTTGCTTCAGTTCTCAGCAGGGAGTCGATGCAAAGCAGCAACCGATGGAATGATGTTGAGGGAGTGCTGTCATGTGTTGTCCCTTGACGTTTTCTCACTGCTGAGATCCCATGCTTGGATGCTTCGGAGCCTTTCTCTTGGTCCTTCTCCTTGCAAGCTCCAGATCCAACCCTACTGCTCTCCACATGCATCATCTTACCCTCCAAACATCGTAGTCTAAGCATGTGTAAGCTATGAAACAGATTTTCAACACAGAACTATCACAGAACTGTGGCTGTTCATCTCAGCCGCTTCCCAATCGCCTCAACGGACTTCTTGAGATCTCGCCATTGGCTTAAACTGCCCCACTGAGGCTTCACAGCCTTGACCCAACAACTGATCAAACTTCAAACATCTGGGGCTGCTCTGCCGGGCCTCGGCCTTACCTTCCTTGCCTTCCTTGCCTTCCTTGCTTTCCTCTCCATTCTTTGGCTTCTCTGAGCCTGTCTCCTGATGGAAGGTGCTCTTTGTTATATAAAACAAGCTTGAGCCAACACTCGGCTGCCAAGCTGTCCTGTGATTTTTCAGCATCTTTCACATCGCTCGATTCCTTGGTTTTGTCATCTGCCTTCTCGGCCTTCTCCGAAGGCTCCGCAACTTTCTGCGCTTTCTCCTTTCCTTCTGAAGTGTCGATCTTGGAGTCCTTTTCTTTCTCCTTCGGAGTTTCCTTCTCCTTCTTTTCCTCCTTTTCTTCCTTCGATGTTTTTTCTTTCTCTTGGGATCCCGTGGAATCCTTGGCATTCGAAGACTTTTCGGTCTCACCTTTCTCGGTGCTTTCCTTTTTTGACGCCTTTTCCGGTCTCTCGTCCTTTAAAATTCCCTCACTCTTCGGCGCTGGCCTTACCACAGAACGGCACTGTAGGCAGATCCGAACACCAAACCAACCATTTTCATCTGCAGGTTTCAACTAACTTTCGACATGTCTTTGGTTTTAATGTCCATGTGAAGCAACCATGTATGTTGAATGTTGTAAGGTATAGAAATGGCATTGAAGTTTCATGCCTCTGTCATGCCAAACACCTCAACCAACCCGGATTCTTGTTGCGAGACGTCAGTTCCTGACAGACCTTTCATGATGACATTTTCCACGTGTTCTCACAGTTCTCTGCATATTGCCGACCTGACAACCATTCCAGACCACCAGAAATACAACAATGGAATGGTTGTTTTACATGTTCATGTTGTCTTCCCTTGTTGGTGATGATTGGATGCATCGAAAAATGGTTGCTGGGAGGAGCATCGAAAAATGAGGTACCATTCTTACCTCAGGATGCCCGGTTTCCAACATGTTCCAACCGTTGCTCCTTGGGCAACCGTTTCAAGTCCAGTTGCCGTTTGCTGGCTGAAGATGATGCCGCCCTGGACCAGGAGGTGTTTCCAACGATTGCATCGAAAGGATGACATGGCATGGCATGGCATGGCATGAAGATTCAGATTCGTTTCCACATGCTGCGGATTTCTTGAAGTTCCCACACTTCACCCAAGTAACCTTGATGAGAAAATTGCTACTGAACCGAATGCCTCCGTTGAGATGGGCAGTTTGCCATGTTTTTCTACGCGTTCTTGTGCTGGGCAGTAGTGACTTGGTGAACATCCGGGTGTTGCCCATCAATGGGTAGGCCTAAACCATTGAAAAATTGAAGATTTTGTGCCGCAGCATCCGACAGTTTTGGCCTCCAAGTGGGAAAACCGAAATTGTTGACAGTAAAACTATCAATTTCAGGGATCCATTCATGCACATTCAATCCCTTTACCCCATTTGAACCTCCTAATCTTTAAAGGTCAATTTTCGAACCACGACATTTCCAGCATCACGCTGCCTTTCTTCTTCTCTCCTCGTGTCCCTGGACTTCAGCTCCACGGGTTTGGACTCCTCACCGTGGAACCCACAGAAGGCAGCGGCAACGGCCACGGTGGTGCGCGGCTACAGCGAGCTCTGAGCTTCGAGCCCTTGGAGGTTGGTAGGGCGCTACGCGTGCCCACGAGAACGAACGCCGCCCCCGGTCCTGTGCAGAGAAAAGGGGACCATGGCATGGTAGATCCATGGAGGTCCGTAGAGGAATCATGTCACAGCTCAAATCCACAGAATTTCACGTGTCTTTGCAACCCAATCTGTGGATCTCGTGAAAATTCACACTTCAATTTAACTAAACTAAACTGGTTGAGATCTCTCTTTGAATGTGTCTCGTGTCGCTGGGCTGAAGGCCTTGGCAATCCAAACGATGGAGTCGGGTGCAGCGTGAACAACTCCCGCTTCAAGCTGGAGCTTGAAACCTCAGAGTTCCCCAAGGGCACCCTCCACGTCCCTCCGGTAGCTTTCTCAGGCTTTTCCCGCTTTGATGCAGAAGAAGAATCACCAGGGCTGATTTACGAAGTATCGGCAGGATTGGGCCACGGCAGATGATTTTTTTGTCATTAAAATACTTTCTTCTTGAAGAATAGTCAATTGATCAATCAGTGCCCAAGTATCTACATTTGATGGTGGCTCAACTAGAAATCGCTGACGGCGATTCATGAGTGCGCAAGGATCTGTTGCCCATTGTTCTGCTACCGGGGCTCCAATGAACCTATATGTTGTACAAAGCCTTTACCATCGTCATGGCTAGTTCTGTGCGGGGATATCATTTTCTTGGCATTACCGCATCAGTAATGATACTAAAAAATTACGACCAAACCGAATCAGGCAAAAACTTGCTTCAAGACTAGCAATGGCATGAGCATCAGTACTATGTAGCAGTTACTCTACATGACCACGAAGTAGACAAAATCTGAAATTGGACCATCCCAAAGTGGCAACTGACTAAAATATGGGACATGGAGATTTTCTATCTACTCCAATACTTTGATGATGGTTGGAAGGACTGGGACTACTCATGATGTTCATGATGGGGATAGTCCCATCATATCCCATCATAAAGTGATTATGAGTATAGTCGTTGAGCATATCATCATCTTCCCCCCCAGATAAATGCTGTGCTGAGGAACTTTTTCCCCAGACCACAATCTCCGAGTTGTCGCGGCCGGTTTCGATGCGTATGAGGCCAGGAGTGCTGCGGACCACACCATCAGGCCTGCCAAGCTGGCAACCACAAGCTGATCACGGGAGGTCCACTTATCTAAGCGTCTTCGTTGGTCAATAGTTGATTGGTCAATCAACTTTCTTTGGTTGATCAGCTATATTTCCACAAGCCAATAACTAATTTTGTTCATATATGAGTTAATCAATTTGTAGCTGCTAATTAGGTTCTAACAAACCCAGCCAACCATTTCACTAAAACATATTAAAACCAAATCTGTGCTGAGGATGGTCGGATCATGAGGACGCAAACTGAATCGTTCCCAAAACTCGGCGCCGCCTGAAGGTGGTGACGTTCAGGCTCTTGCCTGGCACGGGAATCTTCAATGATCCTACTGGATCCTACTGGATCCTACTGGAATCACCTGCAAGCTGAAGCTGGGGACAAAAAATGCATTTTCTCCCCCTGAGATAAACACACAGCTGGCCCCACCTGGCGTCTGCATCTCCAACTCATAGCGCGATCCCTGTTCATCGCGCCAAACCCCCACCAGGCTCGTCAGAGCATCGTTCCCCAGGACCAGGGTATCACCTCAACGGAAGATGAGACTTCCGGACAGCTGACTAACACCAACAGTTGGTCCTTGGAGTTCCTGGATCAATCCAAAAATGGATGAAAATGCTTTATAATTATGGTCAATCACCAACTTCTTGGACAAACTTTGCCATCGTTTTCATGCTACATCTCTGGCCATTAAAAACTGAACCGCCAGGAGTTCCAGTGTGAGAATAAGACAAAATATGTTGGCATACGGTGCTACCCTGTAGCTTACCAACCTGGTAGACATGGTCGCTATTCGGCATCGCATCTGCATTGCATTTGCACAAAACCGAAAAAACGTGCTCTCGTTGCGCACATTGATAAACACACATACATAATACATCATACATGTGCGTGTGTGCGAGTGTGTGCGAATCTGTTTCTGCCTCCCTCTGGAAAAACCAAGGCTCGAGATCGTGCGAATCTGTTGTTTACATCCAGGTTTGTTTTTGATCGGTCAATCCTGGGAAAGCTGGGGAACCGGCCCACTGTGAAACCAGCGGAGGAATTGACCCCAAGCATCTCCACATTGGCACGCCCGGAAGTGTTGCTGGGATCTGGTTTCCCAACTGGGGAGCTGAGGCACAGGTGGGCTGACAGCGTCAGAAAGAGATATGCGAAGAAAAAAGATCAGGGAAGGGAAGAGATATGCTGGCTTACCAAGTGATGGATGATTTTGGGGTACTCCAAGTTTGAAAAACCACCATACGAAGAAGTTTGTGTCGGGAGAGTGCTGCTTCTGAGTTCAGCCAGTGGCAGGGGGCGAC
>VSDK01019172.1:181514-195096 GCA_009767595.1 Symbiodinium kawagutii | reverse complement strand
GGCGACAAACGGCCACCTGGAGCCAATTGCTGCGGACGGCCTCCTGACAAACACACTTAGTCAAAGCCAGTGGTGCAAGATTTGAAAGCCGACTCCTGAGTCTATTTATATAATCTCCCCGCATTTGGAGCTTGCCCGTAACTCTCCCGAGTTTGTTTGGCATTCTGAACCACTTCAGGAATCGATGCTACTCTGGGCATCGATGTGTGCGCCTCTTCGACTGCTCGCGCCATCCGCAGTTCCTGTGCTTTGGCATCTGCCAGTTCGCCTTGGAGGAATTCGTTGGACGGTTGGATGATGTTGGATGAAATTTGGATGATCTTGGATGATGTTGGATGATTGATGAGCCTCTTTTGATTGCTGGTAGAATCTGGCAGATGGACAATGGATGAAACAAAAGTTTGACAATTGATAAGTTTTGGGGGATTAACTCATGAGTTATGACTGGGAGAAGCACCAGTCCGGGAGGATGCGGAGAAGCAATGCCAAGTTCATCTGCCATTGGGGGCGAGACTTTCTGCCAGCTGGAGTTTGCAGGATACTTTGCTCCTTTCTACCTGGGCATATCCGGGGCATCCATGAATCATGAACCCCCTAGAAAATGATAGGTTCGCGCTTTCCTGGTGGAACATATCAGGCAAAGCTCAATCTCAACAGTTAAGCGATGGTTTAATGAGCATAGTGGAGGCATAGTGGCCATCACTGAACAATACTCAATGATCATGATTATAATGGCTCAACTATATTTTTGTTTTTTTTGGGGGTGCTTTCATTCTGCTTCGTGTCACATTTCTGGGAAGCCACTGTGCACGTACAGCAGGCTGCACCAGCGCCTCCATTAAGCCAACTTGCCGTTCTGCTTCGACCTGAACGTCGGATGTTGAGGCATTTTGTGAGGTGTCGTGGATATCCAGGCAGCGACTGGGAATGGACACCGTAAGAAGCTTTGGGCCTAAGCACTTCCCTTGGCTCGTGGCTATCACCAGGAGGCCATCGCGCCCCACCACGCCTTCGCAGCCTGTTGAGTCAACAGCTGCCGTCGCAGCTCCTGAGGACTTGGGACATCTTGGAACCCACGTGGAGCATGGAGAACATGGACATCTCACACCGGCCATGGGAAAGCACATGGAGCATCTCCTCAGCATCTTCCTGAAGCCGGCGCACGTTGGCAGCCTCCAAGCTCTGACCCAACTCCCCAGGGTCGCTGTCAATGCAACTGAGCACAGCCATCCACAGCCTTGGCTTCCAAAGCAGTCAGTTGACGGCAAGCCTCGTCGGCGGCAGGGGCAGCATAAATCAACGGCTTCCGTAACAGCAACGCACAACGACAGTTCACATCTTAACTACACATGTTTCAGCACCTGTCAATCCAATATGTCATCATCATATTTTTCATGTTTCAGTGTTCAATCATATGTTTGAAATCTTTAACTTGACATGATTTCAGGTCTATATGTTCAACATATCTAAAGTTCTGTTAAACAAATGACAAAGGTCTCTCTATGTTTCAAAGGCCAACTTCCAGATTTGAACATCCGGGTCTCTCCCCTGGACCCCAAGTCCAGGCGCCTCCCTGTGCTCCAAGTCCGAGGTCTCCGCGCGCATGCGTTGTTCCACCAGGGCAGCCTGCGTGAACGAAAAGGAGTCAGGTCATATCAAGACCTTACAAAGATCTTATATATATATATATATCTTATAAGCATTTGGAGTAAGTTCAGATTTCAATGTGTGATTTTAATCTTGTTGCTTTAGACAAATGCAATTTTATGTTTTTTTGCTCTAAAACAATGCATGTTTAATGTCATCCAGTGAGGATATATATATATAATTCAAATGGAATTTTAGTTTAAGCTTCAATTTTTGACAATATAAGGTTTGTTAACTATGAACATATATATATATATATGTATGTATGTATGTATGTATGTATGTATGTATGTATGTATGTATGTATGTATGTATGTATGTATGTATGTATGTATGTATGTATGTATGTAAAGATATATATATATATACATTTATGTGTATATTGAAATTTGCTTACTTAATCTTACTTTTACAAGTATATATATATATATACATTCATTCTGGGGATACTTGAACTTTGGAAGAATATCTATATATGGTATTCTACATATTTTTCAAAAAGTATATATATTGCTTCTATTTTGATACATGTTTTTGTTGGAGAGATTTTTGGTTGCAGATGATGGCACTTGAAGTTGCATTGCTTGTTGGAACGACTGGATGCCACTGCACTGCTTAACAGATTCGCTGCTCATGTGTCGTGCTGGCGATGCCACACCCCAAAAACCGAGGGACTGATTTCTGTATTCTTCACCTTCCCGAGATCGCCCTGGCCTCCATCTTGGACCACCGCTGTGTCCAAGCTTCTCGTTCTTCTTCCTGAGCAGCCTTGCCGAGGTACCAACTTGGCTTCAAACTTGTTGGATGTATCGGTTCGCTGAAGTTTCCCAGCCTGCAGGGTGGTCAGGGCCGTCTTGCACTCGCGGGCCTGGTCATCGGAAGGCTGTCTCTAATGCTGTGGCGGCAAATCTTTCGGTTCGCGCTGGATCAAGTCAGGTAGTAAAGCCTAACGTGTTGCATGGCACAAGTGCCAACAAATCTGCCAGAAGCGCCAGGGCGATGTAAGGGCGATGTAAGGACTCTTTTTGAAGGCACTACTTCTGTGAGAACTGCGCCCTGTGAAGTGCCACACCTGTAGCTCTTCATGCCGCAGCTTCTCTTTCTCTTTCACCAGCAGTGCCTGGGCGCTTTCAAGTTGTGACATCTTCAGCTTTTCATCTGTGGAAAAGGGATGACTTGACTATAGCTTCAACGTCAAAATTGGACAAAAAATGCTGAGACCACCGTGGTGAGACCACCGTGGTGAGTCATGAAAATGGAAACCTGAGGACCTGAGCCATCTTCAGTAATGGTAACCCAAGATTAATAAACCCCTAGGCTGATTAATATTGGGCAGGTTACCATTTGAAAAGAAAAACCAGGCTTTTACGGGATACCCCCTATTAATCAACCAGGGGTTTATTAATTCTGGGTTAACATGAACCCGAAAAAAAAAAAAAAAAGACTTAACATGAAGAACTGGGTTATCCCCTAAATCAATTCTGGGTCAACATGAAGATCTCCCATTTCCCTGGCGCTCAGTGGCCCTTCCTGAGCGAAGGCCTGCCATACCTCTCCCTGCCTCAGCACTGCTCAGCTGCTCTGTTAAGACCTTGATCTTCCGTGCTGCCTGGCGGTCCAATGGCATGATGTAGCCGGATGGAGGACGCAGTAGTCTTTGTTTGGATGTTAATTTGCTTTTTGTAGCATATTTGCGCTTTAGATGTCGAAAAAATATATTCGTTTTATGTATATTAGTACATTCAATGGAAATAGACATGTACGGCATGCACAAATGTATAGTAGACTGTAGATGCCCCGCGTGATCCTGTGTGATTTGCTGCAGGAAGTCACGCCCAACCAGTGGCACTGTGGATACTATTGAGGGTACAAGTTGAGCTCATGCCATCGTAAAGGCAACCTTGGTGTCTGACATGATTGACGCCATGACCCGCCCCTCTGAGTGTGTGTGTGTGTGCGTGCGTGTGCGTGTGCGTCTCGTATCATGATAACGCCTGTTCTCAATCCAGAGGCTACCTATCAGGGATCAAGGATGTAAGAACTGAGAGCACCCAGTCCTGGAAAGGAGCAAACCGCACAAACCATTCAAAATCCTTCTAACTCATGGCATTTAGATGCACTATGATGCACTACAGCCTCATAGCACCATTTCGCCACAGATTTGTTGAAGATGGACCTTCATCACCTCGTTGTTTCACCTGGTTTCACCATGCTGCGCCGCCTCAGTGGAGTTGGCCCTCAAGGTGGCCGCTTGCTCCTGAGCCTCCACGGCCTCCTGTTCCGTGTGCAGCAGCCGCCGGCTCTGAGCCTCCAAAGCTGCCTGCGGCTCCAACGCACCAAGCTGAGTTAAGAACTCCTTAGTAACTGCAACTGAGTTCAGTTGGAAGTCCTTAGTACTTACGTGTACTTACTTTATATTAAGTGTATTCGTTGACAGAGTTGAGTCTTCCGTGGATCCAAGTCTCACTGCGCAACTTCCAGGGTCATCAAACTCGGTCATTCGCATCGGTCAACAGGGGCCACAGCGGCCCGCTGGCCGAACGGTCTCCAGGGCTGCCTCCAGTTTCGTCGCTCGAAGCTCTGCCTCCAGGTCAATCCACCACGACTAAACTGATTCTCGACACTCCAACTGTGCGAAGAGTAACTGCTAGTATCAACTGGTTCAGCAACTTGGAATGTACCGCGTTACCAAGGGTACTTGATTGATGTGCCCTCTCTTGCGATGGGTTTCCGCACCCCTTCTGCTTGCAATTGGAGTTGATCAATTGGGCCGCCTTGGGATCTGCCAAAGTCGAAATGACATGAAATGACCAGCCATGTGACTTGATGGCTGACGGCTGGTATGGTTGATGATGGCTAATGAAGCCGATGACAAGTAGTTGTGGAACATGACCAGGAATGATCAACGGCAACATACGGTGACCCTGTTGGACTAGCTGCTTCTGTTGCCGTAAGGACCCAGCGGTCCGCCAATGCAGCCTCCGCCTTGGACAACGCTCTTTCCGCAGCTCTCCACCTTTGAACAAGACCCAACGCCAGCAATGAAACTCGCAAGAAGATTCCATGACTCAGTGGAATTGCAATGAGATTTTCATGGAATACCAATGAGATCAATATTACAACTCAATTACATCGAAATAGTAAGAATTACTGCACTGAATTACTGCAATGAGGAAAGAATACCGATGAGATGTCAATCCCAGTGCAGGTGTCCGAGAGCAAACGTTTGCTGGAAGACATGCATCCAAGGATCGGTGGTCTTATGAAACACCTTTGATGAATGCTTCACATTTATTGAGTTCAAGAACTGTTATTGCTTCACAGTTCTGGAAGCAATGAATTTCATGGCTCATCTGCCAAACTTCCCAAGTCTTGACACATCGGTTCCCCGCGTTGACCCGGTGGCAGTGCCCTGCCTCTCCCTCCAAGCCTTGGATCGTTGCGCTGAAGAAAGTCTTTCACCAAGAAAGCAACATAGAAACCACGAAGAACATATAGAGACCAGGTGAGCCCATCAACCACCCAACTGCAACTGTCAGAACAAATATAAAAAGCCATAGAAAAAATGCTGGGAAAAAAGGCCAGATGAAGAAAAGATAAGAAAAGATTCAATGAAATCTTCACAAAAAGATCGTTTGTTGTCTGAAATTGTTGCGAAAATTGAGGGAAATTGGATCTTCTCCTATGCGGATGATTCTGCGAAACTGAGGCCCAAAACCTGCGAAGCTGCCCGGAACCATGCATCGAAAATCACCCCGACCTCACGCCATGGTGCCACGGTGCATGCCATGGATCCATGTGGCGCAGCCAGCGGAGCCGCTGAGGGACCCACTTTGGATCTCGCGACCGGCTGTGGCTGTGAGACCTGGAGTTCCTTGATGATCCTCCGCAGCTGCAGCCTCGGCGAAGCCATGGCTGTCACATGCTGTCACAGCATGTGAGCTGCGGTGCCGAGCCGCATCGTTGTGTATCTTACGACGGTGTAATGTCACATCACCGTACGATGACATGGATGAGAATGGCGATGGTCCGAAGCATGTGTCAGGCAGTTGATTCATGCAGTGATCATATTGTGTGAGATCAATAAATTCCTTCTTGTGATGATAATGCATGATAGCGGAGCTGACAAGATCTGGTCATAACTGATCCACTCATCTCTGACACCGAGTGGTGGCGGTCAAGGACCCTACCCGCCACCGCTACCATTAACGACATCACTTGGCCTGGAGAGCCGTGCCATGCCCTGCCCTTGACCACTTGGACCTGTCGAGCTATGCAGTCCAAGTGACGAGTCATGCATCTCACGTTCCATATGCAAGTGCATCTCAGCCAGCCGGACCTGGAGGCCAGAAGTTGCAGATAAATCATCCAGATTCATTCGAGATTCATCCAGATTTATCGAGGTTCGTCTAGGTTGGTTTAGGTTGGTTTTGATTGACCCAGTTTTGTGTAGATTTCCCTAGGTCTGTTTAGATTTACGTAGGTTTGTCCAGATCTGTCAAGATTCTAGATATGTCAGCTAGGGATTTCCTGGGGCTGATGGTGATAATAACTTGGGATAGTCACGCTACCATTTGGTTAGGGCGCTCCTGGTAACTCCTTGGCTCCCCCTTTCAAGGGCTATAAGGATACCCACGGCTCCTTAGATTTCTCCCACCACCGGCCAGAATGGTTGATCTTGATGGAGATGGTGAAAACGATGGTTATCAATGATGGTTGCTGATGATAACAGAACGTTCCAAAGATACATAGTTCAAGCCATTCAGTTGGACGTTTTCTATCACATCCTCAAGCCGCTCAAGGCTATGGCTGGAGAAGCCGTCAGCATGCTGGTTGATACTGATTGGTACTTGTCAACGACGCTTAAGAGACTGCTATGGCTATAACATGCTGCAAGTAATGCTACTTTTGTCTAGGTACAGTACTTGTTGATTGGTGGTACAACGGATGCTACTTGTCTAGATGCTTGTTTACGCATGGTCGGATGCTGTTTGTTTACCCTATATTATCCTGCTGACTTGTTTGAACTTGTGGGTTGGTGATGATCAACCTGCTGGTGGTGAGACATGGTGAGACGCCAGCGAAGCCATGGCGCTGGGCCGCTGGAATCACGTAAATTGATGTAAATTGGTTCATGCTCAAGATTCTCATTTCGGTAAATGAGCAGCATCAATGAGCCTCAACCATCAATCCTCATAAAGCCCTTTTACAAACAGGATCAAACAGGTCAGGACATAAGAGCACCAAGGACCACGTCACCTCAACATGTGCTGCATCCTGTGCCTCGTCCTCTTGGTGCTGCATCCTGAGACCTGGCAGCTGCACAGCTACGCAGCTTCCAATCCGCCTGGTGGCCCAGCATGCCTCGGTTCTCATCTGCCAGCGCTCGAAGATTGGATTCCAGGCGCTCGATGCGGTCGACATAGGCCTGGCAGCCAAGCTGTTGGGAACCTCAGCCTCCAACCGCCACTGGATTTGGTGATCCATGGGGGTCCTGGTCATGGTAATCCATTGCAGTAAGCGATTCTGAGGTGTTCTTGAACCATGGATCATCACCCTAGATCACCAACCATTGCAAATATTATCGCTGAAGGAACGTTGTTTGGCAAACCTTGCAACACCTGTGACTGAATGGCACCTTTCGAAGAGATGAGTCCTGATATTCTTGATCTTCTTCACAGGGGCCCTGGCAATGCAGATCAATCCAGCTTTTAGCTCAAGGAATACAACCCTAATCAGCTTTATTCAGGCCACCATCTGGCCCCAAAACTACCACTGGCAATCCAGGAGCGTTGGCCAGGATTCACTGCAAAGTTGTGGAAAATGGGCATGGTTCACCACCTTAACTCTGGTCATCGACTTCCTTTCGCTGGCAGGACCTTAGCGAAAGTTTGGAATGGAATTTCGCGCAACCTGTTGGATACAAACCGACTGGAAATTTAGCTTCGGGCAATGAATGGCCATCATGACCATTCAATTCTCAGAAACATGAACTGGGACGCCAACTACGAAACAGCTCTCTGCTGGACGACACACTGCAGCCTTGTTCCTCCCAGAGCGCACACTTTGAGATGTTGAAGCACCATGTTGATGCCCTGGGAGGAGCTTTCCATGAAAGATCTAGAGGTGCAATCGGAAGGGGGCCATCTTTTCCCTGCTGATCTCTGCCACTGCTGGTGGTTTGGCATGACACTTTGGACTGCCGTTGGTCGGGAAGATATAGATCTCAGCCGTCAATCTTCAGGGGCGGTTGCAATTTCATCCTGGCACTCACCAATCTGGACACCAACAGGCCGCCATTTCTCAAAATGGCCTCGGTGGGACGAGTACTTTGGGCACCCATCAGGTAGCGACAAATGAATGGCAAGTCCTCCTTCCAACGTCCTGCATCCAAATCTAGCACACGGAATTCTTTCGTGGGGTTCTCGATGTTGGCAGTGCGGGAGAAACCCCAAAGTGTGGAGTGGAAAGGGGTTCGTATACCTGGGCGGAGACGGCACAATGGCGATGGTGGTGAGCACACTCCAGACCACAGTGACTAGTACCTAGTGTGACTACAGTTCACTGGCAAGGTTGCAGACATCTAGAATTTTCCTTGCCCAAAGAACACTTGTCTTTGCGAATGCTGATATCACAAAAAATCCCTCCCAACTAAAACCCGCCCAGGCCTGTTGCAGATGCAATGTTCTGAGTGGATGCCAGGATCACATCCAGCCCAAAGACCTCCTCAATCACTTGCAAGGCTTGAGTCAAGCGGATGGCTACATCGACAACCTCCAAGGGTGTCATGTTGTTCAACTTGGTGACGTCGTAGACCACCGCTGAACAAACGGAGGCTTCCATGGCCCCTTGTAGCAAGGTTGAGGACAACAACCGACCATTCATCAAATTCACAAAGTAAGGCGTGGTCGGCTTCTTGGATCCGCCAGTTTTTCCACGACATCTCGCCAGTTGTTGCAACAATTTTTGATTCCTGAGCTCGCTGACGGCAAAAATCTTGCGCGATCCACTCGAAGCACTTCTCTTCTCACCGAAATTTTTGGGATCTTGAGTTTCCCAAGGAATCCAGGCATACTCAAAGACCACCTGTTCTTCCATGATGTTCTTCAAGTGCTCCTCTCTCTGCCTCTGCTCCTCAGTTTTCATCGTCTCAACTTTCTCGCTTTCACCTGTTTCAGTTGGCTTTGTTAGTTTCTTGGTCATGGCTTCTTGCAACTGCTGTTGGGTTTGCCCCAGGCTCTCGAGCAGTTTCACCACCATGTTCTTGCCATGTTGGTCTCCACATTCACTGAAGAGTCGTAGGGCCCTGTATCCCGTGGCCACTGCACCATCCAAATCCTTCAAAATGAATCGACAGTTGCTGACCGTTTGGAGGGCAATGGCTTCACCTCTCTGATCGCCCAACTCTTCACACAAGACCTGGGAGCCGTTTCTGGCAACGATTTACGCACCTTAACAACTCTCTCACCCCTCAAAAAGGAGATAACTTGAGACAAGCATGAAAAAAACAACCACGAAAAACCAACATAAACTAACATATTAAAGTAACATAATGGCCCAACATAAAGCAACATAAACTCAAAGCACTTCATTACTTCATTCTTTATCAACTCGTCACCTGGCTCCTGTGCGCGGCATCCAGTGCAGCACTGGGATTCGGCATGTCCTGCACCAGCCATGACGTGGCAGTTGCTTGCAAGGCGGCAGCCTGTGCTTCACCAGGGGCAGGCTGCTGCTCCGAAAAGTTGGCGCTGGCAAATCTCAAGCACCGGAGGCCCTCTGCTGATCTCAGCTGCAGCTTCCCCAGGAAAAGGCTCGCCATCCCCACCGTCAATCCTTCACCTTCTACGTCGTTTGCCACACGTTTCGCCTCGTTCAAACAACTACGAAGCGGGGGTTTGGCCTTGCCCCCCCCCAGCCATGACGTGGCAGTTGCTTGCAAGGCGGCAGCCTGTGCTTCACCAGGGGCAGGCTGCTGCTCCGAAAAGTTGGCGCTGGCAAATCTCAAGCACCGGAGGCCCTCTGCTGATCTCAGCTGCAGCTTCCCCAGGAAAAGGCTCGCCATCCCCACCGTCAATCCTTCACCTTCTACGTCGTTTGCCACACGTTTCGCCTCGTTCAAACAACTACGAAGCTTGAAGGCCAGAAAATCGATGAAACACAAATAGCCCTTCAGGTGATCATTCTGTGGGTGCTGAAGAAGGAACCGCAAAAAATCCAGGAATGGGCCATTGGGCGAATCTGCAGAGTTCGATTCGGCTTCCACTTCTTTGGTCATTTCTACTGCAGACTCACCACTCAATAACTGGATCACCTGCTGGGTTCGGAGCACCATCACCAACAGCTTCTTTCGCTCAGAGAAGGGCAGCGTTCGGGCCAAAGTCACCGCATCTTTGATGATTCTTAAGGCTCTCTGGTGATTCTCTCGCATCAAATTCAGAATAGAAATGAGATTCTTCCAACAAATCTGTTGTTCCTTGCTATCACACTCTGACAACATGTCTTGGGCCATCTTCAAGGCATCATCACTGGCCGTCAGCAGATCTGCTTCAGTTCGAGCTCCCAAAGCCCTCAATGCGTCCAAAGATGCTGTGGCCTGCCAGGTGAAAATTAATGCGATGCCACTCTTGGCAGCTCGACCTTTGAAAAAGGTCACGGCTTCTGCCAGCACCCGACCATGGCGCTGGAGATCTGGGCTAGCCATGAGGTCGCTGCACGAGTCGCAGCAAAATCTGAAGTTTTTGTTACATTTTTTGAGCCCTCTGGGAGCGCAGTCTGACTCTAACCACCGATCACTGCTGCAGTGGATGACACCAAATAGAAGCTTTGTGCTCATGTGTGTATGTGTATGTGTGTGTGTGTGTGTTGATGGTATTGGCCCGTGGCCATACATGGGTTAGTCTGCTACCAACAAATCTCGCAACAAGCACAAAGGATCAAGTCAATCCGCGTCGGCTGCAACATGTCATTACACCAGGAGTTTAGATTCCGAACCACGGAGGAAAAAAAAAACAACAGATGATAGATGCGTTGCAACCCGCTACACTGACATCAGATTCTGATTCGTTGTGGCGCTTGCATCACCCGTGTGCCAGGTAGCACACTGAGTCCTTGCAGGCCCCCTTGCAAAGAAAGTATTCATGGTTCCTAGTCTCTGTTGTTGACACCTCCACGTGCGCTTATCGTAGCCAAGAATCAACCAACAACCCAAGGTTTGGATATATCAAGGCTTCAACCCCAAACATTTCTCTTCTTGGTCGCGGGTGATATTGCTATCAACCATTAACGTCCATTAACATCCATGAACGTCCATTAACATCCATTAACGTCCATTAACATCCATGAACGTCCACTAACATCCATGAGCCATTAACCAATCACAAGCATCAACCATAAACAACAAGCACCCGTGATCATCAACAAAGATCCACTAGCCACCAGCCTGCGCTTGCATCGTCACAGGCTCTAGTACTCGAAAGTCCGGGAGAAGGACCTTGGGGATATCCAAATGCTTGGTGATTGGTGGCCTTCATGGTTCATGCCAACCCTAGATTGAGAAGCCCCACGGTTGTTTTAAGAGGGAGTATCCCCCAAAAGCCTTGGTTTCAAATTAAGTTGGTGTCCCCCTATTAATAAACCTATAGGGTTTTTTCATCTGGGGTGCATTACTATAATGCTCAGTATCCAGAAGCGATCGACCATCGTTGCTATGTTGCCTGCGTAGTAGCTGTGTGGCAGAAAACGCTGGCACCAGGTTTGTGAAATGCTTAAAAACCAGCAACCAGAACCGCTAGGGCCAAGCGCCTGTGGCTCTGGATGTGTCAATGATGGGCTTAACCCAGTGGGTTAGCAGAAATGGTCAGAAAGTGTCAGGTGCTTCTTCTCTTTACCCAAACCAATGGCCATCAACCATCAGTGATGAACCGAATCATACCGAATCAGATTCAGTCAACATTCATCAACCATCATTCATTGATTGCCGGTGGTTCCAATCCATCTCAACAATATGCTTGTCAACTGGAAATCAACATATCCAGGCATGATTGAAAATCAACCATAAAGATGTGAAACCACCAGCCAGGCTACCATTACTAAGTGACCTCTCTTCACTACTAGCCATCCACGAGACCTGAAGCATCACGCGGTTCTAAGTGTCCGTCTCTGGGTGCCGCATCGGGGCTGTTCCGTCCCTCCCTCGGTTGGTCGTGGGGCCTGCGACAACCCTCGAAAGGATCCCCTGGAGCTGGAAGGAAGCCCTACGAATCAGCTGGTGAACTGCTGGGGAACAAACCTCTGGGAACCAACTGGTGAACTGCAACCACCGGGATGCTTCAACCACGGCGATCCTATGGGATCCTTCGCGTAACGGACCTGACGGACGTTTCCAGCTCCCGCGTCGCGCATCGTCGCGCATCGTCGCGCCTGGCAACTAAGCGCCGCTTGGCACTGCCCGACTCGCTGAGACTCGCCGTGCTGCTGGTGCCTGGCGCACACCCATCGCAGCTCGAACGCTGCCGCTGCACTACAGCGGTGAAACCTTCAAAGACACGCTACATAGAGATTGCATGTTGGCATATTCAGATGCAATAACACAAATATAGGCATATACATACACATCATTTTACATCTCTTCTCTATGCACATTGATGAAAACTCATTAATTTCATTTTGATTCATTTATTGTTTGTGCGGCCTACGTGCACCGATCTGCAACGACTATCTGCATGTGCTTCATAGCCTGGCGTGTTCACTTGTAGGTCTTTCCTCGCCTGGGCGGAAATGAATGGATCAATCGATGACATGGTGGTGGCGGTGGTGGCGGTGGTGGCGGTGGTGGTGGTGGTGCATCACAACTGACTGCAGTGGATCAAATGTTGATGAACGGGTTGGATGAACGGAAAATGATTGATCAAATGATACTGTATTAATTAATTACCATGGATAGTAATGGATGGGAAGCCAAATCATTAATTGGATAGTAATGAATTGATCAGAAGCTGATGATTCAAAGATGATTCAAAGCTTCGATTGCACTGTCTCTGCAGCCAATTTTGAGCTGAGAACGTGAGCGAACATCTCAGACAGCATCTTGGCTGCCTGCCGTCGGAGCTACTTGTTAGAGGATCTGGGTAAATCAAATATGGCTTCACTCTCTATATAAAATAGAAATGTAGATGTAAAGATATCTAAATATTTGATTATATTTTTTTCGGCTCCCTATAAGTCCCTATATCATGTGGTGGGGAAGTTTCAAGTGGCAAGCTTTGAGCTTCAATCGTTTCACCAGAACCTACAACTTTGTCCGAAACGGCAAGGACCCCAACCTCGAAAGGCGCGCTGTCGCGCCGCGGTGAAACTCAAAGAGGTGAGCCGCAAAGGGCTGTGGGCAAGTCGCATGAGAAGCTCGTGAACATCTGAATCCAAAGAATCCAAAGGCAAACTTCACAGAATGTTGATATCTGCTGATGTCCTGACGATCCTGTTGACAACTGTTGATCGGATTGCTTGATCAAGATAAGTTATCTGATGAACATCATTACACTTTGGCAAGTTGATCAACAGAATTTGTTGAGCACGGGCCTTTTTTTCAATCGCCAACAGATTTCTAGTTTCTCTACAGATTTCCATAGGACACGCGGCCCTTGGGAGCCTCAGCTCTACCTGAAAGCCGCTGCAGAAAGTTTCAGCCAAGTTGGAGCTCCACCATCAGCTGCATGTACCAGTGATTGATGCACGAAACTGAGGGTGCAAGTGTACACAATTCCTCCCCTGTTCAGGCCACAAACTTTGGGGGGTGGACAAACCAAGATAGGATTTCTCCGTTTCGGCCGACGAAAATTGATGGAAGGATTTCTTCTGCGAGTTCTGTTCCAGTCCAAGGATGTGGCATCATCCCTTCTTCTCTTTTTTGGCCTGCGCAAAGCTCAGCGACGCT